>CM041645.1:35779243-35859447 GCA_023333625.1 Bothriochloa decipiens
GCCCCAGCCCCCGCCCCCGGCCCTGCCCGCGGCCGCCCTAGCTGTCACCCACGCCGGCGTGGCCGTTGCCCCGACCTGGCCTGGCCTGGGCACCGGCCGCAGCTCCCGGCCCCGGCCACCGGCGCCTCCCGTCGGCCCCGCCCCTGCCCCACCAGGCCTCGCCCCACCAGCCCCCTCAGCCCGGCCGGCCCCCAACAGAAAACACAGAGGAGTAGAAGATAAGTAGAAGAAAGAGAAGGGAGGAGGAGAAGAGAAGAAGAAGGGAGGAAGGAGAAGAGAAGAAGAAGAAAAGGAAGGGAGGAGAAGAGAAGAAGGGAGGAGAAGAGAAGAAGAAAAAAGAGAAGGGAGGAGGAGAAGAGAAGAAGAAGGGAGGAGAAGGAGAAAAAGGAGAAGGGAGGAGGCGAAGAGGAAGGAGAAGAAGAAGGGATCAAGGAGGAGAAGAGGACAGAGTTCATCGACCATCCACGTTCGTCCACCGATCCTCGTTGCGCATCAAGAGTTCGTCCCCCTTCATCGCCGGAGAAGAAGGTAAAGGTTTAGGGTGTTGGCCATGGTGACGTTTATGTGTTGGCGGCCTTCGTGCCGGAATTGTGGATGTGTGGGCCATCATGCCTTTAATGTGGACGTCGGCCATCGTATTGGCTTTTTTTGCAGGTTTTGAAACCTACCCGTACAAGGGAGGTTCTGTCGAAATTTTCATCGTATAGTGATGTGTTTCTTCTTTTGCAGTGCACGAACTGTCGAAGGCGAATCGGAGCACCTAGGCGACCCTAGGTATAACCTCTCTTTCCGTATGTTTGTCGTAGTCCGTGCGTAACCCAGTTAGGCGTCTCTCGTCCGAAAGAGATACGGATGCAGGTATGCATGACTTTGCATATTTTGGACCGTATCTGTTTTGGATTGTCCATGTTTTTTGGATAGCTCGTGGATGCACGGATGAGTTAGCTTCCATGGTCTGCTCGTGTCCAAGAAGGATTTTCGGTATCACCCCTTGTTGTTCTCCGGATACATACTCTCCCTTTCAGGACGTGTATCGGGAGAACAGCGAGGAGGTGCTGCCGAAATTTTGTCTCGGATAGGAGCGGACCATGGAAAATAACTCATCCGCGCATCCGCGGGTGGGATTAGGACCTATCCTTACCTATTAGATAGTAGGGACACCACATAGATGCAATTGATAGTCACATTACTTCATGTTATATATCTGTTAAAGGATGGAGGACCGTGAGTGGATGTACACAACGCAGAGGGAGTGGTCGTTTATATTGAAGGTCGATGAATTCTTAGAGCATGCATTTGGTGAGAGTGCTGAAGGCCATTCTCTAGTTTTGTGTCCCTGCAACCGTTGTGCCAACAGAAGAAGGAAAGATAAGTTAACCATGGGTCAACATATTGTGAAGTATGGATTTACTCCAGGCTACCACCGGTGGTACCACCATGGTGAAGCTGATCGTATCAGAGAAGAGGTGCTGAGACCATGGCTCGAGGCGTTCGATAATGATGCTAGGGTAGCAGACATGCTGTTTGACACTCAGCAAGCTCAGTTCGCTGAAGGACGTGATAAGGCGGAGACTAAGGCTGCCGCAGATGCCTTCTACCGGATGTTGGACTCGGCACAGAGACCCCTTCACGATCATACTATTGTTTCTCAGTTGGATGCCATTGGTCGCATTATGGGGTTGAAGGCCGAGTTAAACCTAAGTCGAGAAGGCTTCGACAAGATGGTGGCCGTGTGGAGCGGTATGCTACCAACGACACACATTATGTCGAAGAACTTGTACGAGTCAGAGAAGCTTCTTCTTGGACTGAAGATGCCGTATGACAAGATACATGCATGTCCGAAGGGGTGCATGCTATTTAGGAAAGAACACGCAGATGCAAGGTACCGCCCGAAGTGCGAATCCTCTAGGTACGTGGAGGTAGACTCTGGCGATGGCCATAAGAGGCAACTTAAGATCCCCATGAGTGTCCTACGACACCTTCAATTCCTGCCGAGGCTCCAACGACTATTCATGATCGAGGAATTGGCGAAATAGATGACATGGCACAAAAACGGCACGCGGTACAATCCTGACAAGATGGTACATCCATCCGATGCTGATGCATGGCAGTACTTCAATGCGCAGCATCATCTCAAAGCAGAGGAGGCTCGTAATGTACGTGTCGCGCTAGCAACAGATGGGTTCAATCCATATGGTATGATGGCCGCACCGTACACATGTTGGCCCGTGTTCGTCATCCCCCTGAACCTTCCCCCGGTGTTTGTTTTCAATGACATACTGTGTTCCTGACGTTGATCATTCCTGGACACCCGGGGAGCAATATGGGTGTCTTCATGGAGCCTGTGATAGATGAATTGATCCATGCTTGGGACAAAGGTGTATGGACATACGACTGAGCTACGAAGGAAAGCTTCAAGATGCACATCTGGTACCAATACTCCATGCACGACTTCCTAGCGTATGGGTTATTCAAGGGATGGTGTGTTCATGGCAAGTTCCCATGCCCAATATGCATGGAAGCTGTGAGGTTCATATGGTTGAAGTCCGGTGGCAAGTATTCGTCGTTTGACAAACATCGTCAATTCCTCCCTCTTGACCATCCATTCAGAGAAGACGTCAAGAGCTTTATGAAAGGCGTCAAAGTGATGGACCCTAGGCCTTGCTTGAGGACTGGGGCCGAGGTTCGTGCTCAGATAGACGCTCTCGTGCCCAAAGAAGAAGGTGGTTTCGAGGGATATGGTGAGCAACATATGTGGACTCATAAGTCTGGCTTGACGAGGCTCCCTTATTTCGATGACCTCCTACTGCCTCATAACATTGATGTCATGCACACTAAAAAGAATATTGCCGAGGCACTTTTTGGAACGCTCATGGCCACTGACAAGTCCAAGGACAACAATAAGGCTAGAATGGACCAAGAGAGGTTGTGCGATAGGCGAAACCTAGACATGCAGCCTCCTGCAACAGGAAAGCAGTGGAGAAGGCCTAAGGCTCCCTATGTCTTGAACATCACTCAAAGGAGGGAAGTACTTCGATGGATCAAGGATTTAATGTACCCTGATGGGTATGCAGCAAATCTGAGCAGGGGTGTGAACTTAGAGACTCTGCGAGTCAACGGTATGAAGAGTCATGACTACCACATATGGATTGAGCGGATACTTCCATCGATGGTTCGAGGCTATGTCCCCGAGCAAGTCTGGCTAGTGCTGGCAAAGTTGAGCTACTTCTTCTGTCATCTTTGTGCTAAGGAACTATCAAAGACTGTCATTATAGAATTGGAAAACATGGCACCTGAGTTGGTCTGTGAGCTGGAGAAGATCTTTCCACCCGGCTTCTTCTTGCTGATGCAGCATCTGATTGTGCACCTCCCAAACGAGGCACGGTTGGGGGGCCCGTTACGGCCCGTTGGTGCTATCCAATCGAGAGATGTCTAAAGACTCTTCGCAAGAAATGCACAAATAAAGCCAGAATTGAGGCTTCTATTGTAGAGGCAAGCATTTGGGAGGAGGTATCAAACTTCACGACATCCTACTACAAGCCGAACCTACCTAGCAAGAATAATCCACCCTCTCATTACAATGTTGGCGAAGTTGAATCGACCCTCAGTCTTTTCAAAGGCCAACTAGGTCGCGCAAGTGGATCGACCTACAAGCTTTTGGATGATGCAGAGTGGCGCAAAGTCATGCTTTATGTGTTCACCAACCTTGTCGAGGTTGAGCCATTCATTAAGTAAGTTCTCAACGAACTTGCTTCAATACGACGACATTATTCTGTATCAAACCCCATTGATTCTCTTTGGTACAGGGAATTTGTTCGTCAAGAGGTGAATCAATCATGGGATCCTACCCTGCATGAACATGATATCCTTCTTTCAGAGGGTGTGGGAGATGGGAGGCATGATTTCATTTCTTGGTTGAAACAAAAGGTACTATCCAATTTAGCTCGTACATTCGTCAATATTTCTTAGTAGCTCGTACGTTCCAATAATATAACGATGTATCATGCTTGAGCTTGCAGGCGCAGACCAAAGCGTCCATGAGTGACGAGTTGAGATAGGTTGCAAATGGCTTCAAGCGAAGGGTGAAGTCATGTACCAGTTATGACGTGAACGGATATCGGTTCCACACGTCAAGACACGAGCAGACTAGATCCGGTCGGAAAACCATGAATAGCCAAGTTTTTACGTCGGGCACTAATGGCGTCGAATACTACGGAAGAATAGAGGAGATCTATGAACTTGAATATGAGGGCCAGATACCTATTACCCCTGTCATATTCAAGTGCCACTGGTTTGATCCTAGACAAACAAGACGGACCCCTAAACTTGGCATAGTTGAGATTAGACATGATTCCGTCTATGAAGGAAAAGATGTCTATATTGTGGCTCAACAGGCCGTGCAGGTGTATCATACGCCATACGTGTGCCAAGACAAAGACCATCTTAAGGGTTGGTCTATTATGCACCATGTGTCTCCGCACAGTAAACTACCTATTCCAAACGATGACGATTACACCTTCGACACAAACACATATGATGGAGAGTTCTATCAAGCAAGTGGGCTACAAGGGAGCTTTGAGATAGTCTTACCCAGTGTGATCCCCATGGAAGTAGACAATGAAACGGTTGATGACAATGACCCTGGAGATGTAGTGCTGAATCCGAAGGATATTCAAATGCTCGAGCGATTCCATTTAGGCAGAGACAATGAGGAAGACACAGAACCTTCGAATAGTATCGCCTATTTAGACAATTTTGACAGTGATGACGAGACCTATGACCCCAATGTTGAAGATTATTCCTAAGCATGTAATACTATGTTTTTATTAAATTTTGTTATGTTTATTCATTCTGAACTATTTTTAATGTATGTACTAACATTTTCTGTTAATTGTTTGTAAATTGCATGTGATAGACCAAAGATGGCGAGCAACCGTACACCGAGGCAGGGGGTTCTCTCGGTGTACCAGAGTCTACGCACGGGTGGAGGCACGGGGACGTCTTCAGGGGCACCGGCGAGAGCAGGCCCGGGTCATCCAAGGACGGGGAGGGGGACGGGGAGGGGGCGTGGTCGCCCTCCCAGTCGCGTTAGGAGGGACCCGCCTCCTCTCCCTGCTCTCGACCAGCTGGAGGACCCGTCCCCTACCCTGGAGGACCACGTGGCAGCCACTCCGTTGGGGGATGAGGGGCCAAACACTCCGTTGGGGGACGAGGGGGCAAACACTCCGGTTGGGGACGAGGCGACTCAGCAGCCGGGGGACAGTTCTGATCGGTCGACACCCTACCCGCGAGGTGCCACATCCCTTCATAATCCTCCGCATCCTGACCTACGCCCAGTGGTTCGTCCTGTGGCAGGAAAGTAAGTAACTATACATGTTATCACTACTACATCATATGATATGTTAAAAATCAAAACAGAAACTGATATTTTGTGTTAATCACTTATGCAGGGGCTAGGTAATAGTGTCGGGTGCTCTTGACCCCCCACGTATGCCCGCTAACATCATGGGATGTCTGTTGAAGAAACACTTCCCCGGCCTTGTGAAATTGAAAGATGGCACGTGGGATGTGGCCTGGTCGTGGAAGATGTACAAGCTCGGTGATGATGACGAGGAGGCCAACAAGCAGGAGCGGGTTTGGGCGGAGTTTCAGGTAAGTGTCTCACAATGAAGGTCAATTACATATCCTCCATTGGTTAAATCTTTTATTGAAATAATAAATGGATACATTGTGTTTGTATGCAGAAGTACTTCAAGATCGAAGAAGGCAAAGAGATCAAGGCGGAGCTGATGGCACACAAAGCCTGCAACAAGCAAATCAGCGACATGATTTACGAGGCTAAACTTCAGTCCCATGTCTTGTACTATAGGTCCATCCTGAAAGAGCCCCTCATCAAGGACAATGCAAGAGATTTAGAGCTGACCAAGGCACAGTACCTTCAGGTAGGTGAATAGTATTGATTCGTTTTGAGATTTAGTAGGTCTAGAATTGATCATCTTATATGTCAAACACTTGATGATATATAGGTGCCGCCTGAGTGGTTCCGATCGCATAGAGCGGCATGGTCGAAGCTCGTGGACAGGTTCCTATCCCTGGCGTTTAAGGAAAAGCGCTTGAAAGGCAAGCGGAAGCGACAAATGAGGACAGGTCCAACTCACCACCAAGGCAGCCGCAACCTCGCCACATTCAAGCAGGCTCTTGTACGAGATGTTATTTATCTATTCTAATGCTCAATTTTGCCTGATTTCTAATCATCTAGTCGTCTTTCTCGCAGGAGGCAGAACACCCTGGCGTGCCGATGTCGGAGTTTGGGGCATGGGCTGTGTCCCACATGGGCCAGGTGAAATCCGGTGTCATCTTCAACCCAGATGCACCTGCCGAGGCTTACTCTGACCCGAGCGTCCACGCCAAGGTCAGAGACTACACGGAGGCGGTTAGAACGCTCCGTGGCCCAGATCATAATCTGAGCACTGAGCCCCTTGAGACAGAGGTGATCGTGAGTTAGGGGGAAGGTAGGAAGCACGGGAGGTTGTGGATTGCAAACTCCACCGACTCCTCGAGGTCTGCACCCTCTCTCTCCGACGTGAGGTCACGGAGCACGGCCACGAGCCTTGCCATACGTGCACGGCCTACTCCAACGATGTCATGGGTGGAAGAACTTGAGGTAATTTCGGTTTCACTCGTACCTTGAACATTACACACATTCATCCTATTTGCAATACTGAAACATGTGATTGAAACACTGCAGGCTCGGCTGGAGGAGACACAGAAGCAGATAGCGGAAATGTATCAGATGATCCAAAACATGGCATCGGGTGGCACACCTACCGCTCCGGTTTTCACTCCTGTAAGTATGGAAGTTTAATGCCTTCGTGTTGTTGGGATTGTTGGCCTTCGTGCCGTTGTGATTTTCGGCCTATGTGCTGTTGTGATTGTTGGCCTTCGTGCTGTTGGGATTGTCGGCCTTCTTGTCGTTGTTTCTTGCAGGTTGGAAACCTCCCGGTGCAGGGGAGGTGCTGTCGAAATTTTCAATTTTGAGTCTAACACATACAATCTCTTCTCTTTTGTGCAGCCTCCTTCGACGGGTTCAAACTTTCCCGCAACGGTGTCACCGGCGGCTGATGCCGTCAACCCTTCACCGCAATCCGGTCCACCACCGAGGCCACAGTTGCAGTCTCCGTCGCCGCCGTAGTAGGGATGTAGAACTGTTTGATGTTCAACATGTAATAATAAACTTGTGATGTTGAACTTTGATGGACTTAATAATGAACTTGTGATGTTGAACTTTGGTGGATTATCGATGGATTTCTGATATATGTGTGTGCTTTTGATATATAATACATGTTGCTTATATATATCATTATTGATGTACTTATATATATATAAATATATATGAGAAAATAAAAAACAATTTTGGCGTGTGCCTTTGGGGACAGCACACGGCAAAATATTAAAAAACTTTGCCGTGTGTCTTGGTTGGCACACGGCAAAATATTAGAAAACTTTGCCGTGTGCCTTGGTTGTCACACGGTAAAATATTAAAAAACTTTGCCGTGTGCAGTGTTGACACACGGCAAAATATTAGTTAACGGTCGCCGGCGTAAGGGGAGAAAAAACTTTGCCGTGTGCCAAGCCACGCACACGGCAAAGTTTCTATATATTTTGCCGTGTGCAACACACGGCAAAGAAGCTTTGCCGTACAGAATTTTACCGTGTGCACTTTGCCGTGTGTTGCACACGACAAAATATTTTACCGTGTACAATCCTGCCTTTGCCGTGTGCAATTGCACACGGCAAAGTTCCGGTCTGTAGTAGTGACGCAGCCGATGTTCTTCGCGCTCCAGCTTTTCAACGCCCTCGCTGTTGCACGCAGCTTACAATCGAGGGTTGGACATGCATCGGCGCCAGGCACCGCGACGGACCATGCACCGCGCACGACGTCGTCGTATCCGTTCTGGCGCACCCAGAACGGCTCAAACCTGAACCGCGGCACAGCCCGCGGATCAGTATTGAGCTGCAGCAAGAGAGGTGCGTGGTCGGAGCAGTCTGAGGACAGCGCTCTTAGGTGATGGCTGGGGAAGACGTCTAGCAACTGGACGTCCGCAAATGTTCTATCAATGCGCTCTAGTGTAGGTGTTCTGCGCTCGTTACTCCAAGTGAACAACCGACCATGAAGATGCAACTCCTGCAACATCATATCATCCAGCGCTCGACGGAATCGACTCATGGACCGCAGGTTCAGCCTGCTGTTATTCTTGTCTGCGGCCTGATATATCAGGTTGAAATCGCCGCAAATGAGGAGCGGGCCATTGCATGCGGCGCTGACCTGGCGTAGTTCCAGCAAGAAATCTTGTTTTAGGCCCTCGTCGACCGGGCCGTACACTACCGACAGCGTCCATGGCGGTGTGTCATCATCAACCATGGACTGAAGACACAACGTGAGAGAGAAGGAACGAGCAACATGGCTGGACACCGACCACGAGTCCGAACGCCACACAACGACAATACCACCAGAGGCCCCAACGGCCGGCAAGCACAAGTAATCAACTGTTGTTTCCATTACTCATACTTTGCTGAATCATGAGCTACTTAAATCATGGGGAGCTTCAGGCATTACTCATACTTTGTTGAATCATCAGTAACAATACACAATATATGCACCAGAATGAACTTTAAAATTGGGCCCTGGCCAGATCGCATGAACTTCCTAGAGATACCAGTTCATGAGCTAGCTACTTTATTACAAGTGGTGATCTATGGTTGTGTGCAACTCATGAGATGAAATTTAGAGATAGCAAACTATGAAGCTCCACAACGAGATGAGTGACCACCATTGTTTTTGACAAATGCCGTCCCAAATCTATTTTGCAGGTTCAATTTAGAAGAAATATTGGCTCGATTGCAACATAGTGATGATCAACAAGCGTTCATGTTGGGGGTTGTCGTGCTCTGGAGACTGCAGCAATGAGCTCTTTGCGTCCTTCGGATGGATTTCAATATTTAGAATTGGGTCTTGAGTTTATTTTGTCATGATTTCTCAGTGCATCATGAATTGTTGGGTTGTAATAATTGATTTAATTCCTGTTGCCGAGGGGATGAAGCCAGATAATTTTTCCTTTATCTAAAAAAACACTCGAAACTACTTGAACAACATCCATAATTTTTCCTTTATCTAAAAAAAAAACACTTGGAACTACTTGAACAACATCCATTTCGCTGATCACATGCCCCACTCCGGCGCCGGTTGCCACTTGGATGCCTTGAGTGCAAGCAATGACCTTGCCATACAATGGATTCAGTTGTGCTTCCCCTCTTCCTTGGTAGACCAAAACCATATCACCATCCGAATCATGAAGAACTGAACCCCATCCACCATTCCTAGTGTCGGGATCAAAGGCCGCATCTCAACGTGGGTGTGCGCAAGTGGCGCTGCCACCACTCTACAACCTGAACATAGGACTCCTAGCCAGCACCACAATTCGAGTTGATTGATGTCCAATGTAACCGTGTATAAATTTCAGTACACTAGTGAGGACTTTAGCGTCTATGTACAACTATTCTGACCTCTATGGCACTGTTAAGGTGTGTTGTATTAAATTGTTTTCTTTATGTTAATACAAAGATGCGCAAACCTTTTACCCTGATGGAGAAAAATAAAAACCGGTCCCAATTTTCTCCTGCTAGGTGTTCGGTGGGATAAGCAAATGTTGACGACGACAGAGATACACTCGGCGCCTGCGTGAAACCTTGCTTATTGATTGCTCTGGCTGTAAAGTGAAAACAGAATTTGTATGGCGATGGAGACGGAGGACGTGGTCGCTTGGATTTATGCACCGATTTTTGGCCGGGTCAGTTACTAAAGTAGGATAACTCTACGATGTCTTATGTTAAAAAAAAAATACTGCAGATAGATACATGGTGAAGTAAGGGAACTGATCATGAAAATGCTCACACGCCAACTCGAATGTTTTACTGGTCAGTCGAAATTAGGAATCTGAATCGATACACACTCTGACGAGAGAGTGATTAGAGTCTCACAGAAATGGTTCAAGAATGTGTCTGTCACCGCTTGGCCAGAGCAATAAGCACCTGTATCTTTCGTTTAACCTATATATATATATCCAGGCATCCAGCAAATATAGAGAGCTGTAAATGTGAGATTGTGTTTGGAAAGGAAATATATAAATGAATAATCTTGCTAGCACCGAGTGAGCATTTGGAGTTGTGAGGTCATAGTGAATTAAAAAAAACCGAGACGTTACACTTCCTTTACACTGTAATCTTGCTAGTTAGCACGCGTATCTGTGACCAGCAGTAGAAGAGAGATTAATAAAGTTTCAGAAAAAGACAACATATGATGAGGTAATTTTGCCGTGCTTACAAATAAAGGCTCAAGAGACAACGGCCATCTAAAATCCCAGTACGCCTCCAATCGATCGATCCCCTCGTCCAAAATCCTCCAGCCTGCCTCGCCCACGCCTGTGTGCGGCTGCCATGGCTCAGAACGGAACCCACGGCCACCAAGTCGATGCCGCCGCTGCCTCCGACTATGGCCACACCGCACCAACCCTGAAGAGCGGCGCCGGTCCGTACGGCAACGGTGTTTCATCTTCCTCGGCGGGCACCATGGAGACCATGGACTCCACCGGCGCCGGCATGGGTAAGAAGAACCTTATCCCTGACCACAACATGGAGGCGGCATCAGCAAAGATAAGCACCGCTCGGAGGCGGAGGCGGTAGCGGTACCTGCTGCCGATGCCGACGCCGACGCCGACAAGGGTAAGAGCGTGGCCGCTGATGACGACGGCAAGTTCAGCGTCAACATCGGCTTGGAGCGGGAGAGGCGCAAGCGGATGAGGGGTCTCTTCAGGGCACTAAAAGACCTGATGCCCCACGTCCCTCAGAAGGTAATATTATAGCTCTCACATGACGCGATCAATCCTGCATAGCGTATACGTTGGCTATAGCTAGGGCATGGAAGTTGGAAAATGCATAATCCTTCGCGGAGCAGCTAATCACACACTCGTCTCTAGTCTGATTTTGATACTGTACTGTGCGTGATCTGATGATGGATCTACCGTAATTTATCTCTTCTGATCTGATAGGCTGACAAGGTGACCATACTGGGAGAGGCGATCAAGTACATCAAGTTCCTTGAGGACAAGGCGGCCGCGCTGGGGAAGGAGAAGCTGCAAGAGGCGCTAGCGGAGCAGGCCGCCGCTAGGGGTGAGGCCTCCTCCTCGTTCTCTCTGACGTTGACGCCGCAGACCGCGCAGGGCATGGCGGCCCTGTCCTCATCGGAGCAGGGCGGTGTGCTGCCTGCTGCTCCAGCCGTGGCAGCGCCCCCGGTCAGATTCAAGACATGGACGGCGCCAAACGTGGTGCTCACCGTGTCCAACAGAAACGCATATATCAGCGTGTGCGTGCCACGACTCGCCAACTCCCTGTCCACGGTGGTGTCCGTGCTGGACAACCACGGGATCGACATGATCACCGTGCAGATCTCGGCCGACAGCGTTCACGCCCTGGTCCATATCTTTGCCCATGTAAGTAGCCTTGTTACTCCATCTATCTAGTGTCCTCCTGGTTTCATCGCTTAGCATGGTCATGGTTGGCATTCTTAGAGGAGAATACTCTCGCCGCAAAGAGGGGATTTTGATCTAACCTAGAAATGAAAGGAGTGCACCTATTTGTTCACTATATTTGAATTTGAAAAATATTTTTTTACCGTTGAATTAGGGTTAGCGCGGGCTAGTCCAAAAGCCTACAACAAAAAATGGTTGAAATACCGTTGAGTTAGGGTATGTTAGAGCTTACTTTTATCACACTTTATTTAACGGAAAAAGGTGATCCAAAAAACAGATAGGATTTATATAAGTTGAGGTTTCATAGATTCTATAACTGTAAGGAGATAATACCGTTAGAGCTTTATTTTTCTGACTCTGTCTGATGGGAAGAAGAGTGGTTGTCCGACCGACATGATTTATATATGTAAGTTGACGTTACATGGTTCTAGCAACCACAATGAAGTAATACAATAGAGCCTTATTTTGTCACGTTTAGTGGTAGAAAGGTGATCTAGGTACCGATCTTACTAAATCTAGCTGAGCTAATCAACAAATATGGTTAACTTTCCTTATTCGGTCTCATCCTTTTAACTAGATATATATTGGTTTTGCAAACGGCTTGCAAAGGTCGTGGTTACGGGTTCGGTAACTATTAGAAATATATTGTGTTAGAGGTCCATGTTTTGGCGGCGTGTATGTGTATATGGAAAACATGCTTTATTAGAAGTTGACATAATAACAAAGTACTAAAACCTATCACTAAAGTTAGAAATATATATGACCTAAATTTTCATACCCTTCACATACCTTGGGTGCACCTGTGGATTTGTGCTTTATAGGAATCACAATTATGTGACTTGCTTCATGATTAAACTCTTTTTGTTACACCAAAATGTTACAAACATGTCCAAGGAGGTAAACGAGTCTATAATTTTCTCAAGAGGTTTGTTTTTACATTACTGGTTTGATTAGTGGAGCATTATACCATTTGAATGGTCACTTGGTAGTAGTTAAGGCGACTTGTTACTTGAATAATCATGTACCATATCTCCCAATTCCAATTTTTCTTTTTTCGAAAATGTGCTCTTAGCCCATGTTGATATCTCCCAATTCCATATTTCCACAAAGATGAGTTTGTATTTTGCACTTGATACTTTTTTTTTGAAAAATCCGGTTGCCTGGCTTAATTAATAATAATAAGGTAGCATACAACATGTGATTACATGCGCGAGCGGCGCTACCTACTGCAGCCTAGGCTGCAGAGGTTTGGTTTTCAAAGACTGATTACTCACTACCTAGTCGAACAACCATTAGGGCTTTAGGAGCTACCCCTTCTATCAAGTACCAGCAACGCCTAGTATCCTTGATCTCCATGAACATAGCCTTTGCTGATCTCACACCGCAAGATGACCACCAACCCAAAAATTCACCACTGTTTAAGTCCAGCCAACTCCCATCTTCCCAGCTCGCACATCACAAGGGACAAGAGGCCTTAAATCCACGGTCATTGCTAGCATTGAATTAATATCCATTATTGATAAAACTAACGCTACAACAATTTGATCTACAGCTGCTCACTGGACCTCCATGACCGCTGCATCAAACTTCTCAACTATCGCCGCTAGGGCCTCGGTCAGCTCCTTACTATCCAAGCGTGTTGCTGCCCTGAGGCCCTTGACAGCCTGCTCTGGAAGATCACCTCCATACCTGTCGATGTACGCACTCACCGCTGCGTCTGGTGCTGTGGTCTGTGGGTTGATGAAATTCAGTTTGTGCATTAGCTTGAGTTGGGCGCGCTCAGCAACCGGCACCGAAGATGGCCTAGCAGCTTGGCACAAGCTTGAGTGCATCGGTGCCATCGTCTTCCTCACTTTGCGTGCACGGGGGGTGGCTGCTTGGCGTGTTTTGACGCCGGGGTTGGGAGTATGGGTGGCGGCAGTTCCTTGAACATCCCACTACAAAATTTAGCAAGAGCATGTTCGCCTGCCTCCTGGGCTCTCTCTCCCTCGTAATGTCCCTCCGAAGATGTGGCCGAGTTAATCAGCTCAGTCCCTGTTTCTTGGGCCATCTCCTTGTGCCCAGACTCGATGTCAGATACCCCTTGGTTAGTTGCCGCAGGCTTCTGGTGCCGAGTCTGAGCCGCAGCCAACAGTCCGATGACCGGCTCGTGCAGCATAGAAGCCGGCGCATCGTCGCCACCATCCAGGGTGTGGCTGGGCTGGACGACTGCAGCAGTCTGGGAACAGAGGACTTGATACTTTTTCACTCTAGCAGTAACATGAATGTACAGTAGCATGGCTGAGCAGAAATATGCATCTATACCCAAAATGCCGAACCCAATCAGAAACAAGTGCCGTTGTAGACATTGCACACGATCTATATCTTAGAATCCTAGCCTGTAGAACTTTATATAGCAAGGCGTTGCCTCACAAAAGCCTGTCAACAAGAAAATAAATATGCTCTTTCAAATTGAAGTGGCAACTTTATTTTTAGTTTTTTTCTCATATAACAAACAACTTGTCTGCTTTAGGTAAAAAATTATGGAAGGTCATTAACATCTGTATCGTTCTACTACATAACAGGTGAATGGAACAGATGGTGTGAATCGTTCGTCAGAGGAAGTGTACCAGAGCGCTGTGTCGGAGATCATGTACAGGTTCCACAGCAACAACTAGACCGGAGCCGCCATACCAAAGGCATGGGGGCGTCTCAAGCTGCGCCATTGCATGCCATGGATCTGCCCATCAGCTTGCAGCCTTCGGACTTGAGCGATCCAATAACAGAAATAAACTTGGGCCTTGTTTAGATCGCGAAATTTTTAGCCTAAATATACTATAGCATTTCGTTTGTATTTGACAAATATTGTCCAATCATAGTCTAACTAGGATCAAAAGATTCGTCTCGTGATTTATAACTAATTTATACAATTAATTATTTATTTTAACAATATTTAATGCTCTATACATATGACACAACATTTGATGTGATGGAGAGAGAGTAAAATTTTTAACTTTTTTGAGGCATCTAATTAAGGCCTTGTTTGCTTAATTTGCACCTATCATTCGAAGGTTTGAGAACCGCCGTCTCTGCGTCATCATCAGGTCTGGTCGAACTGAATACCATGTGTGTCTGTGTGCCGACATTAATTACTGCTTTGCAACGTCGTCTCTTCGTGTCGTGACTGTTGTACCACCGCCTTCTAAATTGATGTTGAATCGTTTTAACAAGCCTTGTTTAGATCGTGAAAAAAATAAACCTGATAAATAGTACTACTTTTGTCTTATTTAATAAATATTGTCTGATCGTGGACTAACTAGGCTCAAAAGATTCATCTTGTGATTTTTAACTAAACTGTGTAATTAATTATTTTTTTACCTACATTTAATGCTCCATATAAGCAGCTAAATATTGATGTGATGGAAAGAGAGTGAAAAAATTATAACTTTTGGAGGGATCTAAACATGGCCTAAGTTCCAGATGCTGGTTGGTTTAGATGGTTTTTGCTGCTCTGGTGGTGTGCACTGTGCTGCAGTATTCTGCGGGTCGATGGATGTGATTCTCTGGCATTCTTTAGGTCAGGTCATAAGTGTTCATTTTTTTTTAGGGATCGGTGGGCAACAACCCCCCCCCCCCCCCAACCCCAGGTCATAACTGTTCTTTTTAGAGGAAATTACATACTCATATACTTTGCTGAATCAGCAGCAAGAATACATAAGATATGCCTTGGGATGGGCTCCAAAATTGGGTCCTGACCAGATCGCACGAACTTTCTAGAGACACTGATTCATGAGCTACTTTATTACAAGATCTTGATCTATGGTACGGTTCTGCAACTCAGGAGATGAAATTCAGGGATAGTAAACTGTGAAGCTCCGCCACGAGATGAGTGACCATTGTTGTTTTTGACAAATGCCGACCAAATCTCTTGTGCAAATTGCAAGTTCTATTTAGGAGAACACATTGGCATGGTTGCAATATGGTGAAGATCTACAAGTGTTCATGTTGGGGGCTTGTTGTACTCTGGAGACTGCAACACATTGAGCCTCTTTGCATCCTTCGGATGGCCTTCATTATTTAGAATTGGGTCTTGAGTTTATTTTGTCGTAATTTCTTAGTGCTTCATGAACTGTTGGGTTGTAATTGATCTAATTCCTCTTCCCATGGGGATGAAGCCAGATAATCTTTCCTTTATCTAGAAAAAAACACTCAAGAGAACCACTTGAACAACTTCCATTTCGTTCAATGATCACATGCCCTACTCCGGCATCGATCACCCCATGAACACACCTGGAATGCAAGCAATGAGCTCGCTATGCAATGGATTCAGTTGCAGTTTCCCTCTTCCTCAGCAAGCCACAACAATATCACCATCTGAATCATGGAGAACACAGCCCCGTCCACCATTCCCAGTGAAAGGATCAAAGGCCGCATCACAATTCACTGTTACTTGATCACAAGTCAGCTTCTCCCATCGTTACACTCTGCACTCTAACACGGGTCCCAATTTATGCAGATGCTTTGTGAGTTGTTTCCACCGGACGACGATGTGCATGGGTCGCGCAAGCGGCGTCGCCACCACTCTTGCAGCCCGGGCATAGGACTCCCAGCCGGTGCCGCAATATGGGTTGATTGATGTCCAATCCAATGTAACAGTGTATAACTTTCAGTACACCAGTGAGGATTTAAGCATTTCATTCCCCGTTAAGGCTTGTTGTATTAAGTTGTTTTCTCTAGGTTAATATAAAGAGGTGTAAACCTTTTGTGTGACCGAGAAAAAAAAAACCAGCGCCAATTTTCTCCTGCCATGTGTTTGGTGGGATAGGCAATGTTGACGACTGACGACGAGGTACAGTCGAGCGCCCGGCCTGCGTGAAACCTTGCTTATTAATTGCTCTGGCTGTAAAGTGAAACAGAATTTGTATGCTTGCAGTGGCACAAGTAATATCTTTGCTACCCTTTTTCGTTACCTTTTCGTTCTATGGTGATCAAGACTGAGGACGTGGGTTCGCTTGGATTTATGCACCGATTTTTGGCCGTGTCAGTTACTGAAGCAGGATAGATGCGATGTTTTATATATTAAAAAATAGTTCAGATAAATATGTTGGAATATGATCCGAATTAGTAACGTGAGTCTTGTGGGGACGTATAGAGGGCCCACGATTCGGTCATGTTTATTAGCGGATCTGTTTCCGTATTTAACTGCAGTCAGTCCGTCCTATAAATACATCTTGTAAGCCGTACGAAAAGAGCAGACGACTCATTGTATTCCCTGCGTTCTGTAAACTCTCTCCATACAGTGAAGATCGCCGGTTGGAGCCCGTGGTTTTTTCCCGCAAGGGTTTTCCACGTAAAAATTTGTGTCTCGTGTTCGATCTTAATTGCATTATTTGCTAACAAATGGTATCTAGAGACAGACACGAGATTGAAAAAAATTAGGGTTTGAGTCCCTGTTAGTTCATCGCCGCCGCCATCGTCACTTTGACGAATTCGTCGCGCCGCTGCCGCTCGTCAAGCTGCCGCGCGCCAAATCGATTTTCTTTGGTGCTGTGATCCGGCGACTCGATACAGAGTCCATGTCGGAATTTTGTATCCGATCGGAGGAGGCAGGGTCAGAGTTCAGGACGGAGTCGATTTCCATCGCCGATCCATCCACGAAAAGCTGCGCCGTTGTTCCGCTCGTGGACAATAAAAAGTTCCTGCCACTGCTGTCCCAGGCGGAGGAAATTGGTTTTCGTTGCTGCTGTTCCCGTGGAGTGTAGATCAATCAATCCGCTCCTTGCTGTTGCAGTACATGCAAATCGAGGCGTCATCAAGTTCAGCGTTCAGGCCGATCGGGTGTGTCCATGAGGAGGTAAAAATTCAGATTTTGTGATCTTTTGCTACGTGCACCCGAGGCAAGGTACCAGGAGAATTATTCATTGGCTGTTATTGCTATTCGTACACCGATTGTGTACCAGGCTATAGTTTTATATTGTTTCGTGCAAACAAAGCGTACCAGATTTTCTGCAGATTGTTTTCTTCTGGTTATTGCTATTATTTATTCTCCATGTCTTCAGTGAAATATGATATTCCTCAACTGGATCGTGATACGAGGTTTGCTTTGTGGCAAGTCAAGATGCGGACTATTCTTACGCAGGCTGATGTTGATGATGCTCTTGATAAATTCGGTAACAAGGATTCTAAGTCTTAGACCGATGATGAGAAAAGGAAAGATCGTAAGGCCTTGACTCAAATTCAGCTTCATCTTTCAAATAATATTTTGCAAGATTGTCTGCAGGAGAAAACTGCAGCTGCTTTGTGGCTTAAGTTAGAGTCAATTTGCATGTTTAAGGATTTGACAAGCAAGATGCATATGAAGATGAAGTTATATTCACACAAGTTGCAAGAGGGTGGTTATATTATCAACCATCTGACAGTCTTTAAGGAGATTATTTCTAACTTTCAGGCTATGGAGGTAAAATATATTGATCAGGATTTGGGTCTTATTCTTTTGTGCTCTTTGCCTAGTTCATTTTCAAACTTCAGAGATACTTTATTATATAGCCATGATATTCTAAGTCTTGATGAGGTTTGTGAGGCGTTGCATGCTAAAGAAAAGATGAAATTGATGGTGTCTTATGAAGGTTCTGTTTCTAAAGGAGAAGCATTATCTGTTCATGGGAGGACAGAAAATAAATCAAACAAGGGCAATAGAGGAAAAAGTTCTAATCGTTAAAAAGGCCGATCAAAGTCTCGTGATAGAGGTGATAAATTCTGCAAGTATTGCAAGCAGGATACTCACTTTATCGAGGATTGTTTCAAACTGAAGAATAAAGAAAAGAGAACTGGCACATATAGAGAGAAAGGTAAAACCAATGATGAAGGTAATGCTTCTGTTGCTGCTTCTAAGGAAGATTATTCCGATGGTGATTCTCTAGTTTCTTTTGCTGGATATGCTAATAATAGTGATGATGAATGGATTCTTGATTCTGTTGCTTCTTTTCATATATGCACTAATAGAGACTGGTTTGTCACGTATGATTCTCTCCAAGGTGGAGGTTTTGTTAGATTGGGTGATAATAGTGCACGTGATATTATTGGCATTGGTTTCATTCAGATTAAGATGCATGATGGCATTGTCAGAACATTGGCTAACGTGAGGTATATTCCTAGCATGAGCAATAATCTTATTTCTCTCAGTACTCTTGATGC
Organism: Bothriochloa decipiens; assembly: GCA_023333625.1. Classification (NCBI taxonomy): domain Eukaryota; kingdom Viridiplantae; phylum Streptophyta; class Magnoliopsida; order Poales; family Poaceae; genus Bothriochloa; species Bothriochloa decipiens. Next base: position 35,798,002 of record CM041645.1, read on the forward strand.
TAAAGGGTACAAGTACTCCGGTGGAGATGGAATTTTAAAGGTGTCAAAAGGTTCTCTTATTGTAATGAAAGGTGAATTGAAATCTTCAAATTTGTACCGTCTTTGTGGTACTACAATTATAGGTGATGCTGTTGTAATTTCTAATTCACCATCTAATTCTGATGCTACTGATCTTTGGCATAAGAGTCTTGAACATATGAGTGAGCAAGGCTTGCATGAATTGTGCAAGAGAGGACTCCTTGATGAACATAGCATCAATAAATTGAAATTTTGTGAGCATTGTGTGTTTGGCAAACACAAGAGGGTGTCTTTTAATATCTCTACTCATAAAAGTAAAGGTATTCTTGATTATGTGCATTCTGATTTATGGGGACCATCTTGCAAGCCTTCCTTTGGTGGTTCTTATTATATGTTGACCATCATTGATGATTATTCTCGTAAGGTATGGCCTTATTTCTTGAAGCATAAATCAGAAGCATTTTTAGCATTTAAAGAGTGGAAGATTATGATTGAAAATTAAACTGAGAAGAAAGTTAAAAAGCTTCGCACTGACAATGGGATAGAATTCTATTCTAATGAATTTAATGCATATTGCAAGTCTCAAGGAATCGTTAGGCTCTACACTATTTCTTATACGCCTTATCTCCAGGGCCCGTTGTATGTTGTCTAATGCTGGTTTGAATAGGCGTTTTTAGGCTAAAGCTGCTTCCACTGCTTGCTATTTATTAATCGTTCACCCTCTATTCCTCTTGATAAGAAAACTCCAATTGAGGTATGGTCTGGTTCTCCAACTGATTATTCACAATTGAGAGTTTTTGGTTGTACTGCTTATGCTCACGTTGATAATGGTAAATTAGAGTCTAGAGCTGTTAAATGTATTTTTATTGGTTATCAACAGGGTGTTAAAGGTTATAAATTGTGTAATCCCCATACTCAGAAGGTTATGCTTAGTAGGAATGTTATCTTTAATGAGGCTGTTATGTTTGTTGATAATTCTTCTGTTGATGCTCCTGTTGAGGGAGAGAAAATAAGTGTGCAGGTGGAGCACTTAATTGATTCACCAGATGTTGATAATGTTGCTGTGCAAGATGCACCTATTGCTGAAAATTCTCCAATTGTTGATGATTCTTCTGTTGTTGAGCATTCTTCTCCAGTTGTGCAGTCTCCACAACGTTGTATTGCTACTGATAGGTCCAGAAGGCAGCCAAAACCTGTTAAAAGGTATATTGAAGAATGTAATGTTGCTTATGCTATGAGTGTTGGAGAAGAGATTGAAGGTAATTCAGAACCTTCTAATTATTCTGAGGCTATTACTTCTGCCAATCGCAACAATTGGATGATTGCTATGCAAGATGAGATAGAGTCACTTGAAAAGAATGGTACTTGGGATTTAGTGAAATTGCCCAAGAATAAAAAGCCTGTCCGTTACAAATGGATTTATAGAAGAAAGGAGGGTCTTTCTCCTAGTGAGCCAGCAAGGTATAAAGCGAGGTTGGTTGCTAAAGGCTATAGCTAGATTTCAGGTATTGATTATAATGATGTCTTTTCCCCAGTTGTTAAGCATATTTCTATTCGCACTTTGCTTAGTATTATTGCCATGTATGATTATGAACTTGAGCAACTTGATATCAAAACTGCATTTTTACATGGGGAGTTAGAAGAAGACATTTATATGAACCAACTTGATGGTTTTGTTATTCCTGAAAAAGAAAACCTTGTGTGTAGACTAAAGAAGTCTCTTTATGGTTTGAAGCAATCTCCTAGGCAATGGTATAAGAGGTTTGACTCATTTATGCTCTGTCGTGGTTTTAAGCGGTCTAATTATGATAGCTGTGTTTATTTGAAGATTGTTAGTGGCTCAGCTATTTATTTGCTTTTTTATGTTGATGATATGTTGATTGCTGCTAAAGATAAATCAGAAATAGCTAAATTGAAGGCATAATTAAGTAAAGAATTTGAGATGAAGGACTTGGGTGCAGCTAAGAAAATTCTTGGTATGGAAATTACTAGAGATAGAAAATCTGGTAAATTATACCTCAGTCAGCGAGGTTATATTGAAAAGATTCTTCATCGTTTCAGCATGTATAATGCAAAACCAATGAGTACTCCATTAGCTACACATTTCAGATTATCATCAGATTTATGTCCAGAGTCAGATAGAGATATTGAGTACATGTCTAGAGTTCCATATTCCAGTGCAGTTGGTTCTCTTATGTATGCCATGATCTATTCTCGTCCTGATTTATCTCATGCATTGAGTGTTGTTAGTAGATTCATGGCTAATCCTAGAAAGGAGCATTGGAGGGCTGTTCAATGGATTTTTAGATATTTACGAGGTACTTCTAATACCTGTTTGCAATTTAGAAAATCTAGAGATGGACTTATTGGTTATGTTGATTCTAATTTTGCTGGTGATTTGGATAAGAGGAGATCTCTCACGGGTTATGTTTTCACCATTGGTGGTTGTGCTGTTAGTTGGAAAGCATGTTTGCAACCCACTGTTGCTCTGTCTACTACAGAAGCTGAATATATGGCTATTTCTGAATCTTGTAAAGAAGCTATTTGGTTGAGAGGTTTATACTCTAAACTTTGCGGGATTATTACTTGCACTACTATACATTGTGATAGCCAGAGTGCTATTTGTCTGACCAAGGATCAGATGTTTCATGAAAGGACCAAGCATATTGATGTGAGGTATCACATCATTCGAGGTGTTATTGCTGAAGGTGATGTTAAAGTGTGCAAGATAAGTACTCATGATAATCCTGCTGATATGTTGACAAAGCTAGTTCCTGGAGCTAAGTTTGGGCTATGCTCAAGCTTAGTTGGCATTACAAATTAAGTTCTAGTAACTTTTGGCGTCGGTGATTATTTATTATTGAAGTGAGTTGATTGATGATACTTCATTCGCTACAAAATGAAATTCGCCTCAAGGTGGAGTTTATTGGAATATGATCCGAATTAGTAATTTAAGTCTTGTGGGGACGCCTGGAGGGCCCACGGTTCGGTCATGTTTATTAGCAGATTTATTTCTGTATTTAACTGCGGTCAATCCGTCCTATAAATACATCTTGTAAGCTGCACGGAAAGAGCAGATGACTCATTGTATTCCCTGCGTTCTGTAAACTCTCTTCATATAGTGAAGATCACCGGTTGGCGCCCGTGGTTTTTTCCCGCAAGGTTTTTCACGTAAAAATCTGTGTCTCGTGTTCGATCTTCATTGCATTATTTACTAACAAAATACACGATGAAGTAAGGGAACTGATGAAAATGCTCACACGCCAATGTTTTACTGGTCATCATCAGTTCAAATTAGGGAATCTGAAATCGATACACTCTGAACAGAGTGATTAGAGGCTCAAAGAAATGGTTCAAGAATGTGTCACCGCTTGGCCATCCAGAGCACTAAGCATGCACCTGTATTAATCTATCAATTAGCCTATAACTCCAGCAAGTAGAGAGCTTTGTGTGGCCTTTGTTTTGGAAGGGAACAGTACATTAATATTGCAAGGCATTACTCGTTGCTGAGTAATCTTGCTAGCACTGAGAGTGGGCATTTGGAGTTGAGGTCACAGTTAAGAAAAGACAGCCGAATTTACCGTAAGACAGCTAATCCGCCCGGAGACGTTACACACATCCTTTACACCGTAATTTTTTCTGTTTGCATCATCGCGTGCACACATCAGTGACCAGTGGAAGAGATTAAAGTTTCAGAAGAAGACAAGATGATGTGGCAATTTTGCCGTGTTACAAATAAAGGCTCAGCTCAAGGCGACGGCCAGCCAAAACGCGCCTCCGATCCCCTCGTCCAAAATCCTCCAGCCTGCCTCGCTTGCCTGTTGCCTGTGCCATGGCTCAGAACGGACCCCACGGCCACCAAGTCAGCGCCTCCGACGACGGCCACAGCGCACCACCAACCACTGTCGCCTTGTCCCTGACGAGCGCCGGTCCATACGGCGGCAACGGTGGTTCCTCGGCGGGCAACATGGAGACCGCGGACGCCAGCGCCGGCATGGGTAAGAACCTTATCCCAGACCTCAACATGGAAGACCGCGACTCCGCGGGCGGCAGCAAACAGAAGCCGCTCTCGGTAGAGGACGCCGACGCCGACGACAAGGGCAAGAGCGTGGGCGTGGCCGCTGCTAATGACGGCGAGCCCAACGACAACATCAACTTGGAGCGTGAGAGGCGCAAGCGGATGAAGGGTCTCTTCAGAACAGTGCAAAACCTGATGCCCCACGTCCCTGAGAAGGTAATCTTGAAGCTCGCACATGACGCCATGAACCGTGTGCGAAATTTTTTTTCCCCGTATATACGTTGCCTAGCTAGGGCTTGGAATTTAGAACACGCACAAACAGTTCTTTTGCTAGCTAATCTGATACTTGCTAGCTAGGCAACTAATCACTCTAGTCTCGTTTGATTCTGATACTGTGCCTGTGCATAATCTGATGGATCTACTGTTGTTGACCTGACAGGCTGACAAGGTGACTGTAGTGGAAGAGACGATCCAGTGCATCAAGTTCCTTGAGGAGAAGGCGGCCATGCTGGAGAAGCAGAAGCTGCAGCAGGCTCTCGCGCGGCAGGCCGCTGCCGCTAGGGGTGAGGCCTCCTCCTCCTCCTCACTCTCTCTGACGGCGATGCCACAGACCGCGCAGGGCATGGCGGCGCTGTCCGCTTCGGACGCCTCGTGTGCAGGCTGGGGTGGTGTGTCCGTGCCGCCCGCTGCTGCTCCAGCCGTGCCAGCTCCGCCGGTCGGATTCAAGACGTGGTCGGGGCGAAACTTCGTGCTCACCGTGGTCAACGACAACGCTTATAGCAGCGTGTGGGTGCCACGGCGCCCCAACACCCTGACCACGGTGATATCCGTGCTGGACAACCATAGGATCGACGTGATCACCGCGCAGATGTCGGGAGACAGCGTTCGGGCCCTGTTCATGATCTATGCCCATGTAAGTGTAAGTAATAAATCACCATGGACATGGAGTAGTAATAAATCACCTAGCGAAACAAATTCTAATCTATCAACGACGCCGTGAAGGACATAAGTAAATCCCTATTTTTATGCAAAGAAGTAATATTTTTAGAAACCAATCTTCAAACGAATATACGGAAAAAGGCTTCGCCGGCGTTACGTGCAGCCGCCGAACGATAGATTTTTTTGGCAGTCTACTCAGCGCTCGGGTGTTTTAGGGTCACGTGACACCCGAGCGGTGGATAACCAATGAAGTGTTTTGATCTATGCAACACTCGATTGTCATAACACGATTGGATCTAGATCAAATGAAGCAAAAAGTTTTCTAAATAGTACACAATATTAAACAAACAAAACAAAAACTTAACCGAAAATTCAAACAGGAGCCACACATAAAACATACAAAAAATAAAAAAATTAAAAATATTCCATCACGTTGGTTAACAGTCGATTTGGATAAGATTTGGGTACGAATATACTTTCATAAGAGTATAAATATATCACTTTTGAATAAATACTTTTTATGCAAATAAGAAGTCAAAGTTATACTTTGCGGATAGTATCGTTGTTTAAAACAATTTTCTCAAGCAACATGGAGGGAGTATCTAATGTGTTTTATTGGATTTTGTGTTTGTGTAGTAAAATCTAATAGAATCCTAATATGTCTGGATGGGATTCTAGTATTCCGAGAATTATTTTATCCAAATTCTTAAATCTAAACATTTTTTGATCGGTCAACGGGGGCGATAGAATCCCCACCTGATTTTCATTGATCATGTCACTCTTAAAGCCTCATAGTACAAATACATGTTTTCAGGCTTACCTTTGCGCACATATCACGTGCTTGATGAAAATGAAAACGAAAGCAGAAAGAGGAAACAAAGAACTCCCATGACAAGGATGTAGTTGTACACCAATCAAACCACCACCGGCGGCAAAGCTCCGATGACCTCCACTCCCACGGCGATGATGCTTTGAGTCAACTAACAGACGACAATCGTGATTACAATGTCATTGAAGAACATCCAGGCCCAGTTGATGCCCGCCAACGCCCATTACCAATCCTTGGAGGGGAATGGTGGCAACGGTGAGAACCACGCGACATTTGATATCCTAGCACCATCAAGATTAATGGTGGCATCCTCTGTTATATCTGGGCCAACATTATTTTGACACTATCAAGGAAAATGGTGATATCCTCCGGCATATCTTGCCTCACATACCACCATCCAACGCCATCCAGGGGGAGGACAATGGAGGGAGGGCTGGCAAAAGAGGTGCGAAGAGATCCAAGAGAGGGGATCATGGTCTCGTTACCAGCATTTGATGAGACAAGACAATCAAGGATCATGGAGAATGGAAAAGCAAGGACACTGGCAGCGTAGTTTGCTGGTAAGAACTTGTACAAAATCATCAGGGATGGTAACAAGGAGCAAGAAGACACAAAGGAACGAAGGGGCAGGTAGAGGGCCGTCCACGGAGAAGTGCAGGCATGCTTTTGTGTTGATGCCTTCAGGAAGGGAATGATGTCCATGTATGCCATCATCTGTTCATGGCACTACGCTCATAATCCTGATGAAAACGGTCCGGATACGAATGGATATCAGTCATACCATATTCATTTTCATATTTAGGCCCAGATTCAGATTCGAATACGGATAGTGTCAACTATGCCGGATAGGATACGATTGGGTATCGACATCATAAATATGAGATTTTAGTATTCGGATACGGATACGGTATCGGATATTGAATATCCGAACACAGATACAGACGGATTTAAACCCTTCTAAACGAATTCGGTCTTGAATACGGTCGAAAAATATTCGTTCCATTTTCATCCATACTCGTAAGGGCTTTCGCCTCGAGACTTGCAAACAATGAGCCAAAGGACCCAACGACGCTCCACGGACGCGCAGCCCTGCCGCCGGCAAGAACACTACCAAACTGCGTGCTCTGCGTCGTTGCTAGCGCTGCAAAAAAATGAAGAACACGAGTAAGCTGCCCCACCCTGGCTTGCCCACGACCAAACTGCACACCCCGCGCCTTCCCCACTGCATGGTCTTTCTGTAAGCCGCGGGCACCGCCATCCAGCCAGCCGTGGAGTCCATGACCACAGGGCATGCTGTCGCTAAAGAAGATGGATGTTGCCGGCACCATCGTGGTCCAAAGGGCTTGGTGCAGGCAGAGGCCGCTTGGATCTGGCCGCTCTCTACTAGCACCGTGCTGGCACAGCCCTAGCAGGCTGGACACAGGCGCCGGTTGCCACCAGCAGGTGGCCGACCATCGTCGGCGCGCCCCCCGCCATGGTGCATGGGCAGGCGCAGGAGATGACCATGGCTGCCCTGCTTTCTCCAGTCGTCGCCGAAGCTGTTTGCCCACACGCCAGACGTGCGAGCACCGTGTTTCCTAGGTCCGATGTGGCCAGGCGTGGTGGTAGCAGAGCGCTCATGGTTCCTGCGTCGATTGTCCTGGAAGCACAGATCAGATGTGGGCCAACACATGCCGGTGGTTCCTGGGCTGGGGGTGCCAGATCTGGGGCTAGAGGCCATGGATCTGATGCTTCGAGCTCTCCAATGACCTTCCTTGCTCCATGGAATTCTGCGTTGCGACCGTTGTAAGGTTCTAATGGCTATAGGGGGTGAATAGCCTATAAAATTCTTGCAAAGCACTAAGACAACCGGTTAGTATGTAAGATGGCAAAGCTGTTTCTAGCACTAGCTTGACTACTCTATGCAAGCCACCTACACAATTTTAACAAGAGGCTATGATCACTAATCACATCAACAAAGCAAAGAGCTAGATTACTCCTAGAAACCAAGATGAAACAACTAAGCTCCACAAGAGACTACACAACAAGCACTAAACAATATAACAATATGAAAGCAAGTGCAAGCATTGGATTGGATTGTTATACTGCCCATGAAGAGATGATGAACCAATCAATCACAATCATAATCAAACAAGAAAATCCTCGGAAAACCAATTGACACAATGATTTTTTCCGAGATTCACTTGCTTCCCGGCAAGCTAGTCCTCGTTGTGGCGATACACCCACTTGGAGATGTGCCCGCTAAATGGCGTCGGCTAGCCAATCCCACAGCCAGGTGTGGCACTACCAACACAAGATGGGGATCCTCCAAGTCATGAGCAATCCACTAGAGTAGCCAATTACGATCTCCCGTGGGGAAGGCTCAAGAACTCCTCACAAATTACCAGTGTGGCCTCAAACAATTACCAACTCGAGCTCAACCACCGCTGCTGCTCTAAGCCATCTAGGGTGATAGGAATCACCCAAGACTAACAAGAAATCCGCAGCAATCATGAAGATCAAGTGCCTCTAGATGCAACACTAAGCAAATGCACTTGAATCTCACTCACTCTCTTTTGAATCAAACACTCAAGAAAAGAGAGGAGTGGAGGGAGTGTCTCTAGCTCAAAATATGCTCAGCATTGTTAGAATGGGCAAGAAAGACCTCCCATGGCCGGCCAAGTAGCTATTTATAAGCCCACCTAAAAATCCAACTGTTACATTTAAAACCAGCCGCAGTCGACACCGTCGGACACGTCCGATGCTCACCGTCGGACACTCAACCCAGTGTCCAAAAGGCTCAAAACACGCACTGGCCGAAGTGACCATTGGATCCGTCTGTCTGTTGGTACCAGGCCACCAGTGTTCAACACATTCATCTTCTAGCCACTTCACAGCACTGGGCGTCGGACACTGACATCACGCGTCCGGCGCGTCGCGTCAGCCATGTCCGACGCCCCGGTCTTCTCAGCTTTGCTCGACAACACAACCAGCTTCTGGCGCCCCAGCAACCAGCGTCCGACGCATGTAATTCAGCTTTGTGACCATCCAATCTCAACCATACTGCCTCATGTGCCAACACCTAGTGTATACATCTCAAGTGTACGTGTGTTAGCATTTTTCAAACCATTTTTGAAGGAAACATGTTAGTGATCTAGATCCTAAATGCACATGCTCAGTGTATGGAGCTAGGAGGCATTTGAACGTCGAGATAACCATGACTTCCCCTCTTGATCATACTCGCTAAGTATCTCGATCACCAAGCCGGAAAGCCCTATCAGGTTATACCTTCTCCTTGATCTCCATGGGCTCTTCTTGATTCCTCGGAGGTCGATTGTGAACCAAGTAGACCATGTTCATCACCATGATCATGTGGTCATCCCCATGCCACCTTGCTTCCTCCTCACCTGTTGCTAATTTATTCTATATGCACTTAGTGAAACCATTAGTAACTTGGTGTGTCATCAATTAGCCAAAACCAAACAAGAGCTTTCAACCATGAACCCTTTTTTTCGGTTGCGGCGCCACCGCCGCACGTGAAGCAGCAACAATGACGGCCTGGTGTAGGGCAGACAGTGGGGGTCTTAATAAGCTGGCGGCGGCGGTTTCGCCCCTCCCGTCGCCCTGGGAACGACGCAGAGGGTACCGTTTCAAGTTTTAACCGTGTGAACCAAAATGACCCGTTTGCGTATGTATCCAAAGATGACCTATGAATGAAATTTTTGTCTTAGTAAAAATTTTCTACTAAATTAATTTAGTTGATCATATATAGAATATAAATTTGGTTATTGCATTCAAGCTGGATGTACCTAATGTTTTACGTGAAAATCCAATTTCCTTAGTTTTTTTTCACCCTTTTTCTCTTTTTAAGGTAAAAGTCCTAATTTTAAACCTTTTAACAGCTCTAAATATTTTTCCCTATTTTTTTAGGCTAACTATGTCCAAATCTAGCTGTGAGAATTTTATTCAAGTATTAGAAGGTATTATGAAATACTATTAGGGATTTAAAATGATTTTAAACTTTTCTAGAATCGTTGAGCATCTTTGTCATTGTAGGATGCCACCTCATATAAAGACCTAGTACAACGTTAATAGGCATCCAAACATGTTTGTTTCCAATGTCAAGCGAAGCCAGATCTGCCTAGATTGTGGTGCTTTCTACTCATGGATTCTGTGGTACGATGATTGATAAGCCGAGCTATACAATGATTCGTGAACTCTCTATATTAAAGATGTTGAGGATCTGCCTAAGATGCTCTTAGCAAAGAGCCAACAAACAAGCGCTCAAGGCAGGATCAATACTCAGTTCATCACGAGATACCACAAGCAATGTACTTACTTGTAGCATAATTGTCTGGATTTGATCTCTTAAACATTAAACAATGAAAACCCAATCTAAATTAACGAAACCTCATCATTCCATCTTACTATTGTGCTTCTGATCGATCGAACTCTTCGTCTTCATTCCTGGCCTCTCAGAAAGGAGAGAACATGGAGGGACGAACGAAACCAAAACCAGTAGGATTTGCTAAACGCTTCAGGGGCACAGGACCGCGGTTTCTCTGAAACACGCCGAGACGAGGGACAGCCGACGGCAACCTTGCATCGAGGTGCGAACGAGGAGGGACAACGGCGGCCTTGCTTCTTCCATACTCCGGCGCATGCCGCCGCTGCTCACGCCACATCTGCGACAGCTTCTCCATCTTGCGCATGGCCGGAGTCACGAACATTCCCGATCCCTCACATCCAAACTGAATCCCCGACGACGACAATGGCCGCACGAGTCGCACCGACGAGCCGCGCTGCCGGGCGTGCGAGCTCACGCCGGCGAGCAAGCACGCGCGTCCCGTCAGCTGGTACTCCCGTTCGTCGGACACGCGCAGGCTCAGCTCGTGCAGCTCGGGCACCAGCGCCTCGCATGTCGTGTCGCCGGACAGCGCCGGTGCCGACCGGCTCACCGACTCCCGGCGCGCGTCGAGGATCCCCGCGGCCTCGACGTAGGCGCCGCGCTCTGCTGCCTCCCGCGCCAGAGCCATGTCCACCGCCGCCGCCACGCGGTGGAGCTCCCGCTCGACCTCCACGCACCCCGCCACGTCCGTCGGCGTCGCCTCGACAGGCCTCAGCACCTCGGCGTACACGTCTGCCGGGGCCACGTCCACGGTCTGCCTGCTCGGCATGTCAGTGTATTCGCAGGTCACCTTGACAAGAGTGGTGGCGGTAGTCTTCTGCTGGGACGTCCAAGAAGAGCAGGAACCGTCTCTCCTCATCCGCGTAGAGGTCACCGACGTCGATCCAGGCTTCTTCATTGACACGGCGACACGGCTCTTGTAGCTGCCGGACTTGACCACGTTGACGACCATGTCGTCGCACCAGCACTCGACATTGATCTAGGCATGCTGCACGACGGTCGATTGAAGCCCACTGATGCACCGCGCCAGTGCGTCCTGGATGGCCGTGTGGTCCTCGACGAAGGAGAACATGCCGCCTGTGACCTCCGCGATGTTGTGCACGGCCGTCGCCACCGCCTCGTGGCCGGACACGAAGCCCACCATGAACATGTGCACTGGCGTGCGCCGGCAGACGGAGCTCCAGGCGGGCCGGGAAAATGGCGGCACTAGGACGTTGTTGTAGTCGTCTGTGTTGCCCTGTCCGGAGGAGAGAAGCATGACGCTGGTGATGACTATAACCAGACTAGTATTACTATGGATAACTAATCAGGAAACAAAGTCGACACTCCGGCCACCGCCAAGAGCTCGCCGCCGGCACAACGGCTTGGGTTCAGTTTCCAGATCATGTTCACCCCTATCCTTCTCTTTCACGCAATACATAGGAGCACGAAGGCGTCCTTGCCCGTTACATGGGCCGCTCTGGCAAAACAAAGATCGATGTGGGCCTAACAGATTACACCCAGTCCGATGACACCGGAGTTGGGCTTTAGCTTCCGTTTTCTTCCAGTGCTAGCTTCAGGTCCAGCTTCGGTTCGGGCTTCAGGTCCGCTTGCAGCTTGAACAGGTTTAGTTGCAGTACCTTGATCAACAACAGCTGCTCCACCAGTGACATCCCCCTCCCTCAAAACACGGCTTGACCCTAAGCCGGTGTACGGGGAAACTCTCGGATCAAAGCTTCTTCATCTTCCCAGGTTGCCAGATCTAAAGGAAGGTTGGACCATTTGACTAATACCTGAGTAACAACCTTGTCATTGTGGACATGGAGACTTCGATCCTAAACCTTGTAAGGAACTTGAAAATGCAAATCAGTGTTTGGCAATTCTAGGCAGACAAGAGTATCAGGTTGCACTGCCTTTTTAAGAAGTGAGAAATGGAAAACTTGATGAATTTGACACACAGTTGGCAACTTGAGCTTGTAAGCCATTGCATTAACTTGAGCTTCAATCAGGAAGGGCCAAAATATCTCAATGAAAGCTTGTTGGAAGATCTGCTTGCCAGTGAGGTTTAAACATAGGGTTGAAGTTTGAGATATATCCAATCACCCGCTTGAAAGTGCCTGAATGATCTTCTTTTATCAGCTTGTGATTTCATTATCCTCTGAGCCCTAGAGAGATGTTGCTTGATCAAATTTTACATAGCTCTCTATCATGAATGCAATCATCCTGTTCAACAATGTCAGTTGCTCCAGGTGGTTCAATGCCCAACTGTCTTGGGTGATGACGAAACATGACAAAGAAGGGTGTCTGACCCAAAGAGGAATGGTAGGAAGTATTATACCAGTATTGTGCCAATGAGACCCAAGAAGATCAGACAGGAATGGACAAAACACCTCAAATAATTCTCAAGAAATTGATTCACTCTTTCTATTTGGCCATCTGACTGTGGATGGTAAGCACTGGTCATATGTAAATCTGAACCAAACATGGTGAATAGGCCCTTCCACAGCTTGTTGGTGAAAATTATGTCTCTATCGGAGATAATAGACTGGGGAAACCCATGAAGTTTGAACACACTATCCATCAGCTACTAGGCTACTTGAAGAGCTGAGAATGGATGTGACAAAGGAATGAAATGTGCATATTTGGAGAACCTCTCTACCACCACCAGTATACAATCATAGGTCTTGGACTTAGGAAAGTCGTCAATAAACTCCATTGAAATGCTTTTCCAAGCACTGTCTAGTATAGGAAGGGGGTTAAGAAGACGAGGAGATGACACTCTTTCAGTCTTGGCTTGCCGACATACCTAGCAACTAGTAACAAATTCCTTTACAAATTGTTTGAGATGAGGCCATGCAAACAACATTTTAACTCTGTAGTAAGTGGCCTCATATCTTGAATGACCTCCAACAACACTAGCATGTAAAGCTGTTAGAACTTGATGATGAATATTAGTGGCATTGCCCAACCATACTCTAGATTTATAGTAGATTATTCCTTGATTCAACTCATAATCACTAGTGGTTTGTTGCACTGACAATGCTTGCAAAATTTTTGCAGATTCAGGATCTTGGAGATAAGCCTCCTGCAATTTCTGTTTCCAAGGTGAAATACAAAGATACAGTGGTTAACTCCAAATCTAATGCATGGTTGGTTCAAGATAATGCATCTGCAACTCTGTTGTTTCCTTGTTTGTACAAGATTTTGTACTTGAGGTCCATGAGTTTAGTTAATGCTTTGTGTTGCCATGGTGTTGTAAGTCTTTGGTCATCAAGGTGTACTAGACTCTTTTGATCTGTCTTGAGGACAAACTCATTATTCAGCAGATAAGGTCTCCAACGGTCAACAACCATCAATATAGCATAACATTCCTTTTCATAAGTGGAAAGGCCTTGTGCCTTTGACCCCAAAGCTTTACTAACATAAGCTATAGGATGCCCATTTTGTTGCAGCATAGCTCCTATTCCCTTGTCTGAAGCATCTATCTCCACCTCAAATGGAAGAGAAAAATTTGGCAGAGCTAACACTGGTGTAGTCATCAATGCCTGTTTGAGAGCTTGGAAAGAAGATTCAGTTTCTGAAGTCCATACATAGAGCTGCCCCTTCTTGAGTAAGTTAGTGAGAGGTTTAGCCATGAGTACAAAGTTCTGAACAAATTTTCTGTAGTATCTTGCCATACCCAGAAAGCTTCTAAGCTCTTTAACTGACTTTGGTGCTGGCCATTCAGCTATTATTTGCATCTTTTTTGGATCAGTTGAAACACCAGCAGGACAAATGGCATGGCCCAAGTAATTTAGTTCTTGCTTAGCAAAGAGCACTTGGCTAGCTTAACATATAGTTGATGCTTCTGCAAAAGCTCAAACACTTCTTCAATATGATGTAGATGTTCAGCCCAACTAGCACTATAGATGATTACATCATCAATGAAGATAACTGCAAACTTCCTTAAGATAGGAGCCAACATATTGTTCATAACTCCCTGAAATGTACCAAGACCTCCTGTTACTCCATAGGGCATGACTTGGTATTCAAAGTGGCCATTGTGTGTTTGAAATGCAGTTTTAGGTTCATCACCTTTTGCCATTTTGATCTTGTGAAAACCTGAACAGAGATCCAATGATGTAAACCACTATGCACCCTAAAGTTCATCTAATAGCTCATCTATCACAGGCAAAGTGTATTTGTATTTCTGTGTCATAGCATTGAGCCTTCTATAGTCAACACATAGGCACCAGTCTCCTGTTTTCTTTTTAACAAGTAAAACTGGTGAAGAGAATGGACTGGTGCTAGGCTTGATTAACCCCTTCTCCAACATCTCCTTGATATTCTTTTCAATTTCATCTTTTTGATAAGGATTGTACCTATAAGGACTTAGACTAAAAGGAGTAGCTCCAGGTAGCAAGGGAATGTGAAGGTCCCCTTCTCTTCTAGGAGGCAAACCTGGTAATGGCTAGAAAATGGTAGAGTACTTATCCACAAGGCATTGAATGTCAGGAGGTATTGAGGTGTTCTCAGATACTGCCTATGGTACTTGAGCAGGCTATGACAAAGAAGTTAACTGAGCACAGTAAAGTACTAAATCTTGTTTGACCATAGCTTCAAGCTGATGCATATCAACAGGAGAACCCATTTCTAATTTGATTTGAATGCCATGTATCTTCTTTTTGACTCCCTTGTTCTTGATCTTGAACCATTTTTCGTGCCAGTGAACCTTCATTGGAATGTATGAACTCAACCAGTCCATACCCAGAACTGCATCATAAGTATCAACTGGCAAGATCTTGAATATTGTTTTGAATGTAGTGCCTTGAATGTGCCATAACTAATCTGGAATCTCATGAGTGCATTGTAACATATTACCATTAGCAACTCTGACTAGTACAGGATCTGCTAAAGGCCTCTTGCTAGGAAGTTTAGCAGCCATAGTTTCATTGATAAAGTAGTGTGTACTTCCAGAATCAATAAGCATATCAGCCTCCTGTTTGGAAATGAACCCTCTCAGCTTGACCGTTTCATGTCTTTCAGTGTCCTACCAAGCTTGAGTAGAAATACAAACCTCTTTAGATTGTGCTGGTGCAATAATCAGACATAACTCATCATCATCAGAATCTTCCTCTTCAACAGGAATGAGTGTAGAGTGATCTGGTGTTTCTCATGACAGAAACTCCCACACTTCTTCCATGGCATGTACAAAAACCAGCTGACAGGTGTGACCAGGGCTTCATTTCTCCCCACATTTGAAATAGGGACCCTTAGCTTTTCTGTATCTCTTGAGAGTTGCCAGCTTATCATCAACAGAATTAGTTGGTGTTGCTTGTCTCTTGACTTCTCTAGGACTTGAAGAATATCTTGGCTGATAGTTAGAATTATGCTGGTGATGCTTGCCATCTTCATAAAATTTGTTGTGAGAATCAGCCTTCTTCAGACTTGATGTAATTTCAGCAATGCTTCGTCCTACAATTGAGCCAAGGAACTCGTAGAGTCTAGATCTTTTGGTTTGTGCATCATGACAATAGACCTAATTTCTTTCTTAAGGCCATCTACAAATCTATTGGTGATCACAGACATTGGGAAAATATGGTTCATGAGCTAGGAGTTGAACCATATCAGAGAATTGTTCTATGTAGTCATCAACATGATGTGTTTAGGAAACATGAAAAAAGTGTCTAATATGGTGATTTTATTCATCCTTATCAAACTTGGTGGAAAGTGCAGCACAAAAATCCTCCGAACTCATAGAAGAAATTGTGGATTGAACAATAGAATACCACAACTTGGCAGAGCCTGTGAGGTGCATAGTGTCATATCTAATCCAAAGTCTAGGATCTATCTCATACACATCAAAATAAGACTCACAATCACGGATCCACATCTTAGGATTTTTGCCATTAAATTTAGGGAAAACTAGATCAGGCATGGCTGGGTTATGTGATAAATGGACAGTATGATCACCAATCCTAACATCATTATGATGACAAAATGAAAAGGGTGGAACAGGTTGAGGAGTTGGACCTTGTGAATGATGTTGGCCAGGGGTGGTGGTGTACACCACCCCACGGCTTGCCTCGCGGTGGTCAATTGACCCAGACACCGCCCCTTGTGGGTGTAACTCCAGATCGACGGAGCTCGGCATCTGTAGTTGCAGAGGGGGATGCCCCCACAACCGCTGCAGTGTCGGCGATGGAGACACCACTTGTCGGTAGTGGTTCCGCTTGGGGAAGGCTGCCTAGCATCTTGTCGAGCTTCTCTCCTAGTTTTAGCATGGTGCTCTCCAGCTCGTAACGCGTCTGTCGACGAAGGGCTTCCACTGGTTGATCTCCATCTTCAGGGCATGCATCTCCACTATCGAATCCTTCACGGAGGTGAGGTCCTTGGAGTTCTCTTCCAGAAGTGCCAGTATCCTGCCGAGCTGCTCCTCCTGTTTGACTTGCGCCATCTAATGCCTAGTGAGGTGCTGGTGCGGTGCCAGCACAATTGAGGGGATGAAATCGTAGGTTGGTGGTGATGGATTTGGTCTGAGATTGAAGGCTCCGAAACTAGATGTAACCAAACTATTATTACTATGGATAACTAATCAGGAAAGAAAGTCGACACTCCGGCTACCGCCGAGAGCTCGCCGCCGGCACAATGGCTCGGGTTCAGTTTTTAGATCAGGTTCACCCCTATCCTTCTCCTTCACGCAATACATAGGAGCACGAAGGCGTCCTTGCCCACTACATGGGCCGCTCTGGCAAAACAAAGATCGACGTGGGGCCTAACAGATTACACCCGGTTTGGGCCGATGACCCGAGAGTTGGGCTTTAGCTTCCGTTTTCTTCCAACGCCAGCTTTAGGTCTAGCTTCGATTCGGGCTTCAGGTCCGGTTGCAGCTTGAACAGGTTTAGTTGCACTACCTTGATCAACAGTAGCTGCTCCACCGGTGACAATGACGTTCCGGTGCCGGCTGTTGCCGACCACCTTTGCCGCCTCGTCGAGGCTGGCAAGTACGTCGGTCGAGCCGCTGGACTTTTCGAGGGTGTCCACGGCGCGCTTGGCCATGGCCTTCCTGTCCTGCGACATTCTCGTTAGCCGGATCATCCGCCGGGCTTTGTCTGAGAATGCGATGATGCTCAGTCGGTTGCGGGGGCCGAGGCTGTCGATGACGAAGCGCATGGCGCGCTTCACCTCCACCAGCTTGGCATCCACCATGCCCTCACTGACATCGAGCACTGCAACAAGATCCAGCGGCGCCGTGGTCACCACTGTTGGTGCCTTCATGTGCACCAGCACCGCGAACCCGTCGTGCTCTGTGTCGTTGGGCACCGCCGGGTACTCGCAGTGCATGTTGAGGACAAGCACCCCGCTCCCCGACGCTTGCGCCGACGGCGGCGGCAATGGCTCATCGTCGTTGTAGACGGAGGCTATGGACCTCATCATGCCCGAAAAGAGTCAAGCTCACCTTGTCCTTGATCCATCTCCAATCTCCAAATAAGGAGTAGCAATTTATACGCCTCGTGAAATAATTTCTAATCTACGGAGTATATACCGACGGGGAAGGATGCAATTTTATTTGTGGACATAAGTAATATTTTTGGAAACCAATCGCCAGTTAGTTATCTGCTTGCACAAGGAAACTGGTGTTTGGTATAATATAGTTTGATTGCTTTGGTAAGATTGTGTTTAGTTGCAATACTATTCTATACGTTGCATACAATGTTCTGGGATTATTCATTTCTATAAAATTCTGGTGCTCACCGAATTGGACTACATTCGGAAAATCCTCTCCAGATTTGAATGAAATTTTAATAAATTTGAACAAAATTTCCCCAAAACGAGCCAAACATGGCACTAGGCATGGGGAGGGTGCGTACAACCCCAACATGGAACGCATAGGCGGCAGGGCGAACATCAATGGCACGGTGGTGGCGGCAGGGGACAGTGACAACCAATCCTAGAACCATGGTTGCATATAGTACCTCCATGTGTTAGGACCATGTTTTAAATATCCTGCTATAGCTGCCGCCGTAGCCCGCTGTAGCCTTTTGAAGCATGATGCTGCTATTTGTATTCATATACAATTTAGCAGCTATAGCCCGCTATTAGCTCCGCTATAGCTATTTTAGAATTGCAGATTTCAGATGTCGGTAAATCAGTCATGAGAAATGAGAGATTTCAGATTGTTTTGAACAATGTTTCAAACTTCACCTGAAACCAAAGCTCCAAATTACACAAGCCATTTATCCCCAAACGATTTGTTGCATATAATTTATTAAATATCCAAATATTTAAAAAGCGAATTTTGAACCTAACTTAAGCAAACCTAATCATTTCACCAAATTATTTCTGTTGAACGATACCTCGTATGATGTCGTGTGCCAGCCATAACAGAATATGAGACCATAGACCAATTACCATCAGCTTAGCGCTTTAGTGGCATAAGTCGGCGGTATTTCCTCAACATGCTCAGACAAGGGACGGCCGCCGCCAGCATTGCATCTAGGCGCCAACGAGGAGGTACGGTCGGGCTCCCGTTCTCCGGCTGTGGTGGCGCCGGCGCCGCTGGGATAGCTTCTTCATCTTCCGCATTGCCGGGGTCGCGAACACTTCCAAACACGATCCCCCATACCCAGACCGCTGCTGCTCCAGCGAGCTCATGTCGGCGAGGAAACTCGCGCGTCCCGTGTCCTCGTACTCCCGCTTGTCGGACAAGCGCTCGCTCAGCTCGTGCAGCTCGGCCACCAGTGCCTTGCACATCGCGTCGCCGGACAGCGCCGTGCTCGGCTGCCGCCCGCGCAAGAGCCATGTCCTCCGCCGCCTCCACGCGGACGCGTTCCCGCTGCACCTCCATGGATGGCGCCACGTCCTTCGCATCGATCGGCCGAAAAACCACAGCGTCCTCGCCGGCCACGTCGACCGTCTGCCCCGTCGCCGTGTCGAGGTACGTGCACCGGACTTTGAACAGGCGCGTGGCCAGCTCATCGATGGAGTAGGCTCTTGGCACGTCGACGAAGACCAGGAAGCGCCTCTCCTCGTCCGCGTAGAGTTCGCCGACGTCCACCGTGGCGGCGCGGCCCTCTGCATCGATCTGGCTCTCGTAGCTGCCGGACTTTACCGCCCGGACGCGCACGCCGGGGTGGACGCACTCGAGCGAGATGCGCGCCTTCTGCACGGCGACCGAGAGGAGCCCGCCGATGCACTGGGCGAACGCGTCCTGGATGACGGCGTGGTTTTTGACGAAGGAGAACGTGCCGCCCGAAATCTCCGAGATGTAGTGCATGGCCGCCGCGTCGTGGTCGGTGCCGAACCCGAACGTGTGCACAGGCGCGCAACGGTCGCCGGCGGTGCGCCGGAAAGATGGTGGCACGAGCACGTCGTAGCCGGTGTTGTTTGAATCTATTATAAGTGCCGAAGCCGCCATGACGACGCATGCTTTGGTTGTCTTGACCGTCTGAGAGAACGATGACGCTGGCGACGGCGTTCTTGTGCCGGCGGCCGTCGAGCACCATGGCGGCGACGTCGAGGCCGTCGCGGATGTTGGTGCTGCCGGACGCAGCGAGAGACTCCACGGCGCGCTTGGCCGCGGCCTTTCCGTCCTCGGACATGCGCGTAAGCCGGATGACGCGGTGCGCGTTGATAGATATCGTGGGCTATTCGGTCCACCCTCTATTCCTCTGCCTTTTTCGTGGTGCCGCTCACAATTGTATAATGAGGCTAGAGGGTGGGACCTATTTATAGACTCCACTTTCAGGTGTTACAACACCTGTGTTCCGATAAATCGTGTGACTCCTGAACCATGTCACCAACCACGATCAGACAGGCCAGTATTCTGAGTCTAAAATATATTAGTCCTTAGCACACATGTGTGAGTCATGTGTCATAATTAGATTGTGTATATGAGATCAATTCCAATCTAATTATGTGGGTCAACAGCCTGCAGAGCCGATCCTGCAAAACAAACCCAGCTATTCCATTGTGCTGTACCCGGACAAAATACGTGCGTACACTATTTACATTCCAGTAGAGTTGATCTCAATAATTCCTCAATACTGTATTCCAGCACAAATGTCCTCGGCACCTCGAGTACAAATTCCTCGAGTTCATTATTTATAATCAATAGTATTTCCACACATAGAGGTGATAAATTATTACAATAACAAATATTGAAAGCCACATAAAAAATCCAACATCTCCCACTTGGCTGAAATATTTCAATCAATAACCTGAAGTCCCATATTTCTAATATGCTTAGAAAATAATTCCTGACTAAGTGGTTTAGTCAGTGGATCTGCAACCATACTTGTACTAGCCAAATAAACCAAATGAATAGTCTTAAGCCTATTTATGACATAACGAATATAATGAAACCTTCCCTCAATGTGTTTACTTTTACTATGAAACTTGGGATCTTTAGCAACCTCGATCGCCGACAAATTATCACAAAACATAGTGACAGGTTGAGATGCACATTCCATGACCTTCAATGCTACAAGAAATTCCCTTAGCCATTCAGCTTCCTTTGCTGCTTCAGATGCAGCAATATATTCAGCTTCCATGGATGAAAGAGCAACTGGTTGTTGTAGCTTGCTGCATCAAGAAATAGCACCTCCTGCCAAAGTGAATATATAGCCAGACGTTGATCTCCGTTCATCCAGATCCCCTTGCCAATCAGCATCAGTATAACCCTGCAGCTGAAGATTATGACCATTAAAACATAGAGAATAATCCAAAGTTCCTTTGATATAACGTAACACATATTTTATTTGTTTCCAGTGCTCTTCCCTAGGATTCTTTTGATATCTACTAAGAAGTCCAATGGCATGGCTAAGGTCAAGTCGTGTGAATAACATGGCATACATGAGGCATCCCAATGCTGAAGCATAAGGAATTCCATTCATTCTTCGTCTTTCCTCAGGAGTGGATGGACATAATTTCTCACTAAGTTTAGTTCCCTGTACTATAGGTACATTAGCAGGTTTATAATTTTCCATAGAGAAATGTTTCAGTACACTTTGAAGGTAAGCCTTTTGGGACAAACCAAGAAGTCGTTTATTCCGATCTCTATGTATTTCCACTCCCAAAACATAGGAAGCTTCCCCCATATCCTTCATATCAAATTTAGAAGATAACCAAGATTTAACTTCCGCCAATGTTGATTTATCATTAGAAGCAATTAGAATATCATCAACATATAAAGATAGCAGTACAAAATTCCCATCAATAATTTTAGTATATATACAGTGATCACCTTCCATCATTGAAAAACCATATGATGTGATAGCATTATCAAAAAGTATATACCATTGGCGTGAGGCTTGTTTAAGACCATAAATTGATTTCTTTAATTTGCATACCAGATTTTCTTTTCCTTTTTCTCTAAAACCTTCCGGCTGCAACATATATATTTCCTCCTCCAAAAACCCATTAAGAAAAGCCGTTTTGACATCCATTTGGTGGAGTTCAAGATCATAATAAGCCGTTAAAGCACTAATAATTCGAATGGAAGTAAACTTTGCAACAGGAGAAAAAGTTTCCACAAAATCAACACCTTCCTTTTGTGTGAAGCCTTTAGTAACAAGCCTAGCCTTATATTTTTCCACTTGCCCTGCTGCATTAATTTTCCTTTTAAAAATCCATTTGCATCCTACAGGCTTGCGGTTGTTTGGCAATGAAACAAGTTCCCAAACTTTATTTTTTCTCATTGAGTTTAATTCTTCCCGCATTGCTTCCACCCATAGTGTTGATTTAGGGCAGCTTACAGCTTGTTTATAAGTTTTGGAACTTCCTCTAAATCTGAAATTTTAGAGTGTACTTCCCCCCAAAAACACATAATATTCATCTAGATATGATGGTGCCTGTGTATTCCTCCCACTTCTCCTTAGGCGAGAGGTGTTGGGAGTTTGATTTGTATTTTCTTCTGGAGTTATATTTTCCTCATTGAGCGAGTTAATCATAGAATCATCAAATTGTGGTTCATCTGAAGTTGCCAATAATTCCACCCTAGCCCGCTTATTGTGGCGAGGTGTTTGATGATCTAGAAAAATAGCATCTCTACTTTCCACCAGTTTTTTATTTTCTGGATCATAAAAGCGATACCCTTTTGATTCTGTAGAATAACCAATAAAAATTCCTGGTGTGCTTTTAGGATGCAACTTAGTACGATGTTGATTTGGCACTCTAATTTGAGCATCGCAGCCCCAAACAGCTAAATGACGAAGTGAGGGTTTCCTTCCAGTCCACAACTCATAAGGAGTGACTGTGACAGCTTTAGATGGTGAATGGTTTAATAAACAAACAGCAGTATGTAAAGCTTCACCCCAAAAAGACAAGGGAAGATCAGAATAAGCCATCATGGATCTAACCATATCCATAAGTTCTATTCCTCCGCTCGGCTACGCCGTTTTGTTGCGGAGTGTATGGCATAGTATACTGATGAATGATTCCATGCTCTTTACAAAAGTCATTTAATATTCTTGAAGTTTATTCTCTCCCATGATCAGTTCTTAAAACTTTAATTGTTTTATTCAACTGATTTTCCACTTCAGTTTTAAATGCCTTAAAAACATCAAACCCTTCCGACTTGTGTTTTAAGAGATACACATAACCATATCTTGAATAATCATCAATGAATGTGATAAAATAAATCTTTTGACCGTTAGTGGGAGTAGACATTTCTCCACAAATATCAGAATGAATAATAGCAAGAGTCTCCTTAGATCTTTCCGCCTTTGGAAAAGGCGCACGGGTCATTTTGCCCATATACATGCCTCACAAGTACCAAAATCCTCCCACTTAAAGTTTAGAATTTCATAACTAATTAACCTTTTAATTCTATTTTTAGATATATGACCAAGTCGTAAATGCCATAAATAAGATTCTGAGCATGTGTTCTTGTCATTTTTCCTCACTATGGAGTTATCTTCATCAACTAAGCAATCAGAATTGGCACCTTCTATTAAATTATCAAGAAAATAGAGGCCATCATGCCGAAGACCAGTATGCACTAATTTCCCATCGAGCAATATTTTAACTTTCCCATTTCCAAACAGTACATCATAACCAATAGATTCTAATTGGGAGACAGATATTAAATTCCTTCTCATGCTAGGTGAAAACAGAGTGTCGTTTAACAACAACTTTCCTCCATCAGGGAGTTTAAGAATATAATTTCCAATTCCAAGTATATCAGCTTTAGCATTAGTGCCTAAGTAGACATATCTATTTCCTTTTGGAATTATTTGCATGGAAGTAAAACATTTACGATCTCTTGCTATATGTGATGTGCAACCAGAGTCGACAACCCAACTATTTGGAAAAATAGTAGTAAACAAAGCTTCAGTGCAAACATTAACATAATGCATACCTTCCCCTGAAGGGCTGCCTTTGCGATCATCATTATTGTCTTGTTTCTTCTTCTCATTATTATATTTCTTCTTTTTCCTGCATTCAGATCTAAAGCGCCCAAGCTGACCACAGTTGTGACAAGGAAAACCCTTCTTGTTTTTTCATTCCTCTGAAATGAGTCATAATTTCCACGATCATCACGATCGCGTTTGTCATTCCTCTGAAATGAGTCATAATTTCCACGATCATCATGATCGCGTTTCTTGTTAAGTTTGTCCCTTAGATCAGCTTTACCCTTCCTCTTGTGCTAATTTCTTTTGTTTGCATTGTGCCTTTCTTCTCCAAGGTGTAATTCTGAATTATTTGAGTTTCTTTCCTTTCCCTGAGAGAGTTTCCTGTCTTCTTCCATGAGCAAATGATGCCTCAAATTGCGCATGTTCAGTGTACGCTCAGAATGACAGAATGACATCTTAAATTGTTCCCATGAATTTGGCAAAGAGTTCAAGACAACCATAACCTGCACTTCTTCTTGAAAAGGATAACCAGCAATCTTTAATTCCTCTCCTAGAACAGAGAGTTTATTTATATGCTCATTAACTGAAGCACCTTCACTCATCTTGGTATTGAGAAACCGGCTAACAAGGCTAAGCACTTTAACAAGAGATATATCACCGAAATCCTTTTCCAGCCTGCCCATAATTTTCTGAGCATTTCGTTCTCCCTCATACTTAGCAGCTAAAGAATCAGACATAGATCCCAACATAAATACACGGGCCTTCTTATTATCCTTTGCCCAGTTTTCATATTCAAGCATATATTCTGACTTTTCCTCATTAGTGGCGTCTTTCTTTGGCTGTTCCGGTTCAGCTGTATCAATAACATAATCAATATTCTCAACAACAAGCAAATACATGATTTTTCGCTTCCAAACCGTGAAATTAGAGCCATCTAATTTTCCGTTTCTAAGTAATTCAGCAAACACAGCATTGGTTGCCATTGCTGGTGGTAGAACAATTTACCAAAAAATTCAAGCCGGAGATGTACGTGATGAACAAATGGCCTTCCTTGCTTGCCTTGATCTTTGCTTCTTGTTCGTGGGCAAGTACGTACTCACGTACTCTTGCCAGGTGCACGTGAACGACGAAAGCGATCTCGAGTTCCGCGGACGTGGTGGCGTTCTGGATCCTGCTCGCCTGATTCCGCGTGGATGTGATAGCGATGCCCGCGTGGCCCAAGGGGCGCCGGCGCGATGCACACCCTCAGGCTCAGATCGGCAAGTACAACTTGCTTCCTCTCATCAGATCAGATTTGTTTGTGGACAACTAAAGCGGCGGCGGCCAAAACAATACGCAGTAGTGGATGGCGGCGGCGGCGATCAAGGGATTCGCAGCGGAACTGATTTTGTGGATCACGGCGGCTGAGTTTCGGGCAGACCAAAAGCCCCCACGTAACCTAGCTCTGATGCCAATGATAGATATCGTGGGCTATTCGGTCCACCATCTATTCCTCTGTCTTTTCCGTGGTGCTGCTCACAATTGCATAATGAGGCTAGAGGGTGGGACCTATTTATAGACTCCACTTCCAGGTGTTACAACACCTGTGTTCCGATAAATCGTGTGACTCCTGAACCATGTCACCAACCACGATCAGACAGGCCAGTATTCTGAGTCTAAAATATATTAGTCCCTAGCACACATGTGTGAGTCATGTGCCATAATTAGATTGTGTATATGAGATCAATTCTAATATAATTATGTGGGTCAATAGCGTGCAGAGCCGATCCTACAAAACAAACCCAGCTATTCCATTGTGCTGTACCCAGGCAAAATATGTACGTACACTATTTACATTCCAGTAGAGTTGATCTCAATAATTCCTCAATACTGTATTCCAGCACAAATGTCCTCGGCACCTCGAGTACAAATTCCTCGAGTTCATTATTTATAATCAATAGTATTTTCATACATAGAGGTGATAAATTATTACAATAACAAATATTGAAAGCCACATAAAAAATCCAACACGCGTCGGTGGACAAGGCGACGACGCTGAGGCGGTCGCCGGAGCCGAGGTTGTCGATGAGGAACCCCATGGCGCGCTTCAGCAGCCGCAGCTTGTCGCTCGCCATGCTGGTGCTGACGTCGAGCACCGTGACAAGATCCAGCGGCGCGCGCGCTGCCGCCGGCGACTCCGGCGTGGCCACAGCGGGCACCTTGGCATGCACGACCACCCCGAACCCGTCGCGCGCCGCGGCTTTGGTGAGTGCCGGGTACACGCAGTGCATCTTGAGCACCAGCAGCCCGGTGGCGGCGCTGCGGCCTCCGCCGCCGATTGGGGCGTGCGATGGCGGAGGTTCAACCGGATCGTCATCGCCGTACATGGGTTTGATGGCGGCGGACGGCGCCTCCGCCGACGACGGCGTGTCGCGCCAGTGCCTGATCCAGACTGGGCAGATGCGCCGGCTGGGCACGCAGCGGAGGTGGAACGTGTGGGAGCACTCGGCGGTGAACATGGCCTGGCCTGGCCGCACTGGCTTTCCTTGGTGCCAGCCATGGAGAAGAGCTAGGTGTTCTTGATGGATCTCTTAGGAGAACAGAACGATGTAGCTGGAAACCTTTTATTGGATGGTATTTAAATGTGTTTTTTACACCGGATTACATTCTGAAAATGAGCCAATCTGTTAGAGTAATTGCCGTGCAGAGGTGGATAGCAATCTTTCAGCTTGCGCGTAAAGCTCGGGAACTCTGGCCTCATGCCGTTGTGCCGTGCGTCGACGTCAGGGGACTCTGGCCTGTCTGGGCCAACTCCTTGCGTATTCTCCGGTATTCTGGGCCAGGACCCGGTTTATACTTTGTAGTGACAACCCACAACACAAAATCTTATATTCGACTAGGTGTGCTTCGCACCGAGCGTGCAAATTGGGCTGGCCCATGCACCCGTGCCATGAATGTTGTCAGGAAAAAGAGGGGTGTGCGTTGGCTCGCTGGCGGCCACGCTCTGCCTCGAAGAGGAAATGGGGGGCCTCGCCGACATTAGGTTTGGGTATGTGTTCACCAGCGGGCTTAGAAGAGGATTTGGGAGGAGGTGGCCGTGAGACGGTGGAGGATGACGGTTGGGCGGGGCTAACGACGGGGGTATCGTGGCGGAGCGCACCGGTGCCCTGCCCTTTGATTAGTGTGGGCGGGAAAATGGGCGTGGGATTAGGGCGTGGGGCAAGGACGAGGATGCCGCCACAGGCGCACTGCCCTGTGGTTAGTAGAGGGTGAGGTCGATGGGCGAGGGTGGACGTACTGTGGCCAGCACGGTGAGGCATCGAGAGCTGTCCGCCGCCGGTGATGGGGGTGGGGGAGGGAGGACAGAGGAGGGGTGCAGGGAGGGAGAAGTCAGAGGTAGACGAAGATGAGGGGAGCGGCACGCGGAGAACAAGATGGGTCATCGTTTGCCAAATGAGTGACCCGTCACGTCTTTTTGTTGTCCAACTCACAATTCACAATGTAGTGCGAAAAGAGCATTGTTGTCTCAAACTCAGGAAAACATTAATTGTTGCAACAATGACACCACATGAATCACACTAGTTAATATTATACTATATATGTTGATAGACTAGCCAATAACACCACATATATTAAGATGTGTAGCCAGGATTACGTGGTGGCGAACTCGGCAGCCTCGTTCTTCGGTCGCCGATGCCGCCGCCGCCGCTAGCTACTGACCGCGTTGATTCCGGCTTTGTCATGTTTGGGCGGCTGTGGCCATGGACCTCGTCGAGATGGACCACCGGCGCAGGGCGGAGAGTCACGGTAAGTGCCAGGCGCCACCGCGCGGCGCAGACCGGGCAGGTGCCGGCCGAGGTGGCTCCCATGCAGCAGAAGTGGAACATGTGGGAGCACTCTGCCATGAAGGTGGCCTCGCGGTGCAGCTCTCAGCGGTGGCATCGCCGCCGCAGACGCCACAACGGAAGTTGCCTGTCCTCGCCATGGAACGGATTTTGTGCTTGATGCCACTGCCGCCGCCGCCGC
Organism: Bothriochloa decipiens; assembly: GCA_023333625.1. Classification (NCBI taxonomy): domain Eukaryota; kingdom Viridiplantae; phylum Streptophyta; class Magnoliopsida; order Poales; family Poaceae; genus Bothriochloa; species Bothriochloa decipiens. The sequence goes on from CM041645.1 coordinate 35,825,511, forward strand.
AATTCCTTGTGCTGGCGGCCAGAACTTATAGTGTCCAACCAAAACTTTGGCATTGCTGCTCATTAGTGCTAAAAGTTCCATCTTTGGATGGTATTAAATTTGTACTACTACAGATTCATAACTCTATTTGTGGTTAGGTTGACAGGCTCAACTTTTCATTGATATGCAGTTTTCATGAACATGATTTGAGATAGCATTAACAACACCACAAATTTTCCATAGAGCATATTGTATACTTTGTGCCATAGATAGAAGAACAATTTGTTTTGAGCTGGCAGGTGATCATGACCTCATCACCACCGGCCGGTGCGTCATTCGATCCAGCAGATGAAAGATCTCATCATGCCGGTGTGGCGTCTGATCCGGTGGTGATGTATTGGTCATCGCCGTCGGCGCAACATCTCATCTAGCGATGATATCTTGGTCACCACCGCCGGTTTTACCATACAATCAACCAACGGTTTGTCTAGGGCTGATATTGATAATGCATTTTCAGAATAGTAATTTAAATGCAGCAAGCTAATAGCCCTAGTAATGTGGGTACATATAGCCACAAGCTATAAACTAATGCATATCACCATTCTCCAATGCCACGTTGCATACAACAGCAGTAAGTCTGCAAAAAAAGAGGCTTTTACGACTATGCCATTATGAAAGATGCACCTATTCCTCATGTCCTGAAAAGTTTAACCGCACCTGTATATCCAACACCATCTTTTTGCTCCCATGCCATTCCGTCCACTTTACCCTTTCACGTGTCAAACTGCACAGCGAAAAGTCCAAAATACCCTCACGTTTTAACAACAATGGCATGTGGGCCCCACACTCATCCCCTTCCCCTCACCTCTTCACCAATGGACTTGTGCGTGCGGCCGCCTCCACCTCTCCTACGCGTGAGGCCGCCTCCACCCCTGCCTCATCATCTCTTCCTCCTACACCGCGGGCCCATGTGCTACTCCTCTACCTCCACGCCAAGACGAGCGCCATCGGCTCGCCACCGAACTGCTCCGCCTCGCCGGCGGTGTCGTGGTGCCCAATGCAGCGGCGTGCGCGTGAGGTAGAACAAATGCTCGCAATGACGCACTGCACCGGCGGCCGCATTAGGGCGGAGCAGGGGCATGGAGTCGGAGGCCGCATCGGGGCGGAGCAGGGGCTCGGAGTCGGAGTGCATGTCGCGGACATGGGGTGGAGCGCAAAGCTCGGCGTCGTCGTGTAGCGCCCCACGACCTTCCTCCACCCCGCCAGACCTTCCCGCGCTGTTGTCTGGCCTCCACGTGCCACCGTTTGGTCTCCGCTCGCGTTCTTGGACACCTTCTCAAGCTCGCCTACGCCGAGCCACTAGACCTCGCTCCGCTGCCGCCGCCACCGCGGCCTCCTCCTTCTCCAGCCACCGGTAGGGTGGGCCGGGGCGCCCGCGCAGCAGGCACCTAGGATGGCCAGCGCGTCCAGCCATCAGAATCGCGGCACTCGCCCCTTACAAGGACGCGGCCACCACGCTCTGCCCCACGACGATGCGGATGCGCTGGCTGTCCAAGAACGCGACCAAAACATGATGCGGATGCTCAGGCCCGCACGCAGAGGAAGGCCGTCGCGCACCCACTATGCCATGCCGATGGCGACGAGCCACGCCAGACATAAGAACACATCCTCGTCGCGGCCGTCGGCGGGGCACGTGTCCGGCATGCGTGGCTGTGGTGGGGCCGTTGTGGCGGCGAGGCGTGTGGTGGGGTGCGCAGCCAGCGCTACACTATAGCCTCGCCGTGAGCCAGGCGGGCCGATGGAGGGAAGACGAGCGTGGCTACGAGGACAGACAAGAGCAAGAGAGAGGGGGCACATGTATCCATTCGCTGACAGCATGTCACCACCAAGGAGAGAGAACGAAGAAACAAAATAGAGTTACAAGAGAAGGGCAGGATGGACATTTCATCAGCCCGATCCCACACGTTAGCTAGGGCACCTAAACTGCAAAAATCAAACAGAACCTAGACGGAATGGCATGAAGGGTAAAACAAAGATGGTGTTGGATACACAGGTGCGATTGAACTTTTCGGAGGCACGAGGGACGGGTTCATCTTTCGTAACGGCATACAGGTAAAAGCCTCGTAAAAAAACAGTCTCTATATATCTCCAACCTTTCTTCTCACCCCTTGCTTAGGCTGTAAGCTTGATTGAATTATATATTATCATTATTTTCTTCCTGGAAATCGATCAGAACCGAAACAGAGACGCAAACTCCGGCGTGCAGATATAGAAGGAAGCTTCCTACTACCTTCGCTGCAGGCATGAGGATAACTGACGACGTTGCTTGCTTGCTCACCGTGAAGCGTGACAAGTGAATTTGTTTGCTAGTAGCAGGAAAGCAAGATGGATAGCTTCTGTGGTCAATAATGAAAGACTTGGTTTCTCGTTTGGATTTATGCACCACTTTTTGGCAGCGGTCTATCAGTTATTAAAGTAGGACACCATTTTCTAAAATATCGCAGATATAATTAAGTAGGTAACTGATGAAAATGCTTACAGGCCAAGGAAGAATGAAAATCTGAAACCACACAGAAAATTGCTGAGTCGAGACATTCTGAGCAGAGTGATTAGAAGTTCACAGAAATGATTCCACTAAGCCAAAGCACTATAAGCACATGTATCATTTTAGCATATGAGAAATCTTGTTCATATTTCTGTGAGAGTTTTGCGCGCCTAAAACATTATTAGGTTGTTTTTAGGGAGACCTCTCAAAGAGAAAACCAAACAAGGTGCAGCCATTTAAACGCTAAGTCTTAAAAGATGACAAGCCATATGCATTCACGAAATCTTCATGGAAATGAACTCTAGTGTGGGCATTTTGCTAATCTTCTTTCTGATCCTCCAATACAAAAACATGTCCAGCATGTTACTCTGCAAATTAAATAAACATGCAAATAAGAGAGTAGTGTTTTTTTGCACCAAACCAAGGTCACATAATAATTTCTAATAAGCCAAGTAGACAAAAAGTTTAGTATAAAACTCTAGCAAATACTTAGCAAATACTCTTGTTTTGAAAGGAAGTAGTAAATAAATATACTCAAGAAAAATTATTATTTTGATGACGCAGTATGCAGTAATCATTGTTTCCCAATTATCTCTCACCAAGGGAGCATTCGGAGTTCAGGCCAAGACTGTCAAATTAACGTGAAACATCTATCTCCGGGAGTCCGGCGGGAGACGTTACACATCCTTTCCCCTCCAGGTTTTCTTTTTGCATGCATCTCTGATGACCAGTGAAAGAGATCAAAATAAAGTTTCAGAGAAAAAGCAAGTGGTAAAGTTTGCCATCCTAACAAATCGGCCGTCTGGCTAGGGATTTGCATGAAGTTCTAGGAGAAAGCTTAGTGTAACGTCCCAAATTTTTGCATTATGTTAAAAATAGAGAATTTGATTTATTAATGCTATCTTGTGGCATTTATCATAGGCAAAATAAATATTTTTTAATGAAATAAAAATATACCTTGGCTAAATACATGTATGAGCATTCATGATGGAGCATTGTTTTTTTTTGCTGTGTTTATTAGTTTTGACTGGATATGAAAAATAGTTAAAAATCTATTGAAAATGATTTATTAAAATGTTTGAAAATAAGAAAAAAAAGAAAACCCCTTCTCTTTCTTCTTCTCGGGCCGCAAGGCAGCTTGGGCCTGCTGGCCGCTTCCCTCTCTCTCCCCGTGATCTGGCCCGCGCGGCCTGTTCTTCTTCTTCTGGTGTTTGGCCTGGAGGCTCGCTCGCCTTGCCTCTTTCCCTCTTGGGCCAACCGGCCGAAGCCCAGCACCAGCAGCTTGCCCTCCTTCCTTCTTGGGCCGACCTAAGCCCGCCAAGGCAATGCCCAGCGCCGGCAGCTGCTCCTCCCTTTCCTTTGACTGACATGTGGGGCCCGCGTCGCCTTCTTCCTTCTCCGACTCAACCCCGAACCGGAGCAGCGAGCACCGACCCAGCCACCTCGATCCACGCTCGGTCGCCCATGCCAGGAGTTCGGACTATTTAAGCATTGACTCCGCGTCCGCAACTCCCTTCCTAAACCTAGCCGCAGCGCCGCCTCGTTGACTTGAGCAGCAGCGTCGCGAAACCCTAGCCGCCACCACGGTTCCGTCGTGGATCGAAATTCGTCATGGCCGTAGGGTTTTTAGTGGCGTAAGTTGGTCCTTGAGCCTCGCCTTGATCTCCTGAGCACTTGTGTGCCTTCAATTTGGTTCAATTCAGTTTAATCCGAGCCGTCACTGGTTGCAGTGTGTCGTCGTCCGCCTCTCGCCGTCGCGCTCCGCCCCCGATCGATCTCGGCCTTCATCTTCATCCTAGGTAAGCGTGGCTCATCCCCCTCTTTGATTGGGTACCGGTCCCATACCAAATGGTGGTCAGGAACGCCGGATTGAGTTTCTCCGGCGAGCTCGGCTCGTCGCCGGCCATGTCGCACGGCAGCGCCGCCGTCGTCCCCCGCCGTCCATCTCGGGTTCAATCTGGGTCGTCCATTTTGTATCGGATGGCCAGTAACAGCAGACACCCCTTCGGCTGGCAACCTTATAGAAAACCCCCTGGCATTTTCTGTATTTAATTAAGAGGCCTTGGCGGTTTCCGTCTAATACGCTTGGCTCACTGGAAAGCGTATTTGTCTCTTAACAGATTCAAAATATGTCATATTCTGGAAAGCGTATTCTTTGTTTTAACAATCTCCAGAGTATGTTTCCTTCACTGGAGAACGTACTTCCCTTTAACAGTTTCAAAAACACGTTTTCAGTTTATTTACAAGATTGCCACTGGTTTCAAAAGCTCATAACTTCTCCGTTTTAACTCCGATTTGGTCCGTTCAAATTCCATTAGATTCATAATTTTATAATCTATGCAATGATGCTACTGTTAGGATATTTTGGAGACTTTTTATTTTTATTTTATGTTTGATGTATTTATTTGTCTATAGGAAATCTTTGAAAATTCATAACTTCGCCGTTATAACAACATTTTTGGTGAACTTGATGTCTGTGTGATTGTAGCAGTGTGTAGAATAGTTTTATAAACTTTATATTTTGTTTTGATGAGATTGATGTACTATTTCTCTAATAATTCTTGTTTGCTTCGTGTGTGTATGCTCGATTGGATTGTCTAGTGTTGATTGTTAATGTCGAGTACAGACGGTGAGGTTTTTGTTGAGCAAGGCTACTTTGAGGATCAGCAGGACCAGCAAGACTTTGTGAGTCAAGGCAAGTATAGCATGGATTTTCCTTGTTACCTATTCACTATAAACAACAATTCATATGCATGTGTCTGTTTGATGACCCTAGAGATTATAACTAGCTTTGATATCATGATTCCTTGAACCTTTTTAGGTTGCATTGGTTAGTTATGATGCTAGTGCTCTAATGGTCATGATCTTATAACTTGATGTGTGTTATACTATAAACGAAAATGATGACTTTTAACAAACTTAAACTCTTGTCCGTAAGTGATTTATCATGGATAATCCATATAGCTGCGAGGGCTATATGGCTCTGGATCTAGTCACTTGTAGGCCCTTTTCTAGCTGGTTAGTGGTCTAGAAGTTGGGTCTAGGATAGCCTCTGTCCTTATGAGTATAGCCAGGAAGGATTTTGCCATGTTGGAAGAGGGGTTCCTACACTTAATGTTTTTCGCATCTCTGATTGGTTAGGAGAACCTATAGGAGGCTTTATATGTTTTGTAGTAGTTTGGAAGTTATAAATCCACTCGGTTGGAAAACATGACTCACAGTGAAAGTGTACACCTCTGATCAGAGATTAAATTAATATATTGTCCGTGTCCATGGTCAGGGCGGCCTTGACACATTTACATTAAAGATAATGGTTCTTAAATTGTTAAGATGTTCATTTTAATATTGTTATTGCTATACATTTATTAATGTTATTCTGATCATGAGTATATGGGAATTTCTACTACCTTGATGCTACGCCTCAATATGATTAACGTATAAAAGCTAATTGTAGTCAAACAGTGTCAGCTTAATTGAGCCTCATTAACCCATGTTATGCTTGTTGAGTACGGTTGTGTAACAGATGAAGGTTGGAATGAGAGCTATTACGATGAGTACTATGCTTGGTGTTCACCAGTTAACGTGTCCCTGTGTGGAGCTTCCGCAATAAAGTTATAATAGTTATCTATTGGTTTATGTGCAAGACTCTGACAAATATTGGTTCATTATGTAATAGACAGGGTGATGATACTCTTTGTAATTTGTCATGTTATATGTGCGACTTATTCCTGGGGCGCATATAAGGTTATTTATACATTCCATTTTTGTTCTTGAAAATAGAGTATGACAAGTTGGTATCAGAGCCGTGTTGACTGTAGGACGCAAGCCTAGATAGAATGGTCGTTCTTAGTCTCTTTTGCTTCACTAGTTTTATGCTCTTAACTTTAACTTGATATTTACTTAATTTTTATGCTCTTATACTTACTCTATTGTGAAAATCTTGACTCCACCCTAACCTATGTCTAAATCTTGTAGATGCCTCCTTATACCCGCCGCATGACTGCTGCTGCATATCGTGCTCTGTTCAACCACCTAGAGACTAGGAAAGATGTTCCGCCATCACCAACTCCGGTGCCTACATCACCTCAAGTTGAAGAGGAAGAACCAATGGAGGCCACTGAAGATGAAGAGGAGGAAGTGGCACCTGTGGATGAGGGGCAGGAGGCCCTCGACATCAGCGATGGTGAGACGATGGAAGTAGCTCAAGATAGTGGTCAATCCCCACCACCGTCTGCGGGTGGTTCTGGTGGAGGAGGTGGACCGCACGCTCCTATAGGATGGACTGTGAAGATCTCTCATGTACCGGAGTGTCACACCAGATCGTATATACGACTCATAAAGCTTCTTCATGATTACTATGCTGATTAGGACCCCGCTGTGTAGTACACTTGTTTCCAACACACCCATCTGTTGGAAGGTACTTACTGGGAGACAAATATGGCCATATGTTCTCCAGGGGCGATGCAGAATTCCTATGAGATAGAGATGATTTATGAGCATCCTGGTCCTCATCCAACTCAAGAGGATGGTATAGAGGGTGCTGCTTTTATAGCTTGAATTGCTCTCCATGGTCATCGCTTTGGACATATGCGAAATGATGAGTTTTGCTATTTGCCTCATGCGGACTACAATATGGAGGATGGCTGGGCTATGATGAATCCTCAAGATTTGCCACCTGAGTCATGAGAATTGGCACACTTTGCTTGTGACATGATGCTCACGCATCAGTGCTTGGTAAGCACGGTGGACCAGCAAGCGCAGAAGATTAAAGTGCAGCAAGAAGAAATTGATAGGCTCAGGGTCATGACTGGACAACCAAAGATCTATGAACGGCTGGACCATGAGCTTCGACCTTAGCTTGGAAACCCTTATGTAATAGGCACGTTATTAGTATCGTGAGTCAAGTTACTCGTGTCATATTAGTGTTTGTGAACTTTGAGTGCTTGATGATTTATGATTATGTAATATGGATGATTTGGATCTTTGTGTGAGTGCTGGAGCTTTGTGGGCATGTCCGCAAGTTCCTTAGTTAAGAGTATTAAGGTTAAAGTTTGAATAATTTGAGTTTGGGTTGGTTTATCCTGTCTCCATCCTTGCTGTTTTCTGAGCGACCTGTGATATTCAGAGTATATCTCGAAGTTGGTTTGTCCAATGAGTATGAGATTTCTCTGAGTAAAATTAGACTTCTTTATCTAACAACTCCCACAAAAATTATGTCTATATCAGTTCTGAGTTGGAAGTTAGGTCTGCCGCAATCAGATGTTCAGTGCTGTCTAGAATCTCAAAATAGTTTTTGTTGTTTGATAAATTTGATGGCATAGATTACAGAATCTGGTAATATAGTCTGAATGGAAGTTATAGAGAATTTTCTAACCTTTCCAACCATGTATAGAACATCCCTTTTTGACATATGGATCTCAAGTTATGACTGTTTCTCTATACTGCTAAAATTGAAGCTAGCGAGAAATTTTCAGTTTTGCAATCCTTATCAATATATAAGTGATTTGTATCCTGAATATCTCTAGGCTTTGATTTTACTGGAATACAGATGGCTACTCAGGGTGGAAGAGGAAACCATGGTAGAGGCCATGGTGATGGACATGTTACTAATGAGGAAATGAGGGAGGCACAGATGCAGATGATGCAGGCCATGACCTAGTTTGTGCAAACCATGCAAGCTGGAGGGCTACCGCATGCTCAACCATCAAGGGATAAATACAGGGACTTTATGCAAGGTCATCCCCCTGTGTTTACTCATACTACTAATCCTCTGGATGCTGAAGATTGGTTGCGTGCTGTGGAGAAGCAGTTGAATCTTGCACAGTGCAATGATGCTGAGAAAGTGCTATATGCTTCCGGGCAACTTTAGGGTGTTGCTCAAACCTGGTGGGAGTCATACCAAGCTGCACGTCCTAACAATGCTCCTACTATTACCTGGGAGCGGTTCAAAGAGGATTTCTTGGCTCATCACATTCCTGAAGGTCTAAAAGAACAGAAGGCAGAGGAGTTCAGGAATCTTAAGATGGGCTCTATGACTATAAGTGAGTATCATGCTAAGTTCGAGGAGTTGACACGCTACGCTCCACATGAAGTTATAAGGGACATTGACAAGCGGCATCATTTCCTCAAGGGCATTTACTATGAACTCAGGTTGCAGTTGAAAGGTAACAAGTATGATACCTTTGAAGAATTGGTGAATAGTGCTATCGTGCTGGAGAATGAATGCCTGGCATAGGACAAGAAGAGGAAGATGAATGGACAGAGCTTTGGAAACAATTCTTGTTTCTATTCTAACTTCCACCAAAGTTTCAAGCAGAAGTATCAAGGGCCAGCTAGTCGGTGAAATCATGGTCAAAACCAGCAGAACTGGAAGGGGAATCAACAGCCGTCGTAGAAATCTAGAAATCAAACTCTATGCCTTATTGCGCCCAACAACAGGCCTCTTAAGGGTATTCCCAATACTCCTCAGGTGTGTTATCATTGTGGTGAGCCTAGGCACTATGCTAATCACTGCCCCTGGAAATCAAACCAACACAAACCTCAGAAGCAGAATTGCAACCAGAAGTCCTATGGTAATCATGGAAGGGTGAACCATGTGTCCACTGAGATAGCTCAGGAAGCATCAGAAGTTATGCTGGGTACGTTCAACATCAACTCTATCTCTGCTACTGTACTTTTGATTTTGGAGCTTCGCATTCCTTTGTCTAGCAAGCATTTGTTAGAAGTCATAGCATACCAGTTGTAGCCATGAAGAACCAAATGGTAGTAAACTCACCGGGGGGTGCTATTCCAGCTTCTTACTACTGTCCCTTATCTAAGCTTCACTTAAGGGGTAGACTTTTCAGCTAATCCTGTTGTGCTGAATGCATCTGGTATCAATTTAATTCTAGGATTGGATTGGATGGAAGCTCACCAAGCTGTGATAAAGTGTAAAGAGAGGGTTGTGGATCTGACTACACCAGAAGGAGATAGATCAGTGTTGATGTCAGAGTGCTAGCGCCTCCTACTGCTACTTTGAATCAGCTAGATGACAATGCAGATCCTCAGAATTAGGTGGTGGAGGAATTACCGAATGTGTTTCCCCGATGAATTGCCAGGTATGCCACCTGACCGCAACATTGGATCTATTATTGAGTTATTACTTGGCACTGCACCCATAGCTAAGCGTCCATATAGAATGGGGGTTAATGAGCTAGAGGAACTTAAGAAACAGTTAAAGGAATTAGAAGAGAAAGGTTTCGTTCGTCTTAGTGCATCACCTTGGGGTTCTCCTATGATTTTTGTGGATAAGAAGGATGAAACTCAACGGATGTGTGTTGATTATCGTTCTCTCAATGAGGTTACCATCAAGAATAAGTACCCTTTGCCCAAGATTGATGACTTGTTTGATCAGTTGAGAGGAGCTTGTGTGTTTTCCAAGATCGACCTGTGTTCTGGATATCATCAGTTGAAGATTCAGAGTTTAGATATACCGAAGACGGCATTCACTACCAGATATGGGTTGTATGAGTATACAGTTATGTCCTTTGGGTTGAGCAATGCACCTGCCTACTTCATGTACATGATGAACAAGGTGTTTATGGAGTACCTGGATAAGTTCGTGGTGGTTTTCATTGATGATACCTTGGTATTCTCAAAGAACAAGGAAGAACATGTAGAACATTTGAGGTTAGTCTTGTAGAAGCTTAGAGAGCATAAACTTTATGCTAAGAAGAGCAAATGTGAATTTTGGTTGGATGAAGTCTCCTTCCTTGGCCATGTTGTTTCTAATGGTGGGATAGCAATTGATCCAACCAAGGTGAAAGATGTGTTGGATTGGAAGCCACCTACCGATGTTAGTGAGATTCATAGTTTTCTTGGGTTGACTGGTTATTATAGGAGATTCACTAAAGGATTCTCGAAGATTGTGAAGCCATTGATAGCATTACTAGAGAAGAACACCTAGTTTGTGTGGTCCGACAAGTGTCAAGCTAGTTTCGAAGAATTCAAAAAGAGGTTGACAACCGCTCCAGTGTTGGTATTGCCAGACCTAAGCAAGAAGTTCTCTATCTATTATGATGCATCTCGTTTGGGATTGGGATGTGTTCTTATGCAAGAAGGTAGAGGTTGTTGCTTATGCTTTGAGGCAGTTGAGGAAACATGAGCTTAATTATCCTACCCATGACCTAGAATTAGCAGCTGTGGTTCATGCTTTGAAGATTTGGTGACACTATCTGATTGGGCACAAGACGGATATCTTCACTGACCACAAGAGCTTGAAGTACATCTTCACTCAGTCTAACTTGAACAAGAGACAACGCCGTTGGTTGGAACTATTAAATGATTATGATTTTGATATGTATTACCACCCTGGCAAGGCAAATGTTGTGGCCGATGCACACCTGAATCTGACCAGTTGTGTGCAGAGTTTGCTCATTTGAACCTTACTCTTGTTACTAATGCCATGGAGATAGAGGTGACACCAACCTTAGAAGAAGAGATTCGCAAGGGTCAGCTGGAAGATGAGGATCTAAAGTATATAGTGAAGAAGTTAGCAGAAGGGAAAGCACCTAGTTTTCACATTGACCAAGAGGGTACCTTGTGGTATGGAAACAAGATATGTGTTCTGGAGGTCAAAGCTCTTCGTCAGACAATTCTGCATGAGGCACATGAGTCAGCTTATTCTATCCATCCAGGAAGTACTAAGATGTACATGGATCTCGAGAAAAAGTATTGGTGGATTGGTTTGAAGAGGGACATGGCAGAGTATGTTGCTTTATGTGATACTTGTCAACGTGTGAAAGCAGAACATCAAAGACTAGCTGGATTATTGCAGCCAATGAAGATACCTGAATGGAAGTGGGAAGAGGTCGGTATGGACTTTATAACAGGATTACCCCGGACTAAGAGAGGTTATGATTCTATCTGGGTAATAATTGATTGACTAACTAAGGTAGCTCACTTTTTGGCTGTGAAGACCACCTATACTGGACCTCAGTTGGATACACTGTACATGGAAAAATTGTGTGTTTCCATGGTGTCCCAAAGAAGATCGTGTCTGATAGAGGGACTCAATTCACATCTCACTTTTGGAAAGCAGTGCATAGTTCTTTGGGAACAAAGTTGAATTTTAGTACAGCATATCACCCATAGACTAATGGTCAGATTGAGAGGCTTAATCAGATCTTAGAGGACATGTTGAGAGCTTGTGCATTGCAATATGGTACAAGTTAGGATAAGAATTTATGTTATGTAGAGTTCTCATACAACAACAGTTATCAATAGAGTCTCAAGATGGCACCATTTGAAGCTCTGTATGGACGTAAGTGCAGGACACCGTTGTTTTGGAATCAGACTAGGGAAAGTCAATTGTTTGGGACACACATTCTGAGAACTATGGAAGAACAGGTACGGGTGATTAGGGAGAACTTGAGGGTAGCACAGTCTTGCCAGAAGAGTTATGCATATACCCGGAGGAGAGAATTGACATTCAAGGAAGGTGATTATGTGTACTTGAAGGTGTCTCCTATGAGAAGTGTGAAGAGGTTTAACCAAAAAGGAAAACTTGCACCAAGGTATGTTGGTCCATTTAAAGTTTTAAAGAGATGTGGAGAAGTGGCTTATCAGTTGGGGTTGCCTGAGAGTTTAGCTAGGGTGCATGATGTGTTCCATATGTCTCAACTTAAGAAGTGTTTGCGTGTACCTGAGAAGGAACATTTACCTTTAGAGGAACTTACTGTTAAGGATGATCTCACGTATGAAGAGTTTCCAGTAAGGATCTTGGATATAGCAGAAAAGGTTATCCGAAGCCGGGTTATTAAGATGTGCAAGGTGCAGTGGAACCGATACTCAGAGGTGGAGGCAACGTGGGAAACTGAGATGCACTAAGGGCAACTTATCCGCAGTTGTTCGAGTAAGCTCCAATCTCGAGGACGAGATTCTCTTAAAGGGGGTAGAATTGTAACATCCCAAATTTTTGCATTATGTTAAAAATAGAGAATTTGATTTATTAATGCTATTTTGTGGTATTTATCATAGGGAAAATAAATATTTTTTTAATGAAATAAAAGTATACCTTGGCTAAATACATGTATGAGCATTCATGCTGGAGCATTGTTTTTTGCTGTGTTTATTAGTTTTGACTGGATATGAAAAATAGTTAAAAATCTATTGAAAATGATTTATTAAAATGTTTGAAAATAATAAAAAAAGAAAATCCCTTCTCTTTTTCTTCTCGGGCCGCAAGGAAGCTTGGGCCTGCTGGCCACTTCCCTCCCTCTCCCCTTGATCAGGCCCATGTGGCCTGTTCTTCTTCTTCTGGTGTTTGGCCCAGAGGCCCGCTCGCCTTGCCTCTTTCCCTCTTGGGCCAACCGGCCGAAGCCCAGCACCAGCGCCTTGCCCTCCTTCCTTCTTGGGCCGACCTAAGCCCGCCAAGGCAATGCCCAGCGCCGGTAGCTGCTCCTCCCTTTCCTTTGACTGACGTGTGGGGCTCGTGTCGCCTTCTTCCTTCTCCGACTTGACCCTGAATCAGAGCAGCGAGCACCAACCCAACCACCTCGATCCATGCTCGGTCGCCCACGCTAGGAGTTTGGACTATTTAAGCATTGACTCCGTGTCCGCAACTCCCTTCCTAAACCCAGCCGCAGCGCTGCCTCGTTGACTTGAGCAGCAGCGCCGCAAAACCCTAGCCGCCACCACGGTTCTGTCACGGATCAAAATTCATCGCGGCTGTAGGGTATTTTGTGGGGTAAGTTGGTCCTTGAGCTTCGCCTGATCTCCTAAGCACTTGTGTGCCTTTAATTTGGTTCAATTGGGTTTAATCCGAGCCATCACCGGTTGCAGTGCGTCATCGTTCGCCTCTCGCCATTGCGCTCTGCCCCTGATCAATCTCAGCCTTCATCTTCCTCCTAGGTAAGCGCGGCTCGTCCCCCTCTTTGATTGGGTACCGGTCCCATGCCAAATGGTGGTCGCGAACGCCGATTGAGTTTCTCCGGCGAGCTCGGCTCGTCGCCGGCCATGTCGCACGGTAGCGCCGCCGTCGTCCCCGGCCGTCCGTCTCGAGTTCAATCTAGGCCGTCCGTTTTGTATCGGATGGCCAGTAACAGCAGATACCCCTTTGGCTGGCAACCTTATAGAAAACCCCCTATGATTTTCTGTATTTAATTAAGAGGCCTTGGCGGTTTCCATCTAATACGCTTGGCTCACTGGAAAGCATATTTGTCTCTTAACAGATTCAAAATATGTTTCATATTCTGGAAAGCGTATTCTTTCTTTTAACAGACTCCAAAGTATGTTTCCTTCACTGGAAAACGTACTTCCCTTTAACAGTTTCAAAAACACGTTTTCAGTTTATTTGCAAGATTGCCACTGGTTTCAAAAGCTCATAACTTCTCCGTTTTAACTCTGATTTGGTCCGTTCAAATTCCGTTAGATTCATAATTTCATAATCTACGCAGTAATTCTACTGTTAGATATTTTAGAAACTTCTTATTTTTTGTTTATATTTGATGTATTTATTTTTCTATAGAAAATCTTTGAAAATTCATAACTTCGCCGTTATAACTCCATTTTTGGTGAACTTGACATCTGTGTGATTGTTGCAGTGTGTAGAATAGTTTTATAAATTTTCTATTTAGTTTTAATGAGATTGATATACTATTCCTCTAATAACTCTTGTTTGCTTTGTGTATGTATGCTCGATTGGATTATCTGGTGTTGATTGTTAATGTCGAGTACAGACGGTGAGGTTTTTGTTGAGCAAGGCTACTTTGAGGATCAGCAGGACTAGCAAGATTTTGTGATCGTTGCAGTGTTAACATGGCACAATTCTTCTAACAATTCCGTCTGTGTGATCATGAGTATAACGATCATGTTAGAAGAGGGGTTCCTACACTTAACGTTTTCCGCATCTCTGATTGGTTAGGAGAACCTATAGGAGGCTTTATATGTTTTGTAGTGGTTTGGAAGTTATAAATTCACTCGGTTGCAAAACATGACTCACAGTGAAAGTGTACACCTCTGATCAGAGTTTAAATTAATATATTGTCCGTGCCCACGGTCAGGGTGGCCTTGACATATTTACATTAAAGATAATAGTTCTTAAATTGTTAAGATGTTTATTTTAATGTCGTTATTGCTATACATTTATTAATGTTATTCTGATCATGAGTATATGGGAATTTTCACTACCTTGATGCTACGCCTCGATATGATTAACCTGTAAAAGCTAAATGTAGTCAAACAGTGTCAGCTTAATTGAGCCTCATTAACCCATGTTATGCTTGTTGAGTACGGTTGTGTACTTACGCTTGCTTTATTTTCAATTTTAAAAAATCATGGATGGGTAACAGATAAAGGCTGGAATAAGAGCTATCGCGATGAGTACTAGGCTTGGTGTTCACCAGTTGATGTATCCCTGTGTGGAGCTTTCGTAATAAAGTTATAATAGTTTTCTATTGGTTTATGTGCAAGACTCTGTGACAAATATTGGTTCGTTAAGTAATAGACAGGATGATGATACTCTTTGTAATTTGTCATCTTATATGTGCGACTTGTTCCTGGGGCGCATATAAGGCTATTTATACATTCCATTTTTGTTCTTGAAAATGGAGTGTGACACTTAGCTTGGCTTTGGCCATGCCGATGACGGTGTTGCCTCGGGTGCTACATAATACCTTTGTAGAGGCGTCATTAGCCCTGCCTTACATGCATTTTGATGGCCAGCTACGATGGTAGGTGTCTCCCACTTGTGTCACCCCCTTCCTGAAGGTGTTGCTAAAGAATCTATTGCTTGGTTCCGCGTGGTCGCCGGCTTCCATGGCTACTTCCATTGGTTGCTGGAGGAGTTCCTCGTTGTGCCTGTCGTAACTTTATATTGCAAGCACAGTTTGAAGGTTTGGGGTTTGAGGGCAGTCGCTCTTTCTTTCCTTCTTTTATCATTATCCTTTGTTGTATTTCATGTGACTAACAACTTTGTAACATGTTCTATGAGGGCTCTCTCATAGCTTTGGTATGTAACTCACTCCCCTTAATGAAAAACAGGCTATATTCCCTGATTGTGAAAAAAAATCCTTTCTAGACTATATTTCTAGCTCACCTGGAAAATACTTAGGTCTTCCTGTTCACACAAGGAAGCCCAGAAAAGTAGAGATTTATCAACCCCCTGGTATAAATATATCAGTAAACGCTTACCAGGATGCCCATGGGCAACATCGAATGCAGGAAGACGAACATTCTTTAACTATACTCTCATCGCAACCAATCTATTGTTTATGGGGTTTTCCTGCACAAAAAATTCTTAGTCAATGGCACTGATCACACAAGATGGAATTTCCTATGGAAGGGGAGGAACCAGAAAAGGTTGGTGGTGGTCATTGCCTTGTCAAGTGGTTACTAGTCACTTGTTTGGCAAACAAATAAGGGTACATATTTCAGATCTCATAAAATTTGCTAGAGCACCTTCATTAAGATGGATGAGGTTTAGATGGAAGAACAAAAAAAGAGCTTGAATAGGGATAGAGATACCATGTGATATGATTGAGAGGCACTTTTTTCATGCATCCACGGTGGTGACCGTTGGCAGAATTTTTTACATCAAGTTGGTACCAAGAAGAGGAAACAAGAACATTGCGCCATTTCTATACCAAAAAAGAAGTAAAAATGATTCTTCTTGCCCAGGAGGCCTGACATGACGACTACAAATGGGTTAGGCACATCTCACTAATGAATTCTCCAAAATAATTGAAGGAATTCAAAAAGCTATGGAGAAACGATGTGAAATACCAATAGAAATGTAGAGGAAAAGGATCAAACTCGCTGGACTCGGACTCATAATGGAGAATATAACATGAACAACACCTGTCAGTTATAGTTTATAGGATTGACCTAACTAAATATAAATCCAATCTAGAAGGTAAGGACATAACCAAAATCTCGTTTCTTTTCTTGGATGCAACTTCTCATAACAATTTTGAGGGCTATAGATGTGCATCCAGGCCACACGACACTGGCTCTCGGCGCAAGTATGGCCAGCAGGAAATGGATCAGGCATGACACCGCGTGCCACCGCTCCATCATCGCCTTGTATACCACTACACCTTTGACCGTCTGCCGCCAAGAATGATGGTGTTGCCACTCTAAGCTCCACCATCGTGTGAGAGCTCTTTGTTGCTAGTGGGGCCAGGACGGACAGGACATGCCTATTGAAGGTGTACAACGGAGTAGTGCTAGGGTTGGCAGGGAAGAGGTGGGTGGATCTTGGCCACCCCAATGCACACCAAGGCCTATCCAACTGTTTGCTGTCACTCACGCTCGCAAAGCTTCTTTTCGTGCTTGTGCTAAGTCTATAGACCACCAACATCATCTTTGGCTTTCTGAGACCTCTGTCCCTACAAGTGGGCGTGAACGCTGCCTGGCCACCCCCTTTAGGAGGGTTTGCCTTCTACTCCATGATTGACAACCTCATGTGGGCGTATTGTGTACATTTGCCTCTACACCACCCTCAATGTGGCCGTCACGTGCATGAACAGACTAATGGCGATAGTTAAATGCATGTGATATTGGACCGCTGAGATAACGAGATAGAGAGTTTTGTAGGGTTTATGATTATAAGATATATATATAAAGAAAACTATTATAGATTAATATTTTAGTGGATGTTGTGGTATACTAATAACAATAGTCAATGAATTTGGTAGTGGATTGCTAAGGTGGACTGATTACATGATAGCACTTTCTAGTGGGGTTTAGGATTATAGATATAGATATAGATATAGATATAGATATAGATATAGATATAGATATAGATATAGATATAGATATAGATATAGATATAGATATAGATATAGATATAGATATAAATACAGATATAGATATAGATATATTCACAGCAAATTAAATTCTTTTGCTGTCCATTCGAAAAAATAAAACTTTCGCAATTGAAAATTTTCCCACTTAAGACCGTTTACGGGGCGAAATATTCAATACAATATTAATTTATATTTTTGGTAGCATTATGTAATTAGTCACGAATAACTGTGTGGTACGTGTTGTGGTAGGAGGGGATGCAAGACGTTTTACAAGCTGTTTGAAATCCCGGCGGATGCACATATGGATGTTTGCATTTGTGTACAAGAAATATACATTGAAAGTCAAACCTTTATGACGATGCACTTGTGCAAGATACATTGAAAATCAAACCTTGCACAATAGTGCCGTAGCCCTTGGTCCCACATGAGATTTTTTTGATGTTTTTTAAATATCTAAAAATTACTTTAAGCAGCAGTTGACGTCGTAACAAATCCACCTCTAAAAATTCTAGGGTGCAGTATCGATTTTTAAATATCTCTTAACATCGATTTTTGTGTTCTTAGGCTGTAAGCTTGAATTAATTTTATTTTTTCTTCCAGGACGTCGTAATATAGACGCGAACTCAGAGAACGAAGCATCTCACCGTAAACTGAAGATAACTGTTGCCAGGTGTTCGGTGGGATAGGCAATTGTGACGATGAGAAACAGTCGATCGGGCGCTATGCGTGATGAAATCTTGCTTGCTTACCGTGTAAAGCGAGAACCCAATTTGAATCGTTGCTTGTTGCTTGCCCATCATGAAGCTTCCTTGCTTTGCTCACTTGTGTGTGGAGAGAGACGTGGTTTCGCTTGGATTTATTAACCATTTTTTGTTAGTCAGTTACTAAAGTAGGACGACACCAAGATGTTGAAGATGTAAACGGTTAGTAGATATGAAAATGCGACACGCAAAGGCAAAACGTTTTACTGTGGTTATTAGTCGAAATTAAAGGAGAGTGGTAGGTACTTCAGGAAACTGAAAGTTTAAAAGCAAAAAAAAAAAAAAATGCTGCTGAGCCGTGACATTCTGAGCAGAGAGATTAGAAGCTGACAGAAATGATTCATGAGAATGTGTCACCACTGTGGGCCAAAGCACTATAAATAAAGGACCCGTGCGTGTAGCACATAACTTTTTATTAAGAGAAGGAAATCTTATTTTTAATATCTTTTTGCATGAGTATTGTGAACGATCAAAATATTATTTGGCTTCTCAAGAATAGTTTTATCAAGGAGTCCGCTTGCGTCTGTTCCTTGGATTCCTCCCGACATAATTCTATTCTTCCTAGGGAAAGAGAAATTTCCCTAGAGTTTTGCTAACCAATTGTAGGAAAACATATCTTTCCCTAGGATGGTTAGAGAACTCTAGGGAAAGAAAAAACCATAGGGAAACTCGTCAATTCTATCTGTGGTAACATCAAGCATAGGTGCAAATGCTACTTAAGCACTAATTCTTTCAAGAGACGACGATCACTCATTTTTGGTGAAGATTTCCATGCATCGCCATGGGCTCTAGTGTGCGATGATATAACGGTAAGCGCATTTTAAAAGAGACAGTTCTCCTATCCAAAAGGGTATCCAATATAATGCCTTAGAAATAACTTGCATAGAAGAGTATAGTCTTTCTATTCTTTCAAAATTTTGTTTTAAAATATTGTTTCAAAAAAGGAATAATTTTGTTTTTGTGAAGGCCAGATCATTTCTAAAAAGCTAAGTAAACAAAAAACTACATTTATTCCAACACACAAATAGTTTTACAACTCTGGCAAGTATTTATTGAGTAGAGTTATAATGTACCCTCCTTGTTAGTAAGGAATACTAGTTAGTAATTAAAAAGATCTATTAATATTGTGAGGCGGAACTCATCATTTTATATTACAGAGCGCAGGAAGGACAGCCAAATTGACAAGAAACGGCTAAACGCTGGCCGGGAGACCGGAGACGTTACACATCCACTGCACTACTGCCATTTTTCCTGAATCTGCAGGCATCTTTTGACCACTGAAAGAAATTATAATAAAGTTTAATTCAGAAAATAAACATGTGGTAAGGCCCCATCATTTTTTTATTTACAAAATAAAGGCTCAAGAGCGCCCTCCAGAATCCCGTTTCGCCTCGCTCCCTTCCTCCAAAGTCCAACATCCTCCAACATCGTGCTTTCTGGCATGGCCGAAACCGGTGATTCTTCTTCGATTTCCATCACAGACACAGAGAACATGGACACCATCTCCGCCGCCGGCAATGCTGATGCTGACACCAAAGAAGAACCCAAGGCGCGCCGGAACCGGATGCGGATGGTCGCGGAGAGGAAGCGCCGGAATCAGGTGAGGAATTGCTTCGGCGAGCTGTGGGCGCTCATTTTTTTTAGATTACGGAATAAAACATTCCGGCCTTCACATTCATAAGTGAATGCTTATAGCCCAGCAACACACGAGCGGTACTTAGACCAGAGTCGCGCTAAATGGACACTAACTGAGTGACAAGGTAAGGCTCTCAGATCAGATTACACAAAATGCGAGTTGCAATTCTCTGATGCGATAGCTTGCTAGCTAGGGCTTGTAAGATGCAGCCACTCACGTCCTCACCGGTGAATTAATGGTGATACTGTGAATCTGTGATCTGATTTGTTGAGTTTCTGACGACGTACAGAGTGACAAACAGACCTTAGTGGGACATGCGGTCGACTACATCCAGTCTCTAGAGAAGACCCTGGACTTGCTAGAGAATTGCAAGCAGGAGCAGGTGCTCGCGAGGCATGTGGCAGCTGAGGGGGCGGCCTCCTCCTCGTCGGCGCCACCACAGACCGCCCAGGGGACGGCGGAGGCCATGTTGTCGGACGTCCCAGATGGCTTCCACGATGATGTGCCGGCGCCGCCCCTGCAACCACTTGCTGCGGCCCTGCCAACAATGTCTGCGGACGTCGTCCCGCAGCAGCTGCTGCAGCCATCCTCTGTGGCGGTGCCAGCGCTTCCGCCGCAGCTCCCCACGGCGGCTGCGGGACAAGTCGGATTCCAGATGTGGTCATGGCTGGACCTTGTGCTCAGTGTGTCCAACGACAACGCGTATATCAACGTGTGCACACCGCGCCACTACGGGAGGAAGAACATGGTGACCGTGCTGGCCGCACTGAACAACCATGGGATCGACGTAGTCATGGCACATGTCGATTCCGACGCTGCCCGCTCTGCGCTCAACATCTATGCCCATGTAAGTAGCTTCTCGTCGATGGAGAATCATATCCTCTTGTTTTCAAGGTTGGGTTGTTGCAGTGGCTTATATGTGAATAGGAATAGGAACTCTTCATGATTAGTAACCATGACTGCTTGACGTTAGGGAACTGGTTAGTAATCTTCTAGGGTGTTTTGTGTTTGAGAAATCCAACCATTTTGGATGATGGGGTGGTGCATCACAAGTCCACTGATGCTCAAATTTGCCTCATATTAGTATTGAACTGTTTATTAACTTGAGACAAATAAGGTGATTATAGACCAAACAAAAAAAGGCATCATGTGAGAACTGAGAAGATGATTGACCAACCCATTCCTCAAACCAAACATCCTATTAGAGGGGACTGGGGAGAGCCCGGTTGGGTTTCAGCAGGTGGCTGTCTCTGTGTAACGAGGAGCTTGCCTGACCATTTACATAGGTCACATGCAAAATTGTTTGTTATGTTAGTCATGGGGTATATGTTCTATAATCTTTTTCAAGTAGGGTGGGGCTTGCTTGCATAGATAGGAGTTAGACCTCAGCTATCAAATTAGCAGGAATTTTTTTATTTTCCCTTTGATATGAAGGGATTGGATCTAATCTGCACCCATGTGACGACTAAACCCATTGGTATTTTTTACATGCTGATGGGATTTATTTACTTGTATGACCTAGAATAGAGAACGGATCTGGGGCCTAATTTTTTCTCTACTGGAATTTTGAAATATATTCTAGTTAAATTACAGATTTTTTCTGGAAAATTCAAAATACTGACCAACTTAAATCATGGTAGACTATTAATAGTACATTAGGGCCTTATTCTGCCACACATTATGGCAAAGGTGAACAAATACCAACAAGATTTACAAAAGTTAAGGTCATTTAGTTCTAGTAATAGTGAGTGAGAGAGGGAGGGGCATCTTATCTAGATCGGAAGGGACCATACGTGCAGTGGTTGCATGCCTTCCGGGGGTGGTGGCAACGCGAGTGTGAGAAGGCCCGTTGGGGTGGCGGTCGTGCTGGTGTGGGAGAGGCCCTCAGGGGTTGGCAAGCCCCTCTAGCCAGTGGCGGTGTGGGTAGTGAGGAGCCCCTCTGGCCAGTGGTGGCACGGGCGACGACATGGGAGGGGGCCCTAGGGCGGCGGCAGGAAAACATTAGGGTGGACCATGGGTGGGTGACATACGGGATAGGGTTTGGTGTGTTTTATTTCCTAGCATATATAGGACCCACAGTGACCAGCATGTTGATCAATTTTTTAGGATGAATGGAGAGCAGCATAAGAATCATGACGGTGTGGCTGGGCCAATGGGAGTCATCAATGCATTATTGATGGCTTTCTTGTTTCCTGTTGGCTCTTGAAGACCGACAGAAATAACCAAGGCCTCTCAGGATGACTTTTAACTACGAATGAGTGTAATTTGTATTAAAACCATCAAAAATAAAATAATTAGTCAGAAAAACCCTCATCTTTAATAGTGTAGTACTGTGTTACTGCTTTATTTTGATGCACTTTTTGGAAACATTGATCTGATCCAAATACCGACAGGATTGACATAAGTTAAGGCTACATACTTGTAGTAACCAGAAGGAAATAGCACGCTATGGGTGTGTTCGGCTGATCCTCTACCCGTTGAATTTGGCTGATGCTGGCTTATTCCCCTCTCTATCTGCACTGTTCATTCAGCCAGCATCAGCCGGCTGTTTGATCAGCCGAACGAGGCCTATGATTTCATTGTCACATTTCAATGAGATAGGAGAGCCAAATAACAATCATGTACTGAATCTAGCTAAACTAATTGGCAAATATGGTTACTCTAATTCCTTAGTCTATTTATTTCATGCTTTTAACTGTTGGTTTGGAAAATGTCTTGTAGAAGCTGAGACTGCATGATTGGGTAGTGGTAACAAAATGGTGTGTTACCAGAGGTCTATTTTATTTCAGTATGTATTTGTTTATAGAAGACATGCATTTGTAGTTGAGGTAAAGAACTACTCAACAAACCACTAAGGCTAGAAATACATATATGACCCATGATCCCATATCCTTCACATCCCTTGACTGCACCGTGGATTCATAACCCCATAGGAAGTATTATGGGTGACAAGATCTATGATTGAATTTTTGTTTCACATGAATGCTACTAGTTAGTCAAATCAATATATCTTTATTAAGGTTTGTTTTTTCATACTAATTTGATCGGTGTAGTAGTACACTGTTTGAATATTTACTAGGTAGTCAAGGCTACTTGCTACATGAATGACACCATCTCGCAGTTCCATGTTCCAGCAAATATGAATTTGCATTCTGAGCATGTTATTTTTCACCCTAGCAGTATTTCAACATGAATTATATATAGTCCAAAGGGAGGAGCCAGTCACAAACAACAATGACCGATGTAGACATTTTGCCCCACGATATATATGAGAATTCTAGCACCATATATCTACTTTAATATATATCTTTGTTCAACCTAACATTAATACATTACTACCTGACCAAGTATATTCATACTTTTAGATATATATATGTCATGCAGAGAACATGTTTATTTTGCGTGAGGTAAACTTTAGACCATCTCACTAATATTCACATCTTTTTACTAACACAGGTCACTAGAATGGGTGGAGAGAATCGTTCATCAGAGGAAGTGTACAAGCTGGCTATGTCGGAGATCCTGCTATTGATCAACACCAACTAGCTAGGCCGGATGCACCGTCAAGGCCTCAAGCAAGGGTGTCTCAACCTTGTAGCTTCCGCACTGGAGCGATCGATCAGAAAAAATACACTTTTATTTACAATTTTTGAACCATTTAATTTTCTAGATCATTTGATTGTGAAGATTAGATTGGAACTGCTGTCCTGATTAGTTTAGCATGGAATTTCCTTTGTGCCAGGTTTTTAGTATAATCCAATGAAGAAACTGTAGATAGACAAAGCCCTACAAGATTTACGTAGTTCCTTCCTGTTGGATTGGCCAGGAGCCAAAAATGCAGGGCCATAGCTCCAAGTTGGATACCATTAAATGATTCGAGTTTGTGATGTGGTTCACCATGATCGTCCTTCAGTCCCTTACCAAAGCTACCAACTATGACCATGGTAAATCTGCTCATCGATGGTCACTTTTATAAATTGTAAGTTGAGGATCATATAGAAATAGTGTTTGTCGTGTTTTGTTGAAAGAAGACGGGTCTAACAACCTATCATATTGAATCTAGCTAAATAATTGAAAAACATGGTGTTTCTTCCTTATTTGATCTCATCCTTTTAACTGAGAGATGTCCATCTACAAATAGCTTGCATAAGGTGAGGTTAGCTGTGTAGCTTGGGACTCATATGATATGAAAAATGTATGTTTGAGGCCCATTTTTTGATAGTGTGTATGAATATGGAGAAACATGCATGCTTTTTGTGTTGGATATAACCAGTACAACTATACTCACACCTTGAAAACAAGAATGCACCGATATATATTTTGCTACTTGAATTTGAAAGGACCTTTACTGTTGAATTAGGGATATGGGCATGCAAGAAGCCTACAGAATGGGATTAAAATACCGGTAACCTTAGCTAATAAACTAATAGGTTAATATAGTTACTCTGCCTTATTGCTATTGTTTGTCCAAAATGATATATCAGTTGATGCTATATGATTCACAAAACATTTGATCTTTATTTTTCTCACACTTTAGTGGAAAAAGGTTATCCAAATACAGACACAATCCACATAAGAAGTTCGTTTGAGACGAAAGATGAATTATATTTAATAATAGTTGAGTACATCATCACGTGGGAACAAGGTTTGCCGAGTGCCCTATTCCGAGTCTCATGGCCATGACACTCGATAAAATCTTTAGATTTGCCGAGTGTCTTGGTCGTGGCACTCAACAGAGGCAACAGATTAGCCGAATGCCGATGCCAGGGCGCTCAACATAGCCGTAGCCTTTGCCGGGTGTCGTTGATCCTGACACTCCGCAAATATGTGGCTTTGCAAAGTGCCAGCAGTTGGCAAAGCCGTCATCACCGTGGCTCTCGCTGTCACAGCAACTTTTCTTTGCCATGTGCCAGATTAGCACTCGTCAAAAACCCTTGCTGAGTGCCGGACACGCAAAGAGCTCTTTGCGGATGGCCGGTTTGTCATGCGCTCTTTGCCAAAACAAAGACGTTGAATCTGGCCGTGACAGGAATACACTATATATATCCAGAAACTGACTTTCATTGAGGCTGCATAGTTTTAGCTAGTAATGACCATATGGAAAATGTACAGAAATAGTTCATCAAAGCTTTATGTTGTTGTATTTGAATGGGAAAAGGTGATCAAGATATAAATCATACTGAATCTACAGGTATATTGTTATTCTTGCTTTTCTTCTCATCCTTTTAGTCAGAGGTCTTGGTCTGCAAACGGCATGCAAAAGTTTCTTTTGTGGTAGTGTATATATGTTTTGAAAAACATCATTTGGACATGACGTAACAAACTACTCAAGCCTACCACTAAGGGTAGAAGAACTTAGTTTTTTTAGAATTAAAAGAAACCAGTGTTTATTAGAGGTGCAGATTTTTGCAATTTGTATTTTTGAGGACAACATCGTTTTGGAGCTGATGTGACGAACTGCCAGTCTAGCTAACACTAAGGTCAATTTGATCTTGATAAATAACAGGTGTACTCTAGTTAGTGATAACATGTTAATCACTCAATTAAAGTCACCTTAGGATGGAACTTACCATCTAAATATATAATATCTCAAATCCTAAACAGCTATTGATATCGTGATTCTGTTTAATTAACAGTAAATATAATGGGAGTTTGATGGTTTTGCTGTTTGATTATAAGAGGAGGGAGAAGTGGTATGTGCTTGCAAAAAAAATTAACAGAGCAAGTGGTCTCCCTAATAGACTGCCCCCGTTAATCTTTTAATCGAGGCAGTTGCGCAACCTGCTTCCATCAAAGGATCAACGGAAGCAGCCAGTTATTACTTGCCCATTTCCGAAAAGAACGTAACCATATTATAGTACATATATATAGTAATATAATTTCATATATGTAACTAATTTTAATAGCATTCAAATCGTATGGTAAATAATAGAGGAAATATATGGTACAAAACACATCGTGAGTGCCAATGCCGACTACTTGAAATATAGGTAAGAGATCGAAGTTTTTCCCTACTCTCAAAAGGCAGGGATCCGCTATCTTCGACTTTGAACATTCATGACACTAGCTCTCATGCACTCAAGACTTTGAATCCTATGATAAAATTGTTTGTTTGAGTTAATAAAACTCTATGCTAGATCCTACCATTCGCTGAACTGGTTTTTGTGAGGTAGATTCTATACCATATCATTAGCATTTGTGTCTTGCTACAAAAAGTAGGCGATTACAACAGGCCAAGGAGTAGAGTATCTTTTGTCAAAGGAAGCATAAAAGCTTGTTGTGTGATTGTGTCGGAGATCATGGTATATATAGCATGATCACTACCATATATACCATGATCTCTGTTCATCAAAAAAGGAGATCATGCTATATATAGCTCACCATACCTGGGCCGAAGTTTTGCTCAAGTCGGTGGCGCAATCAATCCCGATATACACGATGAGATGTTTTATAGAATGACCAAGGCCAGTTGGTTTGCTCTGTCTCAATGGTACACTCACCTGAATGACATGTTGATAGCTGAAGCACTAGCAATAAGACATGGATAGGACCAGGTGAGGAGATGCAGAATATCACATGTTATTCTAGACACTATTACAACAAATTTTACTAAGGTGCACAAAAATGATTAACCGAAGTGGGCATTGCAACTGCCTCGGCACAAAGGTCGTGGTAATGGGGTATTTTTCAAAACGGTTGGATACCCGCCAAGGTAAATCAATTAAAAAACAAAAAAAGAAAACGCATGGATAAGCCCGCCGAGGCCAACTATGGACCACCACCGCCGTCGCTGCTCGCTGGTGACAGCATCCTTGCTAGACTGTCAGGAACCGGGCGCCCAACACTAGATGTGGGAGGAGCAACCCCTGTGTTCCGTGAAGCACGTTGCTGAAGGGATTTTCCCCACCAGATCCATGGATCTGCCGCCAGAGGCCATCTCTCCACCAGATCCGCGATGCCACCGGCTATGTTGCTACTAGGATACGCACCCCCACCCACCGGTGCAGAAAAGGAGCAAGGGGAGGAGGAGGCTGGATCGGCGCCTCCACTTAAAGTTGTTGCTTCTCTAGCTAGGATTGGTGCCACCACCCGCCACCCGCTCCTGTTGCTGCTCCACATCATCAGAAAGGACTGGGCTGCCCCGTGCGTCGGCCGAAAGGCCCCCTCCCGTGCCATGGCCACCCCACATGCCACGTTGAAGGGCCACCCTGCGTGTGGATGGGAGGGGCCCACACCATGGCCACTAAGGGAGAGGGAGAGGGATGTTCGGTTGAGTGAGAGCAAGAGAGATGGAGAGATGGGGCTTGATTGTTGGGCGGAGTGAGGTGAGAGGGAGTGAGAGCTAGGGTTTTGCATATATATATATATATATATATATATATATATAACGTGAATCATTATTGGGCCTTGCCTAGGCTTGCTGGGCGTCGGGAATATTATAAGTGGCTTGCCTCCGAAAATGGATGTATTTTTGAGGTGGGTCACTTATAGTGCCTGCCTCGGTTAACATATTACCAACTTAGTGAATAAAAAATGACCACCTCAGTTAGTCGTAGACATGAACCAAGGTGGTTAAAATTCCTGCCCACCTCCAAAGCCCATTCCAAAATGCCTCGTAAAAGATTTTTTTTGTAGTAGTGAGACTCATACAACGGCTTGGCAATTATGCATAATGGTTTGTGAGTCATGATGCCACTGCCAAACCAAACCGAATGCATTGAAATATGCATATTGTTTGTGAGTCACGAGTCTATACATGGAATCTAACTAGAATGCATTAAAATATGCCATCCGGGGGGTGGGGGGAGGGGGAGTAGGGCGAAGAAGTCATTTCTTCCATGAACTAAAAGAAGATAGTGTTGTTGATTATTTTCTTCCAGAAAATCGATCAAAATAGAAACAGAGACGCAAACTCCGGCGTGCAGATGGAGAACGAAGCTTCCCTACGTTCGCGGCAGCCATGAAGATAACTGACGTTACCAGGTGTTTAGCATGACGACTGACGACGAGAAACTGCTCGGCCGGCGTGAAACCTTGCTTGTGGTGAATAATGATAGACTTTGGTTGCTCGCTTGGATTTATGCAACTATTTTTGGCAGTGATCTATCAGTTATTAAAGTAGGACACCATTTTTTTAAAATATTGCAGATATACACTGCAATTAAGATGGTAACTGATGAAAATGCTTACACGCCAACGAAAATGAAAACTTGAAACCACCTCTATAGGAGTGATTAGAAATTCACAGAAATGATTCCACTAAGATCGAGAAAGCACTACAAGCACATGTATGAGGTAAAACATGTTAGTAAAAAAGAGAAATCTTATCTTGTTCATATATATATATATATATTTATATGAGAGTTTTGCGGCAACTGAAACATTATTAGGCTCTTTTTAGGAAGAGCAAAACCAAACAAAGGTGCAACCATTTAAACGCTAAGCCTCCTAAAAGACTACAACCCGGCCATGCTTTCGTGAAGATCTTAATGGAAATGAACTCTGCTAGTCTGCAAGTGCAATAACCCGATAAATCATTTTAAAGGGGCATTTTGCTAGTCTTCTATGCGATCCTCGAATACAAAATCGTGTCCAGTATGTTAGCCTGAAAATAACATGCAAATAAGAGTAGTCTTTTTTACCATCAAACCAAGGTCACATAATAATTTCTAATAAGCCAAGTAGACAAAAACTTTAGTATATACAACTCTGGCAAATAATTAGTGAGTAGAGGTATATAAATGTACTCCTGTTTTGAAAGAAAGTAGTAATTAAATATATATATTATCACTTTTCCTCAAGTTTCCTAAAATCTGCATTTTGTTCAAGTGAAGTGGTGGTCCTTTGATGTGTTTTTTTCTTTATGTGAATTTTAGATCCAGTATAAATCTTCATCTCATGGTTAGAATCATTATGATTTTTCATCTGATGGTTCATAGTCGTTTTCAAAAAAAAAAATATCTATTACCGAGTGAGCATTTGGAGTTCAGGTCAAGACAGTCAAATTAACGTGAAACATCTATCTCCGGGACAACGGAGACGTTACACATCCTTTCCCCTCCAGTCCAGTTTTCTTTTTTATATGCATCGCTGATGACAAGTGAAGACTCATAGTGGGACTTAGTGGGACATGCGATGGACTACATCCATGCTGGAGAGGTGCAAGCAGGATCTGGCGCTCGTGCGGCAGTTGGCCGCCGAGGGGGTGGCCTCCTCCTCTTCTGCGCCACCGCCAACACAGACCGCCCAGGGCATGGCGCTGGCGGCCATGTCGTCGGACATCCCAGATGCCTTCTCTGCTGCTGCTGCGCCGCCGCCGCCGCCGCCGCAGCCACTTGCTGCAGCCGTGCCGCCACTGCCGGCCATCTCTTTGGACATCCCGCAGCCACGTGCTGCACCGGAACCAGCGCCACCGCCGCAGCACCGCATCATCACCACGCGGCGAGTTGGATTCCAGACATGGACATGGCCGAACCTTGGGCTCAGGGTGACAAACGACACTGCGTACATCACCGTTTACGCGCCACGCCACCGTGGCATGTGGACCTGGGTGATGGTGCTGTCCATGCTGCACAAGCATGGGATCGACGTTGTCAGGGCGCAGATTGATTCTGACGACATCCGCTCCGTGTTCAACATCTATGCCCATGTAAGTGGCCTGCTCGACGACGGATCTTCCTCTTTAGTTCATGGTTGGGTACTTGGGTCGTTGCAGCAGCTTAGATGAATGGGAGCTTGGTCGATTAGTAGCTTCACAAACTCCCGCTCCAGTCATCTTTTTATTAGACACCTTTCCTATGCATAAGGTGCCTGAAATCTCTGTTTTGCTCAGGTGATGTGTGCTGCATCATCTTTTTTTCAAGATTCGTGTACGTGCTGTGTTGGCTTCTATTGGGGTCGACTGGGTTGGACGTTACTGTCCCTCAATTTCAGGTACATGAAAAATAACAAGTCCCTTTTTTAGACCATGGTTTTATGCATCTACAGGTTATAAAGTTATAGTTTTTCATTCCATGGTTTTATGCATCTATGGGTTCTAAAATTGTGGATTTTCCATACCATGGTTTTTAATACTTTAGTACATATGAAGTTGATCTGATGTGATCAGCACTTGTTTTTAGGATCTATATGCTAGGATGATCTAGAAGAGGGGCACATATACCTATTTTTCTCAGTATTTGAGTGTTAAAACAAAATCTACTTACCGTTAAATTAGGGTTAGCCGCCACAAGCGAATCTAGAAGGCGACAAAAGAGAATCTATAAAAATGACGCCAACTTGAATCTAGCTAAACTATTTGACATATTTGGTTACTCTACTAGCATAGTACTTATTTTAAAGCTTCAAGTGATCCACATATCGTTAGGAGATTTGCTTAAGTCGAGGGTAGCTGCATAGTTCTAGTAACCATAAGGATATTGACGTTAGAACCTCGTTTTGTCGTGCTAGCGGGAAAAGGTGATTCAAACAACAACTGTACCACATCTAGCTAAACTAAATCGGCAAATATGGTTACTTGTCCTTGTTCAACCTCATTCTTTTAAGTAGAGAGATGACGGTTTGCAAACGGCTTGCATAAGTTAGGGCTGTGCGGATTGTTAACCGTAACAAAATAGTACATTACTAGTGGTCAATTAATTGCATTATCTATTTGTTTATAAAAAACATGCTTTTGGAGTTGATATCATAGCAAACAATTAAAGCCTACCACTAATGTTACCATGTATGACCCAAGTTTCCATATCCTTCACGTACCTTGAGTGTTCATGTGGATTTGTAACTCTATAGGAATCGATCATTATGTGACTAGCTCTATGATTAAATTCTTGTTACACAGAAATGCTACTAGTTGGTCCAATTTTTATATCTTTATTGATGGAGTCTAATTAGGAATTTTGTCAAGATATGTTTGATTTTCCATTAGTGATTTGATTAGTGCAGCAGTACACTTTGAAAATAGTCACTCGGTAGTCAAGGCTACTTGCTACTTGAATGATTTTGTGTACCATCTTGCAGTTTCATATGTTCCACTAAGATGAGTTTGCATTTTGCAAATGATATTTTTCACCCTATTATTAAAAATATAACATTACTGCACAGTATGGTATGGCTGAACACAAACATGCATATATAGCCAATAGGGCTAACCATGCTCCATATATTAGAATTCAGCACAGATAATGTAGTTTAATATATTTGTAGAGCCTAAAAACAAGGTATTACCTAACAAACTTTGAGATATCTCAAGCAGCAACCTTATCTGTGTGAGGTAAAAATTTATGACATCTCACTAACATTCACGTCTTTCTACAAAATAGGTGACTGCAACGGGTGGAGAGAATCCTTCGGCAGCACTGGAAGTGTACCAGCTGGCCATTGCGGAGATCCTGGTGTGACTCACCAGCAGCTAGGCCAGAGCTGCGTTGAAGGCCTCATGGGCGTCTCAAATAGAGCCGTCACTCCCCCTATGTTGATCTGCTCACCTCGCAGCCTCTGGACTGGAGCAATCAACTCGGACAAACTTGTTTATTATATTACTTAGTTTGCATTAATTTGTCATGTGAAGGTTTGCTAATAATTTTATGTGTTGTCTGAGTCTGTCTGGACGAATTGAGTTTCGTGAGTCTATGTGTTGATGTTGTATGTTTTCATGGGAGCATCTGGTCATGTCCTGAATCGTGATCTTGTCATCCTGTGAATTGCTGATAAATTGTTTTAAATGATATATCATGGCTTCCTTAGATGGGTGTTGCCGTTCTGGTGGTGTGCACTGTACATCACCTCGATGGTTGCAATTCCATCAAGACCTTGTGGTGAGTGTTCTCCTTTGCACCGGCCGGACTTTGAGTTGAAGTCCATGAGAGAAGTGCAGATGGGCCAAGCCCTACCATTTAAGTAGTGCCTTCCCGTTGGATTGTTTATAGCACAAAGAAATTCAGGTCCAGCTCTAGATGCAAGACCGTTTAGTAGATATGTGTTTGTTATGGGCGGTTGATGTGATCCTCCTCGTCCGTCCCTTAGTCCCGAGGCCCACCTGCCAACTATGACAATGGGTGTGTGTCTTTCTTGACTCATTTGGCAGCCACTTGCACCTAATTGTAATAAGTTGAGTCTTAGAAGCAATTTAGTATTTTGTTTTCTTTGGAGATGGTGGTCTTAGTACCGGTCATATTGAATTCTAGTAAATTAATAAAAAAATATGGTGTGTCTTCCTGATCTAATCTCATCTTTTAGACAAGTCCCTTATGTGCAAATAGCTTGTATAAGTTGAGGCTGTCTTCATGGTTTGGGAACCATAGGAAAGTTATATGTTAGAGGTCTGTTTTGTGACAGTATCATTGAACAAAGCATAGTGGTCTCCACTTTCCACGGCCAACGACACGTCAATGGACGCCTGCCCCGCTACAAGGGCAAAGCGATAGGCTTTCCCTTGCACCCACTATCGCCGACCACATCGCTGGAGAGCCCGTCAACCACCACATCCCAATATGCCCCGGCATGAATGATCACCTCCGTGTGAGGATACGCCTGTTGCTGCACGAGAACACTCCGCCACGCCTATCACCGCCTCCATCATTGGCGATGTGTATCTCGCCTTCCGATTTGACCCCAATTGTCGTCTTTCTCCATTTGTCCCTCTCCATACTTTACAAACAATGCCGCCTCTCCCACAGGTCCTCCTCTTCCTTGGCCCTCTCCTACGAGCTAAATAGTGCCATGCTTGTGGACAACTACAGCAATGAGACGGTCATCATTGAGTACAAAGGTGGTGGCAAAGTTGTGGTGTTCGACTTTGGCGCAGGCTCATCGTGAGGCTATGGTCAGCATTCGACCAGCAACTGAGGCATGTGATGGTGTTCGTGGTGGACATGAGGAGCCAGGGCATGTGGCTCACGAGGGAGCAGGCCGTGTTTACCATGCCATGGAGTAGCCGGCCAGCGCCGTGTTGTTGGGCGTGGTGGCCAGCGTGCTTCTGCTTGGTTTGTTGAACAAGACTAGCAAGCTGGCAAGCAGCAGAGGAGGAAGATAAGAACTGACGAGGTTTAGCTTGTTTTGTTTTTGGAAGGTTGAATACACACTACTGCTTAAGTGGCACTTGTAGTAGTAACTTCACTGGATCTCAATCCCCTAGGAAACTACTTAGGTCTTCCCCTTCATACAAAGGAAGCCAAGGATACAAGTTTAACTTTTTGGTAGAAAATATTGGTAAACACTTTACCAGGATGTAAAGGAAAATTAAGTCTAATACTTTGTTTGGATGTAGCCGGATTCACATTGATCCACATGTGTTCGAATGGACTGGATTGAAACATGGACTAAACTCCATCCCAACACATGTGGATTGAGGTAAATTCGACAACATCCAAACAAGACCGAAAGTAGGAAGAGAAACACTCATTAAGAGTTATGGTACTCTCATTGTAGCCGTACCGGGGAGGTGGCCTTCATGATAAAATAAGGTGTGACTCAACACTTCTTAACGATGTGTAGAACTTATATTGGTCGACTCCTTTTAGTTGTTTTTGGGCTGTCATGGATCTTCGTTCATCTATGTTTCTTTTATTGTTGGGCTCATGCGAGCCCCTTTAGTTCTTTTTTCCTTAGCTGGTTTTTCTTATGAGCCCTTTCACGATGGTTGGAAAAGAGGATGCTTTCAGACGCCTTTCAATGCCTCCACAAAATATCTATTTCGGTTAGTTTATTTTGTTTAAGGGCACTACGGTCTTTTCACAAAGCAATGCAACACCACCACCGGCCCACCTCTCGGCCCGCCCATGCAAACCTAGAGCCTGTAGTGCTTCTCTCATTACCATCGCTCCTCATGCACCACGACGCCCCCAGGCCTCTCCATTGCCTCACCGCCGCCGAGGCCATTGTGCTCTCTCACATGTGAAGTGCATACAATTTTACTCAATTGTCACAAGGCTTGCAGGATGTTAAGTCATTTGTCCATCTTATGTCCCCCTCCCCTACTAACAAGAAGCATGCCCTCCATGTTGCTACTCGAATTGCAGATGAATTAGAATGAAACTAAATTACTTATATAAATAAATAAACTACTATAAATTAATGGCAGTGGATGACACGTAGTATTCTAATGACGATAGTTAAATGGATGTAATAGTGGGCTGCTAAGTTGGCTGTTTGCATGTCAAGATAGAGGGTCTAATGAGGTTTATGATTATAGATATAGATATAGATATAGATATAGATATAGATATAGATATAG
>CM041645.1:35859457-35879745 GCA_023333625.1 Bothriochloa decipiens
TAGATATAGATATAGATATAGATATAGATATAGATATAGATATAGATGACGTGGGCAGTATGCATTTTAATAATATCCCTTAAAATCGCTTTTTGTACTGGTGAGGCTCCCAAACTTGTGCCTCACCTCTTTCTTAGGCTGTACGCTTGAATCATTATTATTGTTTTTTCCTCGAGGAAGACTTAACCGAAAGAAACAGAAACGCAAACTCCGGCATGCAGAGAGAACGAAGCTTCTTGCAAACTTTGTAGCATATGCATGGAGATAACTATTGCCAGGTGTTGGAATGGGCAAAGGTGACGACGATGAGAAACAGTCGATCGGGCGCTCTGCGCGAAATCTTGTTTGCTCACCGTGTGTAAAGCGAGAACCGAATTTGTATCGTGTTGCTTGCTTGCTCACCGTGAAGTGCTTTTCTTGTGTGTGGAGAGAGACTTGGTTTCGCTTGGATTTATTCACCATTTTTTTTGGTAGTCAATTACTAAAGCGGGGCGATGCCATCTTTAAAAAATAGATATTGCACATATAAACGGTTAAGTAGTAGATATGAAAATGGCACGCGCCAAGGAAATGTTTTACTGTGGTTAGTCGAAATTAAAGGACAGTAGTAGCGACTTCAGGAAATTGAAATTTTGAAACCACAAAAAATTTCTGAGTCAGAGACATCCCTGAGTCGTGGTGGAAGCTCACAAAAATGTTTCAAGAAAAGTGTGTCGCCACTAAGCCAAAGCACTATAAGTAAAGGACCTGTATCCTTTCGCATATAACTTTTTTTAAGAAATGAAAAATCTTATTTTTAATATTTTTGCATGAGTATTGTGCACACTAAAAATATTATGGCTGTTTCGAAGTAGAGTTGTCATAGGGTAAAACCAACCATAGGTGCAATCACTAATCCTTTTAAGAGATACGATCACTCGTTTTTGGTCATATGTCGATAAGCGCACGTTAAAAGAGGCAAGAATAGTTTTGTTTTATTGAAGGTCAGATCATTTCTGAAAATCTAAGTAAACAAAAGAAATACATTTATTCCCACACACAAAATGTTCTTACAACTCTGGCAAGTATTTATTGAGTAGAGAGTTATAATGTAGCCTCCTTGTTAGTAAGAAAACTTAGTTAGTAATTTAAATTATCTATTAATATTCTGAGGCAGATGGAACACATCATATTTATTATTCTCAATTATCAAATTATTATATTACGGAGTACAGGAAAGACAGCCAACAAGAAACGGCTAAACGCTGGCTGGCGACCGGAGACGTTACACATCCTCTGCACTACTGCCATTTTTTGCTTCTCCGGGCATCTTTGACAAGTGAAAGAGATTAAAGTTTAATTTATAAAAAAATCGTGTGGTAAATTCCCCATCCTTTCATTTTTTACAAATAAATAAAGGCTCAAGAGCGCCCTGCAAGTCCAAATTCCCATTACGCCTCATCTCGCTCCCCTCCAAAATCTGCCTCCGCCAGCTCCACCCTTTCTGCCATGTCCGAAACCGATGATTCTTCTTCGATTTCCATCACGGACACGGAGGAGAACATCGACGCCGTCTCAGCCGCCGGCAACTCTGCTGCTGACACCAAAGAAGAACCCAAGGCGCGCCGGAATCGGATGCGGATGGTCGCGGAGAGGAAGCGCCGGAATCGGGTGAAGAATTACTTCGGCGAGCTACGGGAGCTCATGCCCCACGTCAGCGACAAGGTAAGGTTCTCGGTCATATGACACAATCGATGTGAATTGCAATTCTCTGATGCGCGATAGCTAGCTACTATAGGGCTTCAAAGATCCAGTCACACTCACTGCTTCACTGTTGAATTAACGGTGATACTGTGAATCTCTTATCTGATTTGTTCTTGTTCTGACGACGTACAGTGTGACAAGCAGACCTTAGTGGGACATGTGATCGACTACATCCAGTCTCTAGACAATACCATGGCCATGCTGGAGAATCGCAGGCAGGAGCGAGCGCTCACGCGGCAGGTGGTGGCCGCTGAGGGGGCGGCCTCCTCCTCGTCGGCACCACCACAGACTGCCCAGGGGATGGCGGCGCCGGCGGCCATGGTTTCGGACGTCCCAGAGAGCTGCCACAACGCGCCGGCACCGCCGCTGCAGCAGCCACTTGCTGCGGCCGTGCCGATGTCTGCGGACGTCGTCCCGCAGCCGCAGCCACTTATTGCTGCTGCTGCAGCGGTGCCAGCGCCACCGCCGCAGCTGCCCATGGCGGCCGCGGGGCAAGTCGGATTCCGGACGTGGTCGTGGCCGAACCTCGTGCTGAATGTGTCCAACGACCACGCGTATATCAACGTGTGCACACCTCGCCACTTCGGCATGGAGAACATGATGACGGTGTTGTCTGTGCTGAACACCCATGGGATCGACGTGGTCATGGTGCAGGTCGATTCCGACGCTGCTCGCTCCATGCTCAACATCTATGCCCGCGTAAGTAGCTTATTCTCGTCGATGGAGCATCATGCCCTCTCTTGGTTTCATGGTTGGATTGTTGCAGTGCCTTAATTATATGTGTAGGAATGGGAACTGTTCCTGAGAGGTCGAACCGCGGACGTCCACCTCAGGCCGCGGTAGAAATGGGAACTGTTCAGGATTAACCAACTAACCATGACACTGCTTGACGTTAGGGAACTGATTCATGGTTAAGATTCTTATAGGGTGTTTTGGTTTGAGAAATCATACCATTTCATCTCACAAAACCAAACAAAAAAAGCATCAAGTGAGAAGATGATGGACCAACTTGTTCCTCAAACCAAACACCCTATTAGAGGATTGGGGAGCCCGTCCGGGTTTCAGTAGGTGGCTATCTTTGTTAAAGAGGAGCCATCCTAACCATTTACAAAGGTGATGCGCAAAATGGTTTGTTATGTTAGTCAAGGGGCTTATGTTCTAAAATCTTTTTTAAGTAGGGTGGGGCTTGCTTGCATTAGATATAGGAGTTAGACTAGACTCAGCTATCAATTTAGCATGAAAATTTGTTTATTTTCCATTTGATATGAAGGGGGATTGGATCTAATCTGCACCCGTATGACTAAAACCATTGGTATTTTTACATGCTGATGGGATTTATTTACTTGTATGACCTAGAATAGAGAAGGGATCCCGGGCCCCAATTTTTCTCTACTGGTATTTTGAAATATGCTATAGTTGAATAGGGGTTTGCGCGAGACCAACTTAAATTTATGTAGACTATTAATAGTACATTAGAGCTTTACTCTATCACACTTTATGGGAAAGGTTGATCCAGATGAGTGAGAGAGAGAGAGGTCATTCAAATTGTGAGGGACAATACATGTGGTTCTAGCATGGCTTCCGGAAAGGAGCGTTGGCGTCAAGAGGCTCGTCGAGGCAGCGGCAACACTGGCATGGGAGAGGGCCCTTAGGCAGCGGCAAGCTCCTCTAGGCGACAGCGGCGTAGGTGGTGAGGAGCTCCCTCTGACCGCTGGCGGCGCGGGGTCTGCATGGGAGGGGGCCCTAGGGCGGCGGCGGGAGAAAAATGGGGCGGGCCAAGGGTGGGTGAGACTGAGGAAAGGGTTTGATGTGTTTTATATCCTGGCATGGGACCCATAGTAAAAAGTTAGGTATGCTTGTCAATTTTTTTGTATGAACCAAGTATGGCATAAGAATCCTAACAATGTAGCTAGGGAAGGAATCATAAATGCATTACTGATGGTGTTCATGGTTTTTGTGGGCTCT
Source organism: Bothriochloa decipiens (assembly GCA_023333625.1). Lineage (NCBI taxonomy): Eukaryota > Viridiplantae > Streptophyta > Magnoliopsida > Poales > Poaceae > Bothriochloa > Bothriochloa decipiens. The sequence continues at coordinate 35,863,166 of CM041645.1, forward strand.
TGAAGGCCGACAGGAATAACCAAGGCCTCTTATGAAGGTTTTTAATGACCAATGGGAGTAATTTGCATTAAAAATATCAGGAGAAAAATAAACCGTTAGGAAAATCTTAATAGTGTCACTACTTTATTTTGATGCACTTTAATTGGAAACATTGATCCGATCCGGTTAAGGCTGCATACTTGTAGCAACCACAAGGAAATTGCATGCTAGGATTTCATTGTCACATTTCAGTGGGAGAGGAGATCCAAATAACAATCATATATTGAATCTAGCTAAACTAATCAGCAAATATGTTTACTCTTCCTTATTCGATTTATTTCATGCTTTTTAACAAGATGTTGGTTTGGAAACGGCTTGTAGAAGTTGAGACTGCATGATTTGGTAACAGTAAACAAAATAGTATGTTACCAGATCAGGTTTATTTTATTTTAGTATGTATTTGTTTCTAGAAGACATGCATTTGGAGTTGAGGTAACAAACTACTCAAGCCAACCACTAATAAGTTCACATATCCTGCACATCCCTTGAGTGCACCGTGGATTTGTAACCCTATAGGAAGTATTATGTGACAAGCTCTATGATTAAATTCTATTTCACATAAATGCTACTGGTTGGTCAAATTAATATATTTTAATTAATGGAGTTTAGCAGCGTATTTCATCAAAAGTTTTGTTTTTCTATACACAGGTCACTAGAATCGGTGGAGAGAATCGTTATTCAGAGGAACTGTACAAGCTTGCTATATCTGAGATCCTCCTAATGCTCAACACTAACTAGGCCGGATACACCATCAAGGCCTCAAGGGCATCTCATGCAGCACCATCTTAGCCTGTGCACTGGAAGGATTAATTTGCATTTTTTATTTTCATAAGGTTCGAGAACTGTGTGTACTGCATGGGTCTGGTCTAGTCGAACTGATTGAGTATCATGATTTGTGTGTTGATGATCCTTCAGAGCATCTTGTCGTGTCGTAAATCGCAATCCAACTATTATTATTGTACTGTCATTTTGAGAATTATTGATGAACTGTTTTTAAATTTTGATTCATGGCTTCTGTCTAGATATGGGTGTAAGGGTGTTTCTGTTCTGATGGTGTTCACTGTGTACAATAGCTTGATGTTTGTGATTCTGTGCATCCAATTACACCAGAGAGATGTTGCCATGATGAAGTGTCATGGAGCGCGCTCCATACATGTGTTAATCAGTTCTAGTCAGATTGAACATGAACCATCATTGTGTCGGTGCGTGTAAGGAAGTTCCTTGATAGTGTTTGGTTGTCTTGTAGATATTATATTGTCATCTTCTCAACTGTTGAACTATTTAATTTTCTAGATCATTTGTCATTTGTTTGTGAAGATTAGATTGGTACTTCTATGTCCTGATTAGTTATCATGGAATTTCCTTTGTGCCATGTTCTTGGTAGAATTCAATGAGGAAACTGCAGATAGACAAAGCCCTCTACAAAGATTTGCTTAGTGCCTTCCTGTTGGATTGTCCAGGAGCAAAAAAAAATAGAGGGCCATAGCTCCAAGTCCGATACCGTGAAATGATTAGAGCTTGTGATGGGGTGATGTGATAGTCCTTCAATTCAGTCCCTTAGCCAAGCTACCAACTATGACCATGGTTATCCCTTGAGTTGGCTCATTGATGACTACTTACATAAAATGTAAGTTGAGGCTCATAAAGAATTGTCATGCTTTGTTTAAAGAAGGTGGTCTAACAACCTATCATATTGAATCTAGTTAATTGAAGCATATGGTGTTTCTTCCTTGATCTCATCCAAATAACCGGGGAAATGTCCATTTGCAAATGGTTTTCATAAGTTGAGGCTAGGTGTGTGCCTTGGGACTTGTACAAAAAATTGTATGTTTGTGGCCGATTTTGTGATAGTGTGTATGCATATGGAGAAACATGCTTTTGGTGCTGACGTAACCAGTATAATTATATACACCTTGAAAAAAAAGAATGCACCTATATGTATTTTTGCTATTTGAATTTGAAAGGACCTCCGTTGAATTAGAGATATATGGGCATGCAAATTAAGAAGTCTACAGAATGGGATCAAAATACCGATAACCTTAGCTAATAAACTAATATACTGATATTGTTAATGTGCCTTATTAATAACTGGGCACATCATCACATTACAAGTACTCTAAAATAGACTACATACATCAAGAAACTGATTATGGGAAATGTATAGAAATATATAGCATCAAAGTTTTATGTTGTTGTACTTGAATGGGAAAAGGCGATCAAGATACCAATCATACTTGTAACACCCCAAGTTTTTGAGGGTTAAAGAAAATAGTCAAAATGCATTTTTGGTAAACAAATAATTAAGTAAAGTAAATATTTTTATGAAAATGAAGTGGGATCATGGTAGAAACATGCTTGAGCATTCATGCTGGTGCATAATTTCATGTGGTGCAGTTTGAATTTGGTTTTGAATTCAAAAACACATTTGAAAAAAGTGTTTGAATAAATGAAAAGCAATTTCTTTTCCCTCTCCCCTCTCTTTCTGTTTTCGGCCCGGCCGACTAAGCAGCCCAACCGCCGGCCCGCTGCTCCGCTCTCCTGCACGCGGCCCGCTCCTCTTTTTCTCCTTCGTGGGCCATCGGCCATAGCCCAGCAACGCACACCGCATCCGCGCACGCGTCGCCCGCCATCTTGGGCCGGTAGGCCGCCAGGCCCACCAAGCCGGCCATCGCTCCGCGCGTCGCTCCCTCGTCTCTGTCGCTGACAGGTGGAGCCCACACCGTCGTCGTTCTTCTCCGACCGGGACTCGAACGCGAGCGTCGAGTCCGACCCTCGCTGCATCGACCCCGCCTCGCCCGGTCGCACCCCCGCCTTCGGACTATAAGATGATTCAATTCGCGTCCGCAGACTCCACCCGAAACCCTAAGCCGCCGCCTTCACTCCGAAGTCGCCGCACCGAAACGAACCCTAGCCGCCGCCATTGCCGCCGCCGCCGGAACTTGAATTCCACCATGACCGCAAGGTATTTAGCGCCGTAAGTTGGTCTCTAGCTTCGCCGTGAACTCCTGAGCACGTCTGTGTCCTCAATTTGGCTTGATTCCATCTAACCCGTGCCACCACTGTGCGCAGCTCGCGGCCGTCCGCCGCTCCGGGCTACTCGCCGTCCCCGCTTCACCTCAACCTCCATCTTCTACGCAGGTGAGCGCGGTGAGAGCTCCCTGTTCGTTTGGTATCGGTCCCGTGTCAATTGGTGGCCGGAATCGTGATCCGTGTGAACGCCGACAAACTCCTTCGCTGCCGGCGATAGCCGCCGCCGTGTCGGGCGTCGTCCCCGGTGAGTCCGAACACCCCGATCGATCTGGGCCATTCATCTTGAAACAGACGGATCAAATTACACCGTAACCTTTCGGCCGGCGGATTTGCCAAAAACCCCCTAGGGTTTGACTTATTCAATTAAGAGTCCTTGGCGTATTCAGCATAATACGTTTCCTCTATAGGAAAACGTATTTCCTGCTAAACAGATCTATTATACGCTTTGTCCACTGGAAAGCGTATTTTCTTTATAATAGCTTCCAGAATACGTTTTCTTCTCTGGAAGACGTATTTTCTCTTTTCAGTTTCAGAATACGTTTTCAGTTAATTACAGTTCTGCCATTATCTTTAAAGGCTTATAACTTTCACGTTTTAACTCCGATTTGGTCCGTTCAAATTTCGTTAGATTCATAACTTCATAATATACACAGTGGTACTACTTTTGAAGTATTTGAAAACTTTATATTTTTAGCCTATATTTAAAGTATTTATTTATCTATAGGAAATCTTTGAAAATCCATAACTTCGCTGTTATAACTCCGTTTTTAGTGAACTTGACGTCTGTGTGATCGTAGAAGTGAGTATAACAGTTTGGTAAACATTTTATTCTGTTTTGATGACATTGGTGTACTGTTTCTCTAATAGCTCTTTGTTTGCTTCGTGTATGTATGCTCGATTGGATTGTCTGGTGTTGGTTGTTAACGTCAGGTTCAGACGGTCAGGGTTTTGTTGAGCCAAGCTTTTGTGAGGATCAGCAGGACTAGCAGGACTTCATGAACCAAGACAAGTATAGCATGGATCTTCCTTGTTACCTATTCACTAAAAATAACAATAGATGTGCATGTGTCCGTTTGATAACCTAGAGTTTATAACTAGCTTTGATATCCTGATTTGTGTCCGTTGCATTGGGTAGCCAAGATGCTAGTGCTTAATGATATCATGATCTTGTGGCTTGATGAGTATTTGTGCCATGAACAGTAATAATGACTTTTAACCACCTGAGGATTAATCAGTAACGTACCTTCCGGGATTTACAGTACAGCTGTGAGGGCTATATGGCTCTGGTTTTAGCTCAGTATGAGGACCTTTTCTAGCATGTTAGCGGTTCCCTTTATGGCGCAAGGGGGTGTGTTTCGGGTTGGGTGTAGTTGGACCTCTGTCTGTATGAGTATAGGCTACGGTCGTGTGCCATCAGAAGGGGGATACTACATCCGTAGGGCACAGAAACCTCAGTGGCCCTACGTATTAGATGAACCTTTGAAAGGCTTCATAGTGAACCTTCCCGGTCTTCCTTGGTAGTGGGCTAAGAGGTCGACCGGCCTCGGGCGAAAGGGCAATTCACGGCTCACAGTGAAAGTGTACACCTCTGTGCAGAGTTTAATAAACTGGTGTACTAGCCTTGCTCAAGGACACAAGCGGCCTTGGAAACTCCTTACACTAATGATGATCTCTCTTTTCATGTTAAATTGTTCATACATTTGCTGTTATATTTACTATTCATTTATGTTACATTGATCATGATGGTTTTGGGAAACACATGCCACCTTGATGCTGCTTAACTGATCAACTTGATTAACATATAAAAGCTAAATGCAGTTAAACCGTGTCAGCTTATTTGAGCCTCATTAACCCATGTTATGCTTGTTGAGTACGGTTGTGTACTTACGCTCGCTTTACTTTCAATTTTAGAAAATCCTGGATGGGTAACAGATGAAGGTTGGAGTGAGAGCTATCGGGATGAGTACTAGGCTTGGTGTTCACCAGTCGACGTGTCTCTGTGGGAGCTTCCGCAATAATGTTATCTTAGATTTTATTGTTTATGCATAATACTCTGTAATAAATATTAGTACGCTATGTAATAAACAGGGTGATGATACTCTTTGCAATTTGTCATCCTATATGTGCGACTGTTCCTGGGGCGCATATAAGGCTATTTATGCATTCTACTTTTATCCTTAAAAGTGGGGTGTGACAAGTTGGTATCGGAGCCGTGTTGACTGTAGGACGCAAGGCTAGATAGAATGGTCGTTCTTAGTCACCTTTGCTTCACTAGTTTCGTACTTCTTAACTTTAACCTTTTTATTTTCTCAAATTTTATGCTCTTATGCTTACTCTAATGAGAAAATCTTGACTCTACTATAACTCATGTCTAAATCTTGTAGATGCCTCCCTATACTCGCCGCATGACTGCTGTTGCGTATCATGATCTGTTCACCCACCTGGAGACTAGGGAAGCTGTTCCGCCATCACCAACCCCGGTGCCTCCATCCCCTCAAGCTGAAGAAGAAGAACCAATGGAAGCTTCTGAAGAAGAAGAGCTAGAAACAGTTCAAGATGATGGTCAATCTCCACCGCCGTCTGCTGGTGGTTCTGCTGGAGGAGGTGGACCGCACGCTCCTATGGGATGGACTATGAATATCTCTCGCGTACTAGAGTGCCACACCAGATCGCATCTACGACTCATGAAGCTTCTCCGTGACTATTATGCTGATTGGGACCCCACTGTGCAGTACACTTACTTCCAACACACCCATCCGTTAGAAGGTACCTACTAGGAGATGAATGTGGCTATATGTTCCCTAGGAGGGATGCAGAACTCTTACAACATAGAGATGATTTATGAGCATCTTGGTCCTAGCCCAACTCAAGAGGATAGCATTGAGGGTGCTGCTTTTACAGCCTGGATTGCTCTCCGTGGCCATCGCTTTGGGAATATGCGAGATGATGAATTTTGCTATTTGCCTCGCGCTGACCACAGAATGGAGGCTGGATGGGGTATGAAGAGTCCTCATGATTTGCCACCTGAGTCACGGGAATTGGCACACTTTGCGTGTGACATGATGCTCAAGCATCAGAGCATGGTAAGCACGGTGGAGCAGCTGGAGCAGAAGCTTAAGGAGAAGCAAAAAGAGATTGATAGGCTCAGAACCATGACTGGGCAACCAAAGATCTATGAACGGCTGGACCATGAGCTTCGACCTTAGTTTGAAAACCCCTATGTAATAGCACGTTATTAGTATCGTGAGTCAAGCCTAGTCATGTTATTTCAGTGTGTGTGAACTTTGAGTGCTTGATGAGTTATGATTATGTAATATGGATGATTTGGATTTTTGTGTGATTGCTAGAGCTTGAGGGCTTGTCCTCAAGTTCCTTAATTAAGGATCTTAAGGTTAAAGTTTGAATAAAATAAGTTTGGATGGGTTTATCCTGTCTCTATCCTTGCTGTTTTCTGAGCGACCTGTGATATTTTGGTTATATCTCGAAATTGGTTTATCCAATGCTTATGAGATTTTTCTGGGAGAAACTAGACAACTTCTTCTAACAATTCCCATAAGAATCAGGTCAATATCAGTTTTGAGTTGGAAGTTATGCTCGTTGCAATCTGATGTAACATGCTGTCTAGAATTCCTAAACAGTTTTGGTGGTTTGGTTAATTCGATGGCTTAGATGACAGAATCTGGTAAAATGTCTAAATAGAAGTTTTAGATAATTTCTTAACCTTTCCAACCATGTATAGAACATCCTATTTTGACATCTGGATCTCGAGTTATGAAGGTTTTTTCTGTAATGCTAAAATTGAAGCTCGTCCAGAAATTTTCAGTTTTGCAATCCTTATCATTGTATAAGTGATTTGTATCCTGAATATCTCTAAGCTTTGATTTTGTTTGAATACAGATGTCTGTGTGGGGTGGAAGAGGTAACCGTGGTGCTGGTCATATCACTAATGAGGAATTGATGGAGGCACAAATGCAGATGATGCAGACCATGACTCAGTTTGTACAGACCATGCAAGCTGGAGGGCTACCACATGCACAACCACCAAGGGATAAACACAGGGAGTTCATGCAAGGCCATCCTCCTGTGTTTACCCACACTACAAATCCCTTGGATGCTGATGACTGGTTGCGTGCTGTGGAGAGGCAGTTAGACCTGGCTTAGTGCAATGATGCGGAGAAGGTGTTGTATGCTACGGGGCAACTTCAGGGAGCTGCCCAGAACTGGTGAGATTCATACCAAGCTGCACGTCCCTATAATGCTCCTGCTATCACCTGGGACAGGTTTAAAGAGGATTTCTTGGCTCGCCACATCCCCGAGGGTTTGATAGAACAGAAGGCCGAGGAGTTCCGGAATCTCAGAATGGGCTCGATAACTATGAGCGAGTACCATGCTAAGTTTGAGGAGTTGGCTCGCTACGCTCCCCATGAGGTTATGAGGGATGTTGATAAGCGGCGCCATTTTCTCAATGGTATTTATTATGAGCTCAGACTACAACTGAAGGGCAGTAGGTATGACACTTTTGAGGAGTTAGTGAACAGTGCAATTGTGCTAGATAATGAACGTCTGGCACAAGATAAGAAGAGGAAGATGAATGGACAGGGCTCTGGTAGTAACTCATGTTTCTGTTCTAACTTCCACCAAGGGTTCAGGCAGAGGTTCCAAGGACCAGTCAATCAGAGGAATCATGGTCACAACCAGCAGGGTGGGAATGGGAATCAACGCTCACACCAGCAACAGCGTCCCAATAATAATCAGGCTCCACGTCTCACCGCCCCCAACAACACTCCTTTGAAGAATGGTGGTCCCAACACACCTACAAGGTGCTTCATATGTGGGAAAGAAGGGCACATGTCTTACAACTGTCCAGATAACAAGATGAATCAACAGACCCCGCAGCGTTCGAACAACAACCAGAGGCCTCCGCAGTATGGGAAGGTTCACCATGTGTCCACTGAGACCGCACAGGAAGCTTTAGAGGTTATGCTGGGTACGTTCAACATCGACTCTATCCCTGCTACTATACTTTTTGATTCTGGAGCTTCGCATTCCTTTATCTCACAAGCATTCGTTAAAAAGCATATCATGCCAGTTTTACCCATGAAAGATCAAATGGTAGTAAATTCACCAGGGGGTGCTATACCAGCCTCTTACTACTGCCCCTTGTCTAACATTAACTTAAGGGGGTAGACTTTTCGGCAAACCCTGTAGTATTGAATGCATCTGGTATTGATTTAATCCTGGGGTTAGATTGGATGGAAGCTCACCAAGCAGTGATAAAGTGTAAAGAGAGGGTTGTGGATCTAACTACACTAAGAGGGGATAGATTCAATGTTAATGTTAGAGTACAAGCATTGCCTACAGCCACACTAAATTAGCTTGACGACAATGCAGATTCTTAGAATCAAGTGGTGGAGGAGTTCCCGGATGTGTTCCCCGATGAATTGCCAGGTATGCCACCTGATCGTGACATTGAATTTATTATTGAATTATTACCTGGCACTGCACCCATAGCTAAAAGACCATATAGAATGGGGGTTAATGAATTAGAGGAACTTAAGAAACAATTAAGGGAATTAGAAGAGAAGGGATTCATTCATCCTAGTGCGTCACCGTGGGGTTCACCTATGATTTTTGTTGATAAGAAGGATGGAACTCAACGGATGTGCGTTGATTATCGTTCTTTCAATGAGGTTACTATCAAGAACAAGTACCCTTTGCCCAGGATTGATGATTTGTTTGATCAGTTGAGAGGTGCATGTGTGTTCTCCAAGATTGATTTGCGTTCTGGTTATCATCAGTTGAAGATCCGGAGTTCTGATATACCAAAGACGGCATTCACCACTAGGTATGGTTTATATGAGTATACGGTTATGTCTTTTGGGTTGACCAATGCACCTGCCTACTTCATGTACATGATGAACAAGGTGTTTATGGAGTATCTTGATAAATTCATGGTGGTCTTTATTGATGATATCCTGGTGTTCTCGAAGAACAAGGAGGAACATGTAGAACATTTGAGGATAGTCTTGCAGAAGCTTAGAGAGCACAAACTTTATGCTAAGAAGAGCAAATGTGAGTTCTGGTTGGAGGAAGTCTCTTTCCTTGGCCATGTTGTTTCTAATGGGGGAATAGCAGTTGACCCAAGCAAGGTGAAGGATGTGTTGGATTGGAAGCCACCTACAGATGTCAGTGAGATTCGCAGTTTTCTTGGGTTGGCTGGTTATTATAGAAGATTCATTGAGGGATTCTCGAAGATTGCTAAGCCATTGACAGCGTTACTAGAGAAGAATGCCAAGTTTGTGTGGTCCGACAAGTGCCAAGCTAGCTTTGAAGAGTTCAAGAAGAGATTGACAACTGCTCTAGTGTTGGTATTGCCAGATTTAAGTACGAAGTCCTCGATCTATTGTGATGCATCCCGTTTAGGTTTGAGGTGTGTTCTAATGCAAGAAGGTAGAGTTGTTGCTTATGCTTCAAGGCAGTTGAGAAAACATGAGCTTAACTATCCTACTCATGACTTAGAATTAGCAGCTGTGGTTCATGCTCTAAAGATTTGGCAACACTACCTCATTGGCCACAAGACTGATATATTCACTGACCACAAGAGCTTGAAGTATATCTTCACTCAGTCTGATCTGAACATGAGACAACACCGTTGGTTAGAGTTGTTGAATGACTATGATTTTGAAATGCATTACCATCCTGAAAAGGCAAATGTTGTGGCCGATGCCCTTAGTAGGAAGAAGCCTGCTAAGACACCTGAATCTGATCAGCTGTGTGCAGAGTTTGCTCATCTGAACCTTACTCTTGTTGCTAATTCAATGGAAATAGAGGTGACATCAACATTAGAGGAGGAAATCCGCAAGGGTCAGCGAGAAGATGAGGATTTGAAGTACATAGCCAAGAAGTTAGCTGAAGGGAAAGCACCTGGATTTCGCATTGATGAAGAGGGTACTCTCTGGTATGGCAACCAGATATGTGTTCCAGAGATAAAAGATCTTCATTAGGCAATTCTGCGAGAGGCACATGAGTCAGTTTATTCTATCCATCCCGGAAGTACTAGGATGTACATGGATCTCAAGGAAAAGTATTGGTGGATTGGTCTGAAGAAGGAAGTGGCAGAGTATGTGGCTATATTTGACACTTGTCAGCCTGTGAAAGTAGAACATCAAAGGCCAGCTGGATTGTTGCAGCCATTGAAGATACCAGAATGGAAGTGGAAGGAAGTCGGTATGGACTTTATAACAGGATTACCTCGTACACAGAGAGGTTTTGATTCCATTTGGGTAATAGTTGACCGATTGACCAAGGTTGCTCACTTTTTGCTAGTCCAGACAAGATACAGTGCTCCAAGGTTAGCGGAATTGTATATGGAAAGGATTGTTTGTCTTCATGGGGTACCCAAGAGGATTGTGTCTGACAGAGGTACCCAGTTCACATCTCACTTTTGGAAAGCTATTCATAGTGCGTTGGGGACAAAGCTGAACCTTAGTACTGCATATCACCCACAGACCGATGGGCAGACTGAGAGGCTTAATCATGTTCTGGAGGACATGCTGAGAGCTTGTGCATTACAATTTGGCACAAGTTGGGATAAGAACTTGTGTTATGCGGAGTTCTCCTATAACAATAGTTATCAACAGAGTCTTAAGATGGCACCATTTGAAGCTTTGTATGGGCGTAAGTGTAGGACACCGTTGTTCTGGAATCAAACTAGGGAAAGCCAGTTGTTTGGGACAGATGTTTTGAGAACTGCAGAGGAACAGATACGAGTAATTAGGGAAAACTTGAGAATAGCACAATCTCGCCAGAAGAGTTATGCGGATACACGTAGAAGAGAGTTGGCATTCAAGGAAGGTGACTATGTGTATTTGAAGGTATCTCCTATGAGAAGTGTGAAGAGGTATAACCAGAAAGGGAAACTTGCACCAAGGTATGTTGGTCCGTTTAAAGTTTTGAAAAGATGTGGTGAAGTGGCGTACCAGTTGGAGTTACCTGAGAGTTTAGCTGGAGTGCATGATGTGTTCCATGTGTCTCAACTTAAGAAGTGTTTGCGTGTACCTGAGAAGGAGCACTTGCCTTTAGAAGAACTTACCGTTAAGAATGATTTCATGTATGAAGAGTTTCCGGTAAGGATTTTGGATACAGCAGAAAAGGTTATCCGAAGCCGGGTTATCAAGATGTGTAAGGTGCAGTGGAATCGATACTCAGAGGCTGAGGCAACATGGGAAACGGAGGATGCACTAAGGGCAGATTATCCATAGTTGTTTGAGTAAGCAAACTCAATCTCGAGGACGAGATTCTCTTAGGGGGGTAGATTTGTAACACCCCAAGTTTTTGAGGGTTAAAGAAAATAGTCAAAATGCATTTTTGGTAAACAAATAATTAAGTAAAGTAAATATTTTTATGAAAATGAAGTGGGATCATGGTAGAAACATGCTTGAGCATTCATGCTGGTGCATAATTTCATGTGGTGTAGTTTGAATTTAGTTTTAAATTCAAAAACACATTTGAAAAAAGTGTTTGAATAAATGAAAAGCAATTTCTTTTCCCTCTCCCCTCTCTTCCTGTTTTTGGCCCGGCCGACTAAGCAGCCCAACCGCCGGCCCGCTGCTCCGCTTTCCTGCGCGCGGCCCGCTCCACTTTTTCTCCTTCGTGGGCCATTGGCCGCAGCCCAGCAACGCACAACGCATCTGCGCGTGCGTCGCCCGCCATCTTGGGCCGGTAGGCCGCCAGGCCCACCAAGCCGGCCATCGCTCCGCGCGTCGCTCCCTCGTCTCTGTCGCTGACAGGTGGAGCCCACACCGTCGTCGTTCTTCTCCGACTGGGACTAGAACACGAGCTTCGAGTCCGACCCGCGCTGCATCGACCCCGCCTCGCCCGGTCGCACCCCCGCCTTCGGACTATAAGATGATTCAATTCGCGTCCACAGACTCCACCCGAAACCCTAAGCCGCCGTCTTCACTCCGAAGTCGCCGCGCCGAAACGAACCCTAGCCGCCGCCATTGCCGCCGCCGCCAGAACTTGAATTCCACCGTGACTGCAAGGTATTTAGCGGTGTATGTTGGCCTCTAGCTTCACCGTGAACTCCTGAGCACATCTATGTCCTCAATTTGGCTTGATTCCATCTAACCCATGCCACCACTATGCGCAGCTCACCGCCGTCCGCCGCTCCAAGCTACTCGCCGTCCCCGCTTCACCTCGACCTCCATCTTCTACGCAGGTGAGAGCGGTGAGAGCTCCCCGTTCGTTTGGTACCGGTCCCGTGTCAATTGGTGGCCGGAATCGTGATCCGTGTGAACGCCGGCGAACTCCTTCGCCGCCGGCGATGGCCGCCGCCGTGTCGGGCGTCGTCCCCGGCGAGTCCGAACGCCCCGATCGATCTGGGCTATTCATCTTGAAACAGACGGATCAAATTACACCGTAACCTTTCGGCTAGCGGATTTGCCAAAAACCCCCTGGGGTTTGACTTATTCAATTAAGAGTCCTTGGCGTATTCAGCAGAATACGTTTCCTCTGTAGGAAAACGTATTTCCTTCTAAACAGATCTATAATACGCTTTGTCCATTGGAAAGCGTATTTTCCTTATAGTAGCTTCCAGAATACGTTTTCTTCTCTGGAAGATGTATTTTCTCTTTTCAGTTTCAGAATACGTTTTCAGTTAATTACAGTTCTGCCATTATCTTTAAAGGCTTATAACTTTCATGTTTTAACTCCGATTTGGTCTGTTCAAATTTCATTAGATTCATAATTTCATAATCTAAACAGTGGTACTACTTTTGAAGTATTTTGGAAACTTTATATTTTTAGCCTATATATAAAGTATTTATTTATTTATAGGAAATCTTTGAAAACCCATAACTTCGCCGTTATAACTCCGTTTTCAGTGAACTTGACGTCTGTGTGATCGTAGAAGCGAGTATAATAGTTTGGTAAACATTTTATTCTATTTTGATGACATTGGTGTACTGTTTCTCTAATAGCTCTTTGTTTGCTTCGTGTATGTATGCTCGATTGGATTGTCTGGTGTTGGTTGTTAACATCGAGTTCAGACGGTGAGGGTTTTGTTGAGTCAAGATTTTGTGAGGATCAGCAGAACCAGCAGGACTTCGTGAACCAAGGCAAGTATAGCATGGATCTTCCTTGTTACCTATTCACTAAAAATAATAATACATGTGCATGTGTCCATTTAATAACCTAGAGTTTATAACTAGCTTTGATATCCTGATTCCTTGAACCTTTTCGGTTGCATTGGGTAGCCAAGATGCTAGTGCTTAATGATATCATGATCTTGTGGCTTGATGAGTATTTGTGCCATGAACACTAATAATGACTTTTAACCACCTGAGGATTAATCAGTAACGTACCTTCCGGGATTTATAGTACAGCTGTGAGGGCTATATGGCTCTGGTTTTAGCTCAGTATGAGGACCTTTTCTAGCATGTTAACGGTTCCATTTATGGCGCAAGGGGGGTATTTTTCGGGTTGGGTGTAGTTGGACCTCTGTCTGTATGAGTATAGGCTGCGGTCGTGTGCCATCAGAAGGGGGATACTACATCCGTAGGGCATAGAAACCTCAGTGGCCCTAACGTGTTAGACGAACCTTTGAAAGGCTTCATAGTGAACCCTGCCGGTCTTCCTTGGTAGTGGGCTAAGAGGTCGACGGGCCTCGGGCGAAAGGGCAATTCACGGCTCACAGTGAAAGTGTACACCTCTGCGCAGAGTTTAATAAACTGGTATACTAGCCTTGCTCAAGGACACAAGCGGCCTTGGAAACTCCTTACACTAATGATGATCTCTCTTGTCATGTTAAATTGTTCATACATTTGCTGTTATGTTTACTATTCATTTATGTTACATTGATCATGATGGTTTTGGGAAACACATGCCACCTTGATGCTGCTTAACTGATCAACTTGATTAACATATAAAAGCTAAATGCAGTTAAACCGTGTCAGCTTATTTGAGCCTTATTAACCCATGTTATGCTTGTTGAGTACGGTTGTGTACTTACGCTCGCTTTACTTTCAATTTTAGAAAATCCCGGATGGGTAACAGATGAAGGATGGAGTGAGAGCTATCGGGATGAGTACTAGGCTTGGTGTTCACCAGTCGACGTGTCTCTGTGGGAGCTTCCGCAATAATGTTATCTTAGATTTTATTGTTTATGCGTAATACTCTATAATAAATATTGGTACGCTATGTAATAAACAGGGTGATGATACTCTTTGCAATTTATCATCCTATATGTGCGACTGTTCCTGGGACGCATATAAGGCTATTTATGCATTCTACTTTTATCCTTAAAAGTGAGGTATGACAATAGTGATATATGGTTATTCTTTCCTTTTTGTTCCCATCCTTTTAGCCAGAGATGTTGGTCTGCAAACGACATGCAAAAGTTGAGGTTAAGTGTACATGGTTTGGTAATGGTACGAAGATAGTACCCTACAAGTTTATTTTGTGGTAGTAGGGACTAGGGAAAACATCCATTTGGACATGACCTAACAAACTACTCAAGCCTACAACTAAGGTCAGCAAAAACCTGTAGTGTTTATTAGAGGTGCAGTTTTTTGCAATTTGTATTTTTGCGGACAACATCATTTTAGTGCTGATGTAACGAAGTGTCCAATCCTACACTAAGGTCAATCTGATCTGAATAAATAACAAGTGTACTCTCGAGCAAGTTATTGATAACATGTTAATCACTCAATTAAAGTCACCTCAGGATGGAACTTACCATCTAAATATATAATATCTCAAATCCTAAACAGCTATTGATAATCAAGATTATGTTTAATTAACCGTAAATGAGAGTAGGATGGTTTTGAAGTTTGATTATAAGGGGATGAAGAAGTGGTGTGCATGCCACCGTTAATCTTTTAACCAAGGAATTTGCACTAAGTCGCCCACCTTCATTAAAGGATTAACAGAGGTAGCCCGTTATTACTTCCCCACATCCGTTAATAATTTTCCAGTGTGAAAAATAGTTTCTTGCCATTAGATTTGAATTTGAATTGTTTTTCGACTTAAACGCAGACAAAGCTGACAAATACGCGTAACTACAATGTAGTACATATAAAGTAATATAGTTACATATATTTAACTAATTTCAGTAGCTTCCAAATCGAATGTAATTAATAGAGCAAATATATGGTATAAAACACGTCCATAGGGAGTGCCATTACCCGCTGCTTGAAACATAGAAAAGAGATCGATATTTTTGCCCACTCTCAAAATGCAGGGATCTGCTATCTTTCACTCTGAACATTCATGACACTAGCTCTCATGCACTCATGACTTTGAATCCTATGATATATCGATTTTTTTTCATGAGTTAATAAAACTCTATGGTAGATCACTACCATTCAGTGAACATTCGTGTCTTCCTAAAAAAATAGATGACTAGAACGGGTCAGGTGTAGATCGAGAATCTTTACACGTCAGCCTAAAAGCTTGTTGTGTCCGAGATCATGGTATAGCTCCCCATAGCTAGGCTGAAGTTTTTCTTAAGTTGGTGGCGCAAGCAATCCCGGCATACACGATCAGCTATTTTGTGGAATGACCAAGGCCAGTGTGTTTGTGCTCAGTCAAATCGTACACAATCACCTGGACGACACGTTGATAGTTGAAGCACTAGCAATAAGAGATGGACTGGACCTGACAAGGAAATGCAGAATATCAGATGCTGTTCTAGAATCAGACAATAGTAGAGTGGCCATTCAGTTGTTGCAATCACTATATGGACGAGGCTCGGTGATCGCTGTAGTTTGGCATGATATCCAAGAGCTTGCGAAGGGTTTTTTTGTTTCCTTAGTGTTTATTTCTGTCAATAGATCGAGAGGCAAGCGAAGCAGCGCATTGTGTGCAGTGGCTGGCTCAGCGAGTATTGGAGTATGTGAATGGCAGAACCATTCCCCAGTATACGTGTTCGCATGGGAGGTGTTAGCTAACGATTGTAACCATGCAACACGATATATACATCTCGTTTTTGAGCAGCCTGTTTGGTTACTAACCACTATTGGCCATGCCGAAGGTGTGGTGCGCCACACCTGTAGAGTCAAATTTCATTGCCACCATTCTTGAAATCCTACTGCAATTTTCTGTGGATGCCTTTGTTGCGCCACCAACCAAAGAATGTGCTTTCGATTTTTATGGCCAGCCACAGCTCTGGCATGGCGATGTGCAGCGGGCATACCCTTTATTCGACGTCATATATGCATTCCAATTCTTCATCTATCAAATGGTCTTCCTAATGGAATGATTGACCATAGCTTTTCTCTTTTTTGTTTTTTGTTTTTTTGCGATCAATGATTGACCGTATAGCTGCGTACCTATACATGCATGCAGAAAGAGGCTGCATGGTCTATCTTATTAGGATGCCTAGAGATGTTTTGTAATATAGAAACTGTTATAGAAGTTAGCATGAAAATATGCTTCGAGAAGATGCACGTCTAGCTTAGAGATGCCTTGGTCTAATCTTCTCATATATAGCTAGCCACTTTCTTTAAAAA
>CM041645.1:35879755-35913315 GCA_023333625.1 Bothriochloa decipiens
CCTTGGTCTAATCTTCTCATATATAGCTAGCCACTTTCTTTAAAAAATGGATAAGTTAATTAGAGTATGTGCGCAACAAAATTCTCATATATGAGTTCTACGTCTATAGCCAACTATTTATTCCATTGCTATTCATATACAAAACACGTAAATCTAAAGAAGTAGCTAACATTTGTAAATTTCGTATAATCATGATGAGTTGTGTAGAACTACATATTTCATTAGCATACCATACATATATTTATTTCATACAGAAAAAAGATTATTCATTTACATTTATTGCCACCATATTTAATTACTGTAGTATATATGGACAAACAAAATTCATTTTTTATTTCACTATACTAGTTTTGTATAGTTGTGAGTCATATATATATCTACAACAATCCTGTCTACCAACATTACTATGCTATCAATAGAAAGTTGATCTAAAGTAGTAGGAAAATATAGATTGAACTATCATGATCCTAATATGGGTTTACATAGATGCTCACATATTTCATAGTCTCACTTACTTTTCATTAGCTATAAGTATTATATAATAAATCACAACATGGTGGTCCCCTTTCTTCTTACCTAACTAGTGTGCTTTTCCTTGTCCTCTTCTCTCTTGAGTCTCTCTCATACGCTTCTCTACTCCTTTTTTCAAGGCAGATATTTTTCCAACAGTACCTGCGCATCTGCTAATCTTAGCAAACCGGTGTCACAACCTGAGTTTCTTTTTTTTTGCTTGCTTCCTTTAGGAATTTTGGACTGCATATGCAATAAAAGTGGGTGCTTCCTAGTCACCTCTTCATCTCTTTAGAGCATCTACAGCCACTCTAAAAAGGATGGCTATAGTAGTAGTGCGCATGAGAAAAAAGGTCTATCTAAATGTGGTCGTCTGAAACATCTATCTCTGAAAACGGCTCTTTAGATATCTATTTACATATGCGGTCGTCATTGCCCACATAGGCCCTGACTTATGCATTTTTTGACTGCATATACAGTAAAAGGGTGCATCAACCAAAACTGTTTGGAAGTAGTGCTCATTTTGCTGACGACACTTTGCAAAGAAAAAGGGACTAGCTATTAGAAAATATTAAACATGAAAATATGCTTTGAGGAGGTGCATGGTCAATCTTGGGGATGCTAGTTATTTTGCATTACAGGACATGCTATAAAAAATAGAATGGAATTAAATATGCTTTGAAGAAGGTCGGTCTATTTTAGAGATGCCTTGATCTAATCTTCTCATAGATAGCTGTTTTTTTATTGAAGAGGTGTAGAGAGAAGATTATATATATCATCCCAAAGATAACACTTGTTTAATTAGAATATTTGTTCCAGCAAATTAATATATAATATCATATCATATCTACAAAAATATATACATTATTTCATTGCTATTAATAAGAAAATCAAGTAAATCTTAGAGAAGTAGCAACTATTTATGAGTTACTTAAAACGTGTTGAGTTGTGTAGAACCACCTAATTTCATTATAGCGTACCATACATATATATTTTGGCATCCAACAAAAAAGATGGTCCATGTACATGTATCGACACCATATTTAATAACTGTAGTGTATATATAAATATATAAAAAAAATATTTCACTGTAAACTTGTTTGGTATAGCTGTCCCTTGTAATAAAGAAGTAATATATATCTACAACATTAATGTCTATAGCATTACTATGCCCAAAAGAATGTTGAAAGTAGCAGGAAAAATACAAATTTGGACTGTCATGATCTCAACACGGATCCACATAGGTACTCACATGTTTCGTTGTCTCACTCACTTTCCCCCTGTCTATAAGTCACCTTACGGTGGTCCACGCTCTCCTTACCAAACCACTGTGCTCTGTCTAGCCCTCTCCTGTCTCTGGACTCTCTCCAACCCTCCCCTACTTCTCCCTCTCTTCCGAGGCAGGTAACATCAGATTTTTCCAGTACGAGCATTCGCTAATCTCGCCAGCCTGGTGTCTTAACCCAAGTTCTTTTTGCTCGTTTCCTTCAGGAATTTCGTTGGACTTGGAGCTCTGTGAGCATCTTCTTCGCTCTACCTTCGTACTGCTTCTTTTTGTTGGAAACCGTTGTTTTCTGGGTAGGCCGGGGTGCGTGAGCAAGGAGGCAGGGAGGGTTCGATTCAGTGATGGCTGTGCCTGGATAGCTGGGGATCAGATTTCTACTTCTGCTGCGACCTTTGTAAATTTTGAGCATGTCCCAGGGACTATGTGGGGGATCAGATTGCAGGTTAAGTTTGCACGACATACGAGATATCTACATTCCAGGAGCTGAAGGTATTCTCGATTGATGTTCACTTTCACTGTATTTTGCGCAAATCTGATGGCTTAGTACTAGCCGCTAAAAGTCAGCGAGGGTCCATAGATCTTGCGGATGATGAAAGAAGCAGTGCTGTTTTTCTTCGTTCTAATGAGCTGGCATTTCCTTCGTCCCATGGCCCTTTGCGTGTTTTTTGTTAGCACAGCAAATCCGTTTCAGCCATGGTTTTTTCTATATATATGGAAACGTGTGTCCTCTGATTCCTGATACTGTCCCTGCAGGGTTCTGCCCCAGTATGCCACCAGGAGAAGTAAGGAGTACTTCTGGGAACGTTGTTGATGGGGATGTATCAAGGAGAGGCCGCCGCATAATCTTCAAGCGTACCACACCAGAAAAAATCCACCCAGGAAATGCAGCTTTTGTATGTGCAATCTTGGGATTGGGTTTATGTTATCATATAACAAATAACCATAGCCTTTTCTTGTATAATTTATTTTGTTTAGTTTATTTGGATGATGCAGGAACGTCAAGTAGCTGAATTCCAGGCTAGGCAGCAAGAACAACAGCTTCAGATGTATGAGCAACAGCAACAGATGTATGGGCACATTCTTTTCTATATTTGTTTACTAGTCCTTTTCATGATGAAATTAAGTTTACTAACAAATAAATTTTATCAATTACTAACATTGGACTGGCATGTTTATTATGGTAGCCAGCCCCACCAAATGTAGTATAATGTCCTGATGCATATCAAATAAAGTTTGTTTCGATCGAAGTAACAAGATGCCAACCCTAATACATGATTGACCTTGTTTAAACTCGTTTGTTAGAGTTATCCACGTTTGGGTAACAAAATAAAACACCGATCTCTTATCTGACAGAAATATGTGGCTGATGATTGTCATTTGTCATCACAGGCCGATCAGTTTAATGTGTCAGTGTGATTTCATTCTCTCATTGATGGAGTAAATAGATTGTGTCGTGATGTTGAATAGCAAGTACAATATAGTTTCTTCTGTCAAAAGCCTTGCACATGGTATCTTTTCTGGGTTCTAGTTATTATTTCAAAACAAAATCAAGCACCTGTTTTATGTTGTTCTCTAGAATGTTTTTATAGTTGAGTTCAGAGAATTGTCCACTGAAATTCGTATTAATCAAAATTCTCATGCAATATACTTCATGCCTAAATATATTTTAAACTTACATGAACTTCTACTTAGCATGACACAGGGCACCTGAATTACTGAAATAACACATCGATAAAACAAGCAACAACAATGTCCAGTATGAAGGAAAGTAACATAAGTGATTTCAGGACAAGCTACATCTATCCTAAATTGGTAATTTTTGGGACAGAAAGGCAACATTTTATACAAGCTGTACATGATCGAATATATAAGTAATATTTAGAAATCAAATGATTTTTGAAAAAAAGAAACAGGGAAGGAATCTATCATTCAATTAAATATATATAATGTGAAAATATTACAAAGTTCAAGCCACCAGAGGCAATATGTGAAAATAACACAGGGTAAGGTACTAGAGGCAGTAGCCCCATTCCTTCATCATCCCTAGCTGATGAATTGTGTAGTCACTAATTTAACCTCAATAGGTTATAATCAAGCAGGTCCATTGACATTCCACGGAGCTTAAAAGATCCTATGGGCAAATAGAAGGCATCTCTATGTTTCCCTATAACTATATAACCATATATTATGCAATTACCTTTCATAATGAATCTACTAGTGCCAATCTTGTGCAGTGCAAGTCAGGATGGACTTATTATGTTTACAGCCAGAGAAAGCACTAATCTGTGGAATTGCAGGATATCTCTTTTGCAGCCCCACAATTTTTTGAGTTGCCATGATAGAATACCACTCAAGAGACTTACAAAATTATACCACCTAATATCATAAATTCCCCATGTGACCTAACCCTTTCGGTCCAAACATTTAATCTCCACACCTAGGAGCTCCTGCATTTCATAAAACCACCCTTGACCACCCACTCGGCCTAAGCATAATGCAAATATAAATTTGTTAGAGGTAATAAGGGGTCATGCCATCTCCAAAATTCTGGGTTTCAAACTTTGCTGGGGCAATAGTAATAAGTGACCGCTATGGACTGCATATGAGGCAGCACTATGCCAAAAATGGCTGTGGACATATAATTGTATGACATTTGGATGAAAAGCAGATAATGTCACTCTCACAGAAGAAGTACGGGTATTTATTTATACTACTCATCAGTTATTTTATTTCGTTTTTTACTGCTTTTATTTGAGGATGGATTCCACCAGTAAATTAAAATGG
The DNA here is from genome assembly GCA_023333625.1 of Bothriochloa decipiens. Classification (NCBI taxonomy): domain Eukaryota; kingdom Viridiplantae; phylum Streptophyta; class Magnoliopsida; order Poales; family Poaceae; genus Bothriochloa; species Bothriochloa decipiens. The sequence continues at coordinate 35,884,335 of CM041645.1, forward strand.
TCGTTTTGAAAGCTCAATGTTTGGGTCGTGATAATGTGCAAGCTTTAATCTTTTGAAATAAAACATTTGTTTGTTTGAACAGTGTAATTGTGCCCTAATGTTAGTTTTATAATGAAAAGTTGTGCTTGCTATTTATTTGGATAACAAATTCATATTCAATGCTTTAGTTCTTTTTATTATGCATAATTTCTATTATTATGTACGGTCTATGCTCTTGTTTCAGTTCGTTATATTACTTGACTTTTTTTTTTTACTTCCTCTCCAGGGATGCTGCTATTGTAGGATCAATGACTTTCAACGTATGTTATCCTGATCAGTTGAAAATGCCAGACAACGATGTGGAAGATGGAGAAATCACATGGAATGATGATACTCGTGGTACATCAACGCCACCATTACACGAAGAGAGCACTCAGCAGGTTAAAAAACGACTTCTCGAAGATTCAGCTAAGCCACCTGATGATACAGATTTCTTGGAAGGTACCTTTTACCAGATAAATTTGGATAAACAGAAAGCTACTACAAGAAATAAGAAGAGCAGCAAAAGGCAAAAGAAGAAAAAGGGCAAAGGCAGCAAGAGCAAAAGGCAGTCACATGCTTCAGAAGGGCAGAGTGAGGCACCCACAGACCCTTCTTCCTCATGTGCTTCTGTGACCAGTGGCGAAATCTTGGCATCCTCGTCCAGCCCTGTTGCTGCTCACGTACCACTGTTGGAATACAGTTCTTCATCATCCTCCGGCTCATCTGGGGTGACAGCAAAACCTATCATTACTTCTGGTGTCAACAATGCATCTTCTGGTAATGAGAAGGAACTATCAGCTTCTAGAAGCAGTAATGATGACTTCAAAAATTTTGAAAGCACCACTTCCTATACCACTGCTACTAGTTCATCTATGAATGATTATGCTGGCAGCTTGTCAGATGCGAGAAGTGAGCGGTCATTGTCTGCATCAGATTCAACAAATTCACGAGGTTTTAAGAAGACGAGTGGTGAAGGAAACAAATCACATGTTCATCAAAGCTTCAGTTTAGCAACAGGTCCTGGTGGTAGCCAAGAAGCCTTGCATTGCAGCGATTATGCCAGTAATGATGGTGATTTTCAGAAAGTAGTCTCCAGGAAATCAGCAAAGAAAATGAAAAAGATGCAACGATGGGACAGCCCTGCTCCTAGTTCTACCAAGGCTGCTTCAGGTTCAGGACCTCTTATAACACGTGAACTTGTCCCAAGAGCTCCATACCGTGAGGTTATTACAATAGGACATTACATAAATGATCGTACCTTTTATGGCAGAAAACCAAACCAGAAAAAGGGTAAATACCAGAAGGCCCGCAGTTTGAGTAACCTGTCAAAAACTAGTTATAGTGATGGTAATGTTTCTGGTAGCAACACAATGCATGTTATAACGACAGTGCACCAAGAAAAATCCAGGAGCAGTCATCATGTCACGCTAGAGGCTATCGAGGAAACTAATTCTCCAAAATATCTTCCCATGGAAGGAGAGCTTAAAGCTACGGCTCTAGTTGGTGATGGCATCAAAAACACAGATTCCGAGGCACCATCTTCTGATAAATGTTCGGCACTAGGTGGTCTGGATAATTCTTCATGTGTTGATACGGAAGAACAGAAAAAAGCTATGGCCCTAGTTGGTAGTGACACCGAAGACACAAAAGCACCATCTTCGGATAAAACTTCATCACTAGGTCATCTGGATAATCCTCCATGTGTTGATATGAAAGAACAGAAAAAGGCTGTGGCTCTAGTTGGAGGTGGCACTGAAGACAGAGATTCCAGAGCACCAACTTCTGATAAAATTTCGTCATTGGGTCATTTGGTTAATTCTTCAGCATGTGTTGATAGGGAAGAACAGAAGAAAGCTATGTCTCCAGTTGGTAGTGACACCGAAGACACAGATTGTAGAGCAGCAACTTCTGGTAAAAGTTTGTCACTATGTCATCTGGCTATTTCTTCTTGTGCTGATAGCAAAGAACAGAAGAAAGGAGAGAACAGACTAGCATTTAGTACTCATGGATCTTCTGAGTTGGACAAGATTATTAAGTCCGCTGATAGTGCATATGAAATTCAAGCAGCATCTGATGTGTACATGTTCAGTGGTATCCATGCCGATATTGAAAACTTTTTACATGCGGCCACCCCAGTCATTGGACAGATATCTTGCACAAAAAGTAACATCAGCTTGCAAGACCAGTGTTTGGGGAGCGTGTGGAGCTGGTATGAAGAACCTGAGTGCTGTGGGATTGAGGTGCAAATGCAGGGAAAGATAAATTCTATCTGGCCAGAATTTTCTACATATTTTCGACCTCTTCTATCTGCAGTTCAGTTGTTTGGACAGTCAGGGAAGTCAAAAAATCATGGCGCACTTGTCTTTGAGTTCTTCGAATCGGAGAATCCTTATTTACGGCCTCCAATTTTAACCAAGTATGTTGAGCTTGTATTATTGTTTGATTATTTTTATGTTTTTCTCATACATTTTTTATAGTAATTTATCATATACATGGCTCCCAGAATCATTGTTTCTGAGTCTTTTCGATCCCTACTTGATCTTGTGATATAGGATCAAACAGCTTCGTCATGGCGTAGTAAACCTTTCTGGTACTCCAATATTTGGGGATCCTAAGCAACTTGAAAGTGTCAAGATATCTGATCTTCATCCTGCTTCCTGGTATGTCTACTCTGATATTGGCTGTACCTCATCTACTGCCTTGATTTTTCCAATTATAACAAGTATTCCTTTTCTGTTTATATGCTAACCAGATGCTCCATTTTTAGGTTCTCTGTTGCTTGGTACCCTATCTTTCAGATACCAGCAGCTGCAGGGAGCTGCCAAACTTCATTCCTGACATACCACTCCCTAGGAAAATTTGTTCCACAAACTTGCTCTACGGATAAGACTGATGGGCATGATCGTATAATTTGTCCGATAGTCGGACTGCTTGGTTACAAAGACCAGGTAGTGGTTCAACTAACACTTGAGTACCACTAGATAGAAATATATATAATTCTATTTATATTTCTCAATTTGAAAATAACTATATGTGTTCCTTATTGGTGTTAATTGTTGTGGAAGATGTTTTGGTTTCAGACTGATACTCAGGCTATAACTGTCAAATTTTCTTATTTACAGGAAGACAAGTGGTTTCAACTGCGAGAACAACTAAGGTTCAAGCCAACACCAAATGTTTCCTCTGAAACCAACCATGCTGAACTGCTGAATAAGAGACTGAGGATACTCAGGCATGGTGCATCAATCATGTCGAAGGCAGTGGTGCCAAGGGCATCTGGAGAAGCAATGAACTCCCATTCAGATTACGAGTTCTTTGCAAAAGATCTCGGTAGTAGGCATGTGCATTAATTATATGTATGCATGTATCTGGCGTTTCGAATGGACTCTAATCCATTCAGTTCCTGCTGTGTCTCCATACTACTAATAATCTCCCCTTTCATGACCGACTTAAGTTTCGCATCGGGAGCTGACCGCAGGGCGCTGGCAGCTTCAAACAAGTTGATGAGTTTGAGTTTTTTTTCTGGTACTAGTACAATACCCAGATGACATGGGGTTTAAGTGGGATGTTTTATGGTCCAAAACCTTAATATATATTGCTGATGCTTCTGGACACCTAAGATGCATTTGATAAAGCTTTGATTTGTGTTTTCTTGTTTGGTATTTTCCACTATTGCACCATTTGTAGTGTCTTTCATTTTTGTCTAAATTCAAAATTGTCAGACTTGCTTGCTCAAAAATTTGACAGACTTTGGTCAATTTTAGAACAAATACACCTACACCTATAACCTCAGATCAAGAGACACGGGAGAAGATAGGGAAAGGTTAGTAGTTTTTGGACAACAAAATATGGTTGGAGTTCAGGTGTACATGCCATGGATCTCTCCTGATCAAGTCAAGATCTAGACTATGTAGTGGCATATGAACAGGAGACAAGGGCAGAGAGAGAAGTATGATAGATTGTGAGAGAAGGTTTAGAGAAGCATTCTCGAGGAGAAACAAAAACGAAATAAGGTCATTGTGATGCATATACACGCCAAAGGAGTTCTAGGCCTTGTTTAGATCATGGAAAAAAATGAACTCGATGAATAGTACCACTTTCGTCTTATTTGACAAATATTGTCCGATCGTGGACCAACTAGGCTCAAAAGATTCATCTCGTGATTTTTAACTAAACTGTATAATTAGTTATTTTTTTACCTACATTTAATGCTCCATGCAAGCAGCTAAATATTGATATAATGAAGAGAGAGTAAAAAAATTATAACTTTTGGAGGGATCTAAACATAGCCCTAGAAATGAAACATTGTCGGAGATTGTCAGATCCATGCCCCTTCATAATATAGGAAGGAGCTGATAAGTTTTTTTATTTTTTGAAAAAAAAAACGAGATACACTTATAAAAGCAACATGGTACATATACAGTTGGCTGGGGATACCAGCATCATACTACAATCCACCCAACTGGAGTTACCAGCAACAAAAGAGTAATACGCCTGACAAGAACTGTTAAAGTCTTATACTGCAATACAAACCAGAACTGGAGAAAAAACTAGATATCAACTACATCGGTAGCAGGAGCTGATAAGTTTGTAATCCTGAGTCATGAAATGAGATTCAGATAGGAGCACACAGCATGAGGATGGTCTATTTACTAGGTACTGCTGCAGAACAATTCATTTGTTTGCCACGATTCCACGTAGATGTTATATACTACCTAGTTTATATATAATGGTTCCACACTAACACCAGAGTAACACGACATACAAGTACAAACGAAGATGATATATAAATATATAAATAAAATGAATCTGCCATTAGGTAGAAGGTAGCGGAGTCGCTCCGATCATCGCCGCTGATCACTGCCGGAAACGGTTTCTTTGTCGAGTGCAGCAGGCTTTACCGACAGCTAAATCATCGGCACACGGCAAAGAAGCTCTTTGCCGACTGTCAAACAAAGCAGTCGGCAAAGATTTCTTTGCCGAGTACCTGACACTCGGCAAAGCCATACGCTCAGCAAAGAAGTCCTTTGCCGAGAGCCGTATACTCGGCAAAGCAAGGTAGTCGGCAAAGGTTGACTGCGGCAAACGACGTCCGTCGCCGTCCCCTTTGTCGAGTGCTCTTTGCCGACTGCCGACCCAACCACTCGACAAAGAGACACACGCAGGAAACTGGACCCAGATTGGCACCTCTTTGCCGACTGTCAGCTTCCACACTCAGCAAAGAGGTCATATTTGCCGAGTGCCACGTCAGAGACAATCAGCAAAGAGCCCCTTTGTCGAGTGTGCCAAGTCTAGCACTTGGCAAAGTTTATATTTTTTCTAATTTTGAGTTCAAACTTTTTCTTTAGCCCAGGCATATTCAAGCATATTTTTGAATTTGAGAACTTTGTATAATATTTTCTATATTTCGTTCATTTATTTCATTTACTTGGGATAATCCAGATTTGAACTGCGGGTGCATGAAATAATGAAACGTAGCCATTTAAAAAATGATATTCATGTTGGAGAGTGTATTTTAAGGCCGTCTCCATAAATTCATCCAAAAGTTTGAAAGCCTTGTACACGAAACGTGACCATCCAGGTGCGGTAGAAGTGTTTTTTAATTATATAAAATCAAACAAAGTCCAAAAATCATGAAACTTGACGAGGTGTCATGTTATCGCATGTAGAGGCTATGATAAAAAATTAAGAATGATTAGAGCAAGTTGTGACGTCAGATGTCTAAAACCCAGACATCTCACATGTGATCACATGTGGTGGCATCTCTAGTTTTCGCTCTGATGATTTGTGGCCCTCTGGTGGCATCTCTCTGGTCTTCACCGCTGATTCCTGGCCCGGTGGCATCCATGGCATCGGCGGCATGCCCGGGCGGCCGGTGATCAAGCACCTGATGGAGCTGGACCGTCGGCGCGGGGTGGAAGATCACAGTCAACGGCGGCAGGGGGCACGCGGGAGACACCATTGGAGTGGAAATGGAGCTTACGTGGGAGCGCTCGGGCACCAAGGTGGTGGAACCGCCGTTGCTCTTGCTATGGAGGACTCGGACGGAAGACCTTTGGTAGTAGTACAGCACTACGTCTCTGCTTGCCGGAAACGCGTTTGACCTTTGGAAGTTTGGACGGTACTAAATTTTGGCGCCAACTAACTTATAGTTTTATTTCATATTTTAGTTGTTATTACGTGTGTATCTATTTTATAGTCCAATAATGGCGACAATTTTATTAATGCGATCTTCACCATGTTATGCGTTCTCAAGAACCATAGGTCTCTTCACTTGAAATTGGCCATATAGAATTAATATGTTACACTCTTGCAAAAAGGCGAGAGAAATGCAAGATATTTTCTATTGATTCTTTTCGCCGTTCTCCACATTTCAGTTGTTGGGGGATAGGCACATCGTGGCCACCTCCTATCGGTTCCTGTTCGGTTACGCCATTCGGTAGCATACCGGTAGTCGGCCCAGGCGTTGGGGCAGCGTAGCTCGGTCGACGCGAAGAGGCCTGATTGCCGTTTCGGTAGTCCAATAACAGGGAAAGGCGGCGAATCCAGGAAGAGATATGATGCCAATAAATCGGCATCGTATCGGTTGCCAGCAAATCCAGTAATTCACCGGTGCCACGGGTACCGCGATGCGGTTACTTCCGATTCGGCATTAATTCTGTAGTCAATGCGAGGTCTTATTCGTTGTCACTAAGTGCAGGTGCGTATATTACCCCCGAATGCAGGAGACGCCCGAGACAGGCGACAAGATGACGTCAGTGGGTCCCGCGCGGTCGATGGTTGGGGAACAGGAGGCATCGCGATAAGGGATGATGGATGTGACCCTGACAGCCGGCATATTATGGGATATGTAGCAGGTAGAAAGACAAGATGGTCATGTAAAAATCTACGTTTGTGTATAAATAGTACTCCTCAAGTAGTAACGAAGGAGAGAGGAATATTTTTGCCCTAAATTCCCGCGAGGGTTCCACTCGTGTCCCGCACGTTTCGTCTACCATGCAGGCGCCATCGATTGCACTTCGGCAACCGGGGTGCCCGCGCATTCGGCCGCCGTGCAGGTCAACATCAGTTACTCCAACAAATTAGCTAACCACTAAACCATTTAATCTTATTTGTCTAATTATCCAGCTAGTCAACTTACTATGAACTCAACTAACTCCTTCAATCAGAGTGACAAATGAAACATATTTGTTACTGTCACTAATAGATTAGCACACATAATAAGTAGAAATTTGCACTAATTACATTATCCTAATGCTATTAATTATTGATGATAACTAGAGTGATCAAAGCGGTTTAATTATTTGGCAAAGAATTACTGGTGCAAAAATAAATTTATTTGTAATAATTATACATAGTCTTAGTTCAAATAGGGATGTAATTTAGTTCTGGTCAAATTCAAACTACTTTAAGTTTCTAAACAGGTGTACTATACGAATACATTACACAAGAAAATCAGTCACTATTCTGGAATTGCATCCTTCCTAGGATGGAAGCAGAGTACAGTACACCTAGACACCAGAAATGTACATATTTTTTTTACGAAGAGTTTATCTCAGCTACATTGCCGGTAAGATTAAGTATATAGGGCCAACCAACAACCGATTTAGTTACTATATAAATTAGCATATCCCTTATTCAATTAATAATGTTAATCAAATCAACTTAACTTTGCTGGTACGACTAATTAAACCACCAAATAATATTTGGAATTTTATTGGCTTCCGAACTAACTATGACCAGCGAACTATATATATTTGAATTGTTCTAGAGATAGCTAAGCCGAACTAACTTAGCCATCTATGCTTTAAGTATTCGGTCCATGCATTAGTGAAACCTAATGGTATATATATTTTTGGATGATTTTTAGTGAAAGCATAATATTCCATAGTTTGTTTTGAAGGGTATATTCCAACAGACACACAAACTGATGTAGAGTCAACACTGTTCAAGCAATGAAATTCTGTCATTCGAGGCGTTTTAAATTATTCAATGTATGTATAGAAACGGAATAAATTAAGAATCTATGACTACAACTAATTTGATGTATATACGCTACAACGATACTACTGGGAGATGTACAGACCTCTAGATTAGATGAACATAAAGTATCACTGTCTCTCAAAATACAATCTGATTCTGATTTTTAGAGACGCGTTCACTACGCCACAAAAGAGCTTCCGCGGCGTTGGGTTTTAGCCCTCCGCAACGGACGCTTATATTATCCGCTGCGGTAAATCTTTACGATTTACCGCACCAGACTCTTTTAATTTACTGTAGCGAACACTTTTGCCTGCTGCGGTAAATCATGCGGTAAATCGATTTACCACAGCGGGCACTCTAAAAGGCCCGCCACGGTAAAGGCCGTGGCCCAATAGCCCAACCAGAGGCCCAATCGGCAGCACAAGTTTATATAGCAGATTTAGGGTTTCAGACTCACTCATCCCACCAGACCACACGCCCACGCCGCCCGCTCCGCTCCGCGATCGCGCCCCAGACTCCTCCGCGACCACGCCGCGCCCCAGACCGCTCCGCTCCCACTCGTTCACATTCTCTACCACACCGCCATGGCCGCCACCCTTAGGGTTACAGCCTCATCGGCGCCCCTCCTCTTCCCTTAGTCCCACCCTCTTCCTCCCCACTCCCATCCTCCCATGAGCGCGAGTGTACCAGGAGGCGGCCGCGAGTGGTGGAGCTAGGGCGGGTGAAGCTACGGCGGCAGCAGCGACTTGGACCTGGCCTACTCCATGAGCGCTAGAGCTACGGCGGCTCGGCGAGGCGGCAGCGGGATGCGCGGGGGCCGCCTCCTCCCGGCCCCGACAACGGCCGGCGAGCTGGATCCTCCATCCCCGTCGACTGCCGGCGACCCTCCTCCTTCACCTTGCAGATCCCGCGTCTGGAGCGGCGGATGAGACGGCGCGGTGGCCGTCGGATCAAGGAATTCCTAGGGTTGGATCATTACGCATAAAGCTAAGTGGTTCGACTCATGTGTAACCAGGGACAAACTGGAAATATGTAGTAAGCCCAAGACAGATAAATAAGGATGAAGAGGCACCCATCCCCTCACCTCTCTCATTTCAGTTCTGATTCCTTGGGTTTTCCAGTCCATAGTTCTTCTGTGTGAGTGAGGTCCACTGCAACTCTGTAGTGTTTGTTCGTGGAAAGAGCACCCCCGTAGTGTGCTCGTGCCCTCAGGGTTTTTGGATTGATGGAATTCCTGTGATAGATTTTTGTGTTCTTGCTTGTTCATCCCGAACTTCCTCTCCCCCTCTCTATTTCGAGTTCGGATTCTTTGTTTCTTGGCCGTTTAACTCTGTTTTTCTTGTGTTGATTCGTGCTATGACGTGAGAGGATCAATCCCACCGAAGGGTTTGAGCTAATTCCTCACGAGCGCGTAGAATAAGACTATTTTGTGTTCATGGTGAGTTCTTGATGAGTTTCCACCCCCTTTGTGATTTCTCTTGACTCTCTTCGAATTGAGCCATGATCCTTTGAGGATAGCTCCCTAGCTGTATGAGGAACAATTCCTCCAAATCTTGTTGCAGTTGGTGTTGAATCGAGAGAGATCAAGTCGATTCTTGGTGACAGGCGATTTTCGGGGTGCTCTGTTCGTGTTTTTGCGCGATTTGTGGGCAGTCCGGGACCTCTACCTCGGACAGTCTGGGCGTCGGGTTCAAGACGGACAGTTTCTGGAGTTTCAGAGGTATTTTTCGAGTTTGACCCGTGGACAGTCCGGCGTTCAAACCGCAGACAGTCCGGGTTAATTTTTATTTGAATTTTAGTCTTCGGTGCAGTTTCGACGGTACGAATTTTTTGACTTGCGGACTGCCCGTGGTTACTGTAGCAGACTGCCCGTGGTTAATGTAGCAGTGCCCGGTTACTGTGGCAGTACCCGGTTAATGTAGTGGACTGTCCGCAGTTCTCCAGTCTGTGCTGTTTTGTCCGTTGCTTGTCCATTCGGTCTCTGATTTGCTTCATGCTTGTTGCGTTGGTTTTGTGGTGTCCCATTGTGTTCCTAGGAAACATCCACCCTCTCAATTGGGTGGTGGACATCGTGGTTTGTGTATTGCTTCTTGGGGTTGTTTGTCGAGCCAAGTACTTGTAAGTTTCGAAAGAAATTTTAAGGCTCCCATTCACCTCTTTAGTCGCCATATCCGGTCCTTCGAGCTGCTTCCATTCCATCCTTTCCAGGCTCTGACGTGCCGATTTGGTAATGCTAAAGTCAGGACAAGGTGATCAATAAATTGAGGATGATGCATGAAGACATATATGACGAGTATCTTTTGTCCTGTTTTCTGCCTGAGATGGGAATGCTCAGAAATTACTATTTAAATTATGGTGCGTACTTTTATTTAATTTATTATATATACTACAATATTTAGGTTCTTGATACATGCATCCGATCGAACCGATCGATTAATTAATTGTCAAAACATCCGTGCGGAATTAGGTTGCGTGATACGGATCGACTATCCGTACGTAATTATCGAACCGGCCAGTTTGGATGTCATCGATAGCTTACGCGGCGAGGCTTTTTGGTCAGTCAAGACTCAAGAACTAGCTGTTGGAATGATGATGATATGTCTGTTGGAAAAACAAATCTGACGGCGTTAAGCTTGGAGGTTAAGACTTGCTTTTCTGGCATGCTAACTATACCAACAAGCTTCAGATCAAAAACTATACCAACAAGCTAGTACTCCGTATATATTACAGTTCCACTAGCGCTGCTGTGACCAAGCATCCGTTCAGTTGGGTACATACTTATAGTATTAAAAAGGGCCGTTTGCATGACAAAGTGTAGCCAGACAAGCCGTCCTGATGATAATCTAATAAGCGTCCAAAATCAAAAGACGTACTTGCTTCTGGTTCTGGAAAAGGCACCTGGGCGGGCTGGCAATAGCAATGCTGCGCAAGTTTTGTGCCCCTCTACTACTAGAATTTCTAAAAGAAAAAAAAAATCCAACTACCTGGCGTGCCCATGCAAGCAATCCTTCGCACGAACAAGCCAATATATATAGAATTATAGAGACATAAACTCAAAAAGGAATTAGAGAGACATAGTAGCTAGGTAAGCTCACGACTATTTCCAACAAAACGGCAGACTCCACGCCGCCGAGTTCCCCTGCACCCTGCAATGGCGCGGCGCGGCAGAAGGTCGACGAGCATCCAGACGTGGAAGCAGGACGGCAGGACGCCGGTGACAGGCAAGTTTTTCAGTTTCTATTTCTATGTGTGTCTTCTTCGTCCAAACTTGACTTCGTTTATGTGCCTGAGATTCTAGTCTAGTATATATAGAATTAGAAAACAAACTTCAAGCGGAGCTCCTCACCCCGGCGGCCCAGTTTGGAGTTGCCGATGAGATCTCCAGTATTCCTTCGCTGGGGCTTTAATTGAAGCAGCGGCCGGGGAGCGTCCCCGACTGCGGCTCGCGGAGGATGATATATATGATTTGCCAGTTGGCGGCAGGGGAGCTGGCTCATAAACCAAGTGGATAGCTCGGTGGAGTGAGGCCGCAGGGCGCCGTCGATCGGGGATGGGAACAAGCCACGATGTGCGAAGAGCCGACGACCCAAACCAAGAGAAACACCGCTACAAAGAAAGAAGATGACCAGCCTTTACACTAGTATAAGGGTATTTCTTGTAGTGGGGACAGGCCGTGGCTCAGTCCCGTATATTCCCATTAATCCCATACATGATGTGAACACATTCCATGACCATACGAATTAGAACAGTGTCTGATTGTTTGGATGTGACCACACTACTATACAAGTAATATATTTTTTTGTAACATGCGAACAGTTTGCTTTTAAATCTAATAACTGAATTGTCGCTTGACAGAGGGCAAGGAGTCGAAACTGAAATTCAGAATGGACGAGAAGAGATCCGGGAGACGCCACTGCACGTAGCAGTGAGGAAGCGCAGTAATGAGAAAGATTTGGATGAAAATTTGCGCAGATTTACAAAAAGCCCGGACATCAACGGCATGCCTCCGCTATATCTAGCTATCTTCTTGGGATACAGCGGCATGGCTGAACTTCTGATTGAAAGCTTTGGTAGTGATCTGTCATACGGTGGACCAAATGGACAAAATGTGCTACACGTCGCTGCTCTTCGGAGTAGAGGTAAGAATGTCAGATGCATGTTGCATATTGTAAACATGAGGGCCGCTGGTCAGTCAACATAGTAAAAATAATTGCTTGAATTCATTAAGGCACTCTTTATGTCTTAATTATTATAGCTAGTGTCATTTGACTTAAGGGATAAATCTTTTTTTAGGCATCAAACTATTGTCACGGTCTGATTTTGGCCATGTGGAACCGAAAATGTAACACACCGGACCAGAGTTTAATAGGATTAATAGGATATTCATACAAACAAGTTGCAACTTTTTTCGAAAGTCAATATCCAAGGAACTGTGAGGTTAAGTGCATAGAAAAGATTAGTGTTAGTCTGTGAGGGCAGTCTTTGTCTAAAAAAGCTTAGATATAAGCGGGCCTCACCTTAAAGAGGTGGGACGTTACACAAAAAAAAAATCTTTTATCGTTGACAGCAAAAAGCGTTGACATTATTGGCTATATCTACTGGCTATGATATGTGGTTTTGCTGATGCCCCAATATGTGGAAGTGGGGCCCTTATATCAGCTTCATTTTTCACTCTCACTTCTTCCTTATTTTTTTCCTCATCTCGTCCTCTTTCACTTTCTCTATTCTTGCTCTATATTTCTATCCTACACACTATCGATGATATCTAAGGCTAGGCTTTGCTCTAACCATGTAGAGCTTGATTTGGCCAAGCTCTTTTCCTTTCCATTGCCCGACTCTATATATGGACATATCAAGTTCTGAAATGGATGGAGGATCCATAGACAATAACAAGGTGACAATCAGCCATCACGGAGGTTTGTCTATAAGATTAAGAGATAGGTTGGTACTCCGAGCGAGCTATGTGACAATGCCAAGCACATCAATGCAGAAGCTGTCAATGATGAGTATGTGCATGAGACAGACACTAGAGCAACAAGGAGTCATGACAACAGCAATGAGCAAGTGAGTGGCTCAACAATAATGATGGTCACAATGAGGCCACATTACATGAAAATCTTGTTCAGCTCCATCATCTGCTTGAGGTGTCTAACACTTTGGTTGGAAGGAGAACAAGAGCTAGATGGGGAGAGAGGGGGAGCTAGAATGACCGGTATGGTTATGGAAGTGAGGAGGAGAAGCTGATGCACGATACTGAATCACAGGTGGCGGGGGGCGGGGGGGGGGGGTTGGGGTGGGGGCGTGTGCAGGAAATGAGAGAACAGAGACAGAGGAGAGAGAAAAGAGGGGAGTGAGAAGAGAAATAGGCTGAAATTGAAATTGTCAGGTAGGCCTCACTGTCATTTGTCATCCACGTAAGCAAAGTCAACCCATCAAAACAGCAAACAACTAGATATCCGAAAGGTGAACATTTTCGATAGCTTGATGATTAAATTTCATGGCAAAAATAAGACTAGTGTGATTTGATGGTTAAAGTGGACCTGTCCCTTGATTAACATGACCTTATAAACTAGACGTTGATCATTCAATCTATCTTATAATCACTCCATTTCACATTACTTATCACTATATGATTTGAATATTTTCTCATTTGCATATCTCAAAGCATGATTAACTCCCTATCCTTCATCAATGTAGCCTCGACAACCAATCTCAGTCTAGCAAAATTCACCAATCAATGGGAATGTAAGCCATCTAGGATTGTGATGAATTGAATGAAAGAATAATTATTATTCTCTTTAATCCTCCTTATATTTTTTTTGAGATACGGAGGAAGTATTGGTTGTTCCTGATGCATGGGTTAAAATCTTACAAGGCAGTATCAAGTTCATGCTGAGTACGACATATAACTAATCAAAATTACTTATCTATTCTTCACTCTTTCTCTCTGTTTAATGCAATACCCAATATATATTGGTGAACTCGACCCATTGTGTTAAACTTTATTTATGCCATTTAGATGCATATTTACAATGTTAACTTATGTTACTTTTCTTGAGATTATGTTCATTATGTCAAGACTAGGCCACTAGGGCCATAGGAAAATACTTCCATGGGTATCGATTCTTTTATTGTAGGAATTCACAAATTGGTAAACTAACAGGTACCATCGGTATCAGTTCTTTTATAAACTGGGGCGGATATATAGATGACAGAGTTTGGGATCAATCAAGACTACTGATAAAAAAACACTGAATTGCAGATCTTGCCAAAACAGTTCTAGATGCTCAAAATAAACTCGGTTGGGATGATATGAGGAATGTAACAGATGATTCTGGAAGTAGACCTCTTCACTTTGCAGCATCAGTTGGAGTGAAGGGTGTAACAAGCCTTCTGGTCGATGGGGACACAACTGGCATGATGAAGAAGGCGGTAGACGGCAATGGGATGTGCCCCATACACATAGCTGCTTCGGTTGGCGCAATGGATGCAGTACAGGCACTGGTCGGTGAAGCGGCTCTACGTGACAATGATATGGGTAGGACATTTCTTCATGTCGCCGTTGAGAACAAGAAGACAGACGTAGTGAAGTTCGTATGCAGAAATAAATCAAGCCCAGCGTTCAGGAACATTCTTAATATGAAAGACAAGGACGGAAATACTGCGTTACACCTGGCAGTGCAGAATAGGGACGAGTCCAGTTTCAGCCATCTCATTGGGAACAAGTATGTGGAGCTCAACCATGTCAACAAGGATGGCTACACACCACTCGACCTTGCAAGCAAGATAAAGATAGAAAACTCTTTCGCCTCTCCCAAGGTATGCTTGCATCCAGCAAGTTTAGTTTATTTTGTGTTAAAAAATTAAGAGTAAAGTCTATTTGTGGATCTCAAACTATGCGGCCGTGTTATACTAAATTCACAAATCACATATGGTCCTCAAACTTATTTAGCTAGGCCATCTCAATCCCTAAACATGCAAATCGTCCGGTTATAATCTTGTTCCACGCTATAGCCTAGCATTACCATGGCCACACTGCCCGCGGCCCCGCGCCAACTTCAGCTTTGTGGGCCCTAAGCCCAAGCCATGCCTATCGAGCCATGTGCTTGTGAGAGGAAAGAGATGACATAGGAGACAGAGAGGAGGGAGGAGGGAGATGGTGCTAACATGCATGAGAGGCACACATCTACATTCGGGTGTGAGACATGAACATACATTGAGAATCTAAAAAGACGATTTACTATGTACTCTAGGGACTAGAGTGACATAATCGCATAAGTTTGAAGACCTAATTAAAACGATAATTGCAAGTTTATGTACTAAGATGACATAGCCAAGTAGGTTTCAGAATCTACAAGTGATTTATAAATTTAGAGATCAGAATAATACAACCAAATAAGTTTACACACTACTAAAAAATTAACAATATGAGAAAAAACTAGCAGCTGTATGTGTATGAATGCAGGCGATTGCAAGAAGATGCATGGCAGTCTAGTCAGTCGACAAAGGCCCTGACATTTGGATGCTTTTTTGCAGAACCTGACGGAATGGATGTCACACCCGGTTCTAAGGACAAAATCAGATATACACTATATGTGAGTCTTAAAGAACAAATATCACATATACCTACAAATAGTATCAATTACAATACTTTAAATATAACGTACACAATATATAAAAGATCACCTAACGAACAATCAGCGGAAAGACGACTTCAAACTCCGGGTGTAGACTTCACTCCACTGGATCCAAACTGACTGGTTGACAACAAGCCTAACACTTCTCCTGAGGTGTGGGGGAAATAACAAGAGTGAGTCCATGTCAAACCCAACAAGTATAGCAATAAGGTAGTATAGCCCATAAACTCATGATCATTGTAATATAAATAATGCAAAACATAACAATAAATAATGAGCAGCTTAACATAACCAGATCATCATCTACTGTAAATGTCTCTAAGGCCGCTCGTGTCCTTGAGCAAGGCTAGTATACTAGTTTATTAAACTCTGCGTAGAGGTGTACACTTTCACTGTGAGCCGTGATTTATCCTTTCGCTCGAAGTCCGTCGACCTCTTAGCTCACTACCAAGAAAAGCCGACAGGGTTCACTATGAAGCCTTTCAAAGGTTTGTCTAGCTAATTAGGGCTGCCAGATCATCAGATGTAGGAACCCCCTTCTAATATGGCACAATCCTTCCCGGCTATACTCATAAGGACAGAGGTTGTCCTATACTCAACTTGGCACCCCTAACTAACCAGAAAAGGTCCTCATATTGAGCTAAAACCAGAGCCATATAGCCCTCACAGCTGTACTGTAAATCCTGGATGATCACGTACAGATAAGATCTTAATTTATTAAAAAGTCATCTTTTAACGTTTATTACTTAAACATTAATTAAATCACAAGATCATGGTCACAGAAATAAAACTCAAGCTATACTTGCCTCGTTCAAAGCTTTCCTGATGAACCTGCTAATCCTGGTTTTTAAAGAACTCTTGGTCTCCAATTCCTATTGCTCTTGCCTATCCTCAGCTCCCGATCTTCAGCACTCATGAACTACCCTTCATCTATTCGTAGCAAACAAGCAACACAAGCAGACAAAGCTAAGAACAAACATCAATTAAAAGAAACACTGAAGAAAGAACGGTCTACACGGTAGAGCTCGTTACTACGATCACGAGAGCGTAAAAGTGACCAACAAAGGAGCTATCGTTGTGGTGGCGCAACTAACGAGGTTGATCTACGCTATTCGCATGTTGGAAAGGCATTGATAGAGCATTATTCTAACCCACAAATAAGTCACATTTTGAAAAGCCTAGAACATGGTTAAAGTCACTACAATCGCATAGCTTACGTCGATACAATTTCAAAAAGTATAATTTTGCTAAAAACAAAGCTAAAATGTGAAAGTTATGGCTAATACAAGGTCAGGGGCATAACCATAAATAAATAGAACTAATTTTGTATTCAAAAATAATTTAAAAACTAAAATAAAACTCATTTTGGACCTAAATCATAAATACCGATGACTTTAGGGTTCAAACTGTAAAATCAATAGCCTGTTTTGAATTGCAGTGGACTAAATCACAAATACCAAAAAACCCAAGGGCTTTTCTATAAAATAACCAAAGCTGACATGCTTGTTGACCAGATTGACTTGGGCGTTGCTTATGTGGCGTACACATGGCGTTTGCGTGGCTGCCACGTCGGCTGACACGTCAGCCATAGCGGGGCCGGGTTGACTCCCGGTTGACCGGTACGCCCGATCTAATCTGGGTCGTCCAGATTGAATCGGGCGACCAGGGTCGGCCGGCGGGATCGAGTCGCCGGAGACGGTGGCTGGCATGGCGTCGAGGCAGGGGAGCTCGCCGGAGTTCCCCGGAACGGCGCTCCGGTGTGCGGCTGGTTAGGTGGAGGACACCGAGATGATGAACGTAACCTTGCGGACTCAGCCGCGGGGTTAATGACGGCGGAAGACGGCCGGTGGTGGTGGTCCGCGCGGCCGGCGCCATGCCCGGCGGCCGGTTCTTGGCAGGAGGGCGCTGCGAGGCTCTAGGGTGTAATCTGGTTGCGCGGGCGGGATGCGCGCGTCCACGCGAACTCGATGCGCGGGTCGATTGCGACGGATGCGACCGGGACGAGGGACAGCGCGACGGCGCCGGACGACGGTGACGGTGGTGCTACAACTATGGCGTGCGGGCACGCGGGACAGAGAGGGAGGACGGGGAGGGGACCGACGGCTTCCTCACCTTGGGGCGGAGCTTGTCCAGGCGGTCTTGGCGGCACGGACTCGCAGGAGGCGGAGATCGGCGGCGGCCAGTAGCTTTGCGGCGGTGGCTATGGCGGTTGCGTCGCTAGGGTTTGTGTGGTGGCGATCCCTAGTGCTAGGGTAGTGAAGCAGGGCGCGGGGCATGGGACTGCCCCTTTATAGTCGCAGGGGAACCTCGGGGAGCGCACCCGGGGATCGATCGGGCGGCGACGGCGCGTCCCGCGTGATGCGGTGCAGCGGGCTCGGCGTGGGGATGCTGACGCGTGGGACCAGAGGGTGGGGCCCACCTGTTGGCGACCGGGCACGGGTGAAGCTGCAGCGGCTTGCTGGGTTGCTCAGCCGCTCGGCCCACGAAGGTAGGCGCGCGCTTGGTGGGCTGGTGGCAAGGCTGCTCGCGGCCTGCCGTGGCTGGGCTGCCTCGCGGCCTGGCTACTGGCGCGTTGACCTGGCTGGCCGCGGCCGCTGATGGCTGGCTGTCGCTGGCCAGGTTTGGCCGTGGTTGGCTGGAACTGGCCATAGCTGGCCGTTGGAGGCTAGATGTGGCCAGGGAAGGCTAGGTGATGCCGGGAGTGGCCGAACTAAGTAGGAGCTGGTCTGAGGTTGCTAGGCTGGTCTACTGCTACCTGGGCCATGGTTGGCCAGTGGACTCCAGGAAAGACTCAAGGTGGCCAGGGAAGGCTGTGGCTGGCTTGTGGCCACTGTGGCCAAGATAATGCTGGCTGTGGCCGGCCGGAGTTGGCCATGGCCGACTGTGAGTGGCCACAGGTGGCTATGGCTAGCCGAGGTTGGCCAAAGCTGGCCAGATGAGGCTAGGAGAGGCCAGCGCAAGCTAGGTCGGGCCAGGATAGACTAGGGCAAGCTAGGGATGTCTAGAGACTGAACTAGGCCCACTAGAGCTAGGTAGAGGATGGTGTCTAACTAGAGCGATGACCAACACTATATAGGGAAAGGAAAGGCTCTCTCTATCTATCTATGGAAGAGAAAGGGTTTTTTGTGAAAACGTTTTCCAAAACTTTCTTGAGACAAACTTAGATTTTCAAAGCTTTATTTTCAAACACGAAAACAATCTAGCCATGTCTTGTTCGGGTTTAGAAATTCTCTTTCAAACACCAGCAAAACAAAGCAAGACACCAAACACAAACCCATCTTTTATTATCTTTATAAAAGTTTTAAAGTCACACTTTTCATCATTTTATAATGATAATAGAAGAATAAAATCTTGGCTAATTTTAAAGAAATTAATAAATCCTTTAGTTTATTTAGTGTTTTCGGTTCACATCCCAAAATAGAAATTTTGGGATGTGACAATGGATGGTCAGGGGGTACTGGCTCACTCCGGAGCTTACTTTAGTGCCAGCAGACGTGACTTGAAACACCAAATAATGCAAAAGGACCGATGAGCAGACGACTCAGCTCCATCAACTAAAACAAGAACGCGAAAGAAGAACAAGAAGAAAGCAGCAGAGTTGAACGAAAGCGTCCTAGTTGCCTCGGCGCTGATTGCGACGGTGACCTTCGCCGCGGCGTTCACCATGCCGGGGTCGTACAAGACGGAAGCCCATCAGGCAGGTACGCCGGTGCTGGCTAGCCGCTATGGCTTCAAGGTCTTTGTTATCGCCGACATCCTCGCCTTCTACTGCTCCGTGGCGGCCACTTTCAGCCTTGCCGAGTACGGCAACCGAGACGACATGGACCCGCTCGTCCACCGTGTCTACGCGCAGCGCGCCGTGCGGTCTTCCACATCGCCCTCAAGAGCATCATCATCGCCTTCGCCCTGGGAGTTGGTGTCGTGATGTGGGACATCTCTGTGGTCACCGTTGTCATCGTCGCCGTCGCCACCTCGGCCTTGGCACTCTACGGGAACGAAGCGCTCGCTCACGATCTCAGGTTCTTGCTGGTGATGTATCAAAGGTTTGGCTTCTCGCATGCTTGGAGACTCTGCCCTTCCACAAGCTCTCATCTGGACTGGAACAACAGGAGGCTTAGGAGCTTCTTTGCCATGCTTGCGTGGAACATAGCCAAGATTTTTGGGACTCTTATCTTAATATTTCTGGTTGCTTACATTGCCCAACTCAAGCAGAAATCTGGCATTTAATTGATCTCCAGATACGTCCGAATGATCATTGTGCATGTGTTGCTTTATTATTTCCAAGAGTATTCATGTTGGCATTTCCTTGGATTTTTGTTTTATTCCCAAATTCTTGTCCTGGTGAGCACTGTGAGCCATCAGTAGCTTTTCATTTTGATTACTTCACTTTTTTTTGAGCAACTTTTGATTACTTCACCTACAAATGTAGAATACCGTGTGTTGACACTTAAATTAGGCCCAGATCAGTTTTAGAATCGGCACATCACCGAGGCTTTGGCCCAATTTAAGAAAAACTCTGAAACAACATGAAAATAGTAGTAGATTGGTTTTTACAACGACATAAGGTCTATAAAATACCTAGTAATATTCGATTGAGGTAATCAACGTCTAATCCAATCAACAAATTTACATTTAATCAATCAATACCCTTTTTTCCTCTAATCTTTACTCTTCCAACCCCATGTTACTATTCATCTCTTTATCCGACGGTCAAGGATGGTGCCCTATTCTTGGTGGCCGATCTAGAGCAACCGGGCAATGTCCTTGCCTCAATAGGGTCCTTTCCCGGGGGAGCTTCTTCCTTTGCTAGCTTACTCGAAAACTAGTTGTTCTTTGTTATGTGAGCGCGATTGTTTGTCCTTTTGCTAGTTTACTTGTAAATCTACCTGCTCTTCATTGCAAAGGTGTGTGATAGTTATGTGCTACATTCTTCAGTTCGTTGTGACCTGAGTGATCTAATCTTACTTGTGTGTGACCAATTTTTGCAACTCCACTGGGAAACGATTACTTTGGCTCTGCTTTGTGCCCATATGTCTCTGCCATCTGGCATAAAAAGGCCGATCACATCTAGTTTTGCATGGCCTGATTTTACCTCTTAAAGCTAACTCCTTTAAAGATTTCGTGGGAAAAACCTTCCTATGTATTTTTGCAATTTTTGCCTCTAAGTGAGCTCAAGAATGAAGGTCTCATCTATTGGATCTCTCTCAGTACAAACTAGGATGGCAAAAGGAAACTAGAGACTAAACAAAAAATGCTTAAAGAGATAGCCGGTTGTGGAAGCCTCCTATCCTATTTATTGGCCGATTATATATTCCCAATAAGATTTTAGGTATTTTGGTTGAACCACTATAACCGAGGGAAAAATGGCCCATCCTGGGATCTGTTGTGCATTTGATGGCCACAAGCACTTCATGAGGCTTTTGCCTGATGCAAGATTCATGATGATGCCACATGTCGCCTCCAAGTTCATACTGAACTCCATCTGGATTTTCAGACCCAAACCCGAAACTGTCAAGTCGTTAGTTTTGAGGCACAAACCACACACACCAAACCCCTGTTGAGAAGGTTATATCAGCTATGTCTCCTCCACAATCTTGATGTGTGTTATCGTCCGTCCTCAACCACCTAATCAACAAGTCCTCAAGCATATTTGCTTGTTGATGTCCCCAAATGTTATATTGACTTGGTCAACATGATCTACTCCTCCATATGTATATTTGCTTGTTGATGTCCCCAAATGTTAGCCACACACGGTTGTCTCTCAACCACCTAGTTTGGTCTCTCGGTTCAAGCTTTATGTTCCTCCTTCATTCATCGCTTTCAGTCCATCAGCACCGCATGCCCTCTACTTGACCTTCTTCGTGGTCGTCGATCGAGCATCTCTATTCTCTACCCATGCACATCAACACAACCAAGAGGCATGTTGCCCACATTCTCACGTTAGGGTTAGTCTCAAACACATCAACCAAAGCTTAAACATCTCATGACAATCACCCATCACAACTCGACACACATGAGCACATATCAACCACATGTTCACACTTATCGCTTTACGTATGAATTACTTTTTTAATAAAGAACTATTTGTGATGCAGCGCACATTTGATAACCTCCCTTAGCGACATATAGCTTGTTCTTTTAGTGTACATAAATGGTATGAGGCTATGAGCATCTAGAATTACTACGTCCTTCCTAATATTTATGTAGTGTTGGAAAAAAAGCGCTAACATAATACTTTACCATAGTGCCTAGCAGAATGGAATTAGTCCGTCAATAAGGCGAGGGGAGGCAGTACAGTGCACCTTTAGATCTATGTGTTGGAAGGCACAACTCTCGCGGGGCGCTGAAATCAGATTAACATCCGGTGCACTACCAGAGTCGCCTTCTTTGCCGACGGCCATACGCCGTCGGCAAAGCTCCTTTTACCGTCGGCAAAGCCTTTGCCGACGAGCTGCCACGTCGGCCGTCGACAAAGAGCCATCGGCAAAGAAAGGGTCAGCAAAGTTCCCTTTGCCGACGGCCCAGTGCTAGGCCATCAGCAAACCTTTGCCGACGGCCGTGACAGCCGTCGGCAAAGGAGCCACGTCAGCCGTTGCGGCGGCACGATGACGGCGGCCTCTGCCGACGGCTGATGTGTCCGACCATCGGCAAAGTAGGTGACGTGGCATAATTTTATTTTCTATGAAAAATGTTTAAAAAGTCTTTGTCGACGGCTGACCATCGGCAAATGTTTGGTCATTTTGCCGACGGCCGACCATCGGCAAATTTATGGTCCTTTTGCCTACGGCCAGGCCCAGCCGTCGGCAAAGCTGGGAAATTTTTACCTCATTTCATCACATATATCATATAACCCACATTTCATCACATATAAACCACATTTGAGCATCAAATTCAGTTTCAACATGAATCCATACATGAAGGTCCCCAAATCCATCGATACAACTCCACAATACACATAACATGGCCATAAGAATTCATACAAGTCCAACATACGCTAAACATGTCCAACGTGCAACAACCTCATCGATTAAGGTCCAAAAGCGAGAAGTAAAGGCATCTAGCTCTATGCGTCATCCCCAGGGGTCCCAGAGCCCCCAGCTTGCTCGTACGGAGGCCAACCCGACTGCCCTTGCTGCTGCGTAGGTCTGAAAACGCTTACCTGCCCAGAGTGCCCCTGCTATGTCGACGCCTGCGGCCACGAGGAGTACCCCTACCCTGATGCTGGAGGAGGCCACAGGTACTGCTGCGTGGGGTAGTAGGTCGGGTAGCCCTGCGGTGGAGAAGGACCCAGTGGAGGGCTGCCACCTGGAGTCGGGTTCGAACCCACCGACGGTGCCTGCACAAAGGCCAAGTGATGTAATTAGTACGTGCAGGATGCCTGCACAAGCTAAAGCAACAGGCAATATACTCACCGGAACATGTACAGGAGCAGGCACTGGAACTGGAACTGGAAGTGGTGGTGGAGCAAAGAACGAGGGAGGAGGCTCCTGCTTTCCCGGGATCTGGGACTAAAAGTAGCAGGTCAGGTCCGATAGAGCATGCTGGTAGTGCTGCGAAAGTGCCGCCAACTGCTGCTGATGGGCCTCCTCCTGCTGCTGACGCAACATCTCCTGGGTGACCTGGTTGTCCTGCAGCCTTTCGACCGTGGCCTGCAATATTACACCTGCAAGGTTGATGGTATGTGAAGGCAAGGTACATCATGTGTGAAACAAGTGAACGACGAATGAAACTGCACTTACCTGAAGTGCTGTCATCATCTGCGCATTGCTCGGCTGCCGAGGCGCTATGGGGATTTGCGATCCACCCCTTTCCGCATCGCCTCTTCTGATCTGGCTCAGTGTCTGAACAGAGGACGGGTCGATGGCACTATCGGCAATAGCATACCGGCCATGCTGCTTCCCTCCTCCCGTCCTCATCATGAGGTCAGTATCCAGGTTGGCTCTAGTGGGGTCGAACGTCGGCCCATGGCGCTTGAGACCTATGGCGGTGTACTTGGCGAGCTTGTTGTAGACGTTCGGGTTGGTGTAGGTCTCAGGCCCGTCCTCCGAGCTATAGACGGTGGACGCCGCTGACGCTTTGTCCCTGTGAGCAAGGGCGTACCCCGTGAACTCGTTGATTTCCTGCCCATCATGCATCTCCCTCTGCGAGAAAAACACAAACATGGTTACAAGTAGTGACAATTGAAGCTATAATAAATGGATCAACAGAAGCATACCCATGTGTCCATGTACCCGTGGAGGCACTGGTTCCCTTGGTGGTGTGATACCGGAGGATTTTGTAGGTGAAGTTGCCGACGCTCTTTGCGCTTCTCGTACGCCATGTCCGTACGCCACCCACGCACAATTTGGCGCCAGCAGTCCTCGTACTTATCGCACCAGCTTGGACACCACTGCATGACATTCAAGTATTTGATATTCCATAAGATGAATTGAATGTGTCACGTAAGGAATCATAACGGATGTTTCCTACTTAATTACCTGCATGTACTGCTCCTCGGTGAGGTCGGTCTCCTTGTCCAGTATCATCTCCCTGACTCGCTCCTTCTTTACCACCTTGAGCTCCATGTTGGCGTAGTAGCTGATGACGGCCTGGAGACGCGCCTCGTGGTACATGTCCTTGAGACGGTTGTGGCAGACCGCCTCCTGCTGCTGCGCCGCCTGCTGCTCGTCCTGCCCCTCCTCCAACTTGAAGTACAACTACACACAGACATCAAACATCATTTCATTGTTTGAAGAAAGTCCAACGAATGCATAGTATTGAGATATGCGGTGCGATGCAAAGACTCACCCAGAACTCCCTCTTGATCTTGTGAGCAAGGACTTCACCATGCTCGTCCTTGACCTTGTAGAAGTGGTCCCATTTGTCGGGCACAATCCGCTTACCCTCGATGGTGACCAAGCCAGGGTAGTGCTTTCTAATCAGGAGGCCCTGGATGCCATTGACATGGCGTGAACTCTTCCTGTCAGAAACCTTTTCCCAGCCCCTGCACGAGTCATTAACAACAATTGTTAGTCTGCAGTTCAAATTTCAACATGTCATATGAACAACAAGTGAAATCAACAATGGTTACTTACATCTTGCCCATGGGTCGAATACCGCGCGACGGCTGAGGAGCGGTGGGTCAGGGAGCGATGAGGCCCCGCGCACGTACGGCTTGCTTGAAGCTGAGGAAGTCGAGGCATCTGGTGTATGCTCATCATCCCTATCGTCTCCGCAGAGGTCGTCGTCGTCACCGTCACCGTCACCGTTGTCGTCATCGTCACCGTCACCATCACCAGTCGTCGTCGTCGTCCCCTGCTGCGCGTCCTGGAACAGCCTCCTCGATGACGTGCGACGAAGGGTGCTCCTCTCCACGTCAAGCTCCTCACAGATGACCGCCTCGTCCTCGGCGGCGGCGGCCACGGGCTCCGCGTTGGTGACCATGTACCGTGAGTGGATCCCTGTTCGCTGCGGCCGCCTTCCACCCGGCATCATGTCAAGTGCCTGCAATGACAAAGATTGAAGTAGTTAGCATAAATAAATGATAAGTACTTGTAATGAAACATAATTGCAAGGTAATAATATTAACACTATAGTATTACATGAATTAGAAATTATCTCCGTAAACGGCAATATGGCTGGCGTGTACTCGTCATCACTACTGTCATCATCACTATCAATATTGTCGAGCTCTCTTAAGTGTCGGGCTTCATCTCC
The DNA here is from genome assembly GCA_023333625.1 of Bothriochloa decipiens. NCBI lineage: Eukaryota > Viridiplantae > Streptophyta > Magnoliopsida > Poales > Poaceae > Bothriochloa > Bothriochloa decipiens. The sequence goes on from CM041645.1 coordinate 35,909,672, forward strand.
ATCGTCATCGTCATCTCCATCGTCATCAGGCTCTCCATCGTCATCGTGCTCTCTCATCAGGCGCTTCATTTGCCACTCATCAAGGATTCGTAAGTCCTCGGCATCGTGCACCTCATCCCCTCATCCTCATTGATGTCGTTGTTTACTTCCATACCCATCAGTGAAAGAATGTCTATCTCCAAACTACCTTCTAGCCCCTCAGGTTGATAGAACTCATCTGTCGTTGGGTCAAAGTTGTAATCATCCTCGTTTGGGACAGCCGCTTTACCGTGCTGTGATACCAACTGCACAAGGCTCCAACCCGCAAGATTCTTGTCTTTTTGGCACGCCCATGGGAGGTAATAAACTTGTGTTATGTCTCGGTTAGCCACAATATAGACATCGTCTTCTTCATATTTGGAATCCTGTCGAATTTCAACTTGCCCAATCGTAAGGTCCTTTTTTGTGACATTAGGATCGAACCAATGGCATTTGAATACCACTGGCTTACAACCTAGGTCTGGTCCAAAGTCAAGCTCCAATATCTCTTCGACTATGCCGTAATAGTCCTTCCCATCCAAGCCGGGAGTACGAACTCCGCTGCACGTGGTTTTTAGGTTGCACATTTCTCTTCGTAAGTTCTCATGCGAAAGCGATAGCCATTCACATCATAAACGTTGAATGACCTGACCCTTCAGTTCAAGCCTTTGCCCATGTTTCTCAATTCATCACTCATTTCCGCATCATAAAGGGCCTGCAAGGTTAGGACAGGGACGTCGTTACATTACTCGCTCCTAGGAGCAAAGTGGAATCTCAAAATCGAAACGAGGTTAGTTGGATGGTACCTTTGTACAGAACCAATTGACGAAACTGGGCACACTATGTATGAGAAGATGGTCTTCTTCTTGCTCGGTAGGATCTGTACTGCCTCTCCAGTGTTCATTAATATATTCCCTGGAGAAACAAAAGACAAGGGGGGTCGGATCGATAGGTGGACGATAGTGGCGTATGTAACAAGCTCATCGAGAACTTACTTATGATAAGGAATGCATTCCTCAAGGTTCAACAACAAGCAGATCATGATAGTGTGCCACTCATCATGGTGCAAGTTCTCATTGGGCCCTGCGCCTCCTCTTCCGAGATCACCACTGAAGAGGCTGAGGTTCAATATATTCTCATCGATGTTGTAACGAGGGGTTGGATCGCGCGGTTTGTGAAGTTTCTCAGTATAGTACGCCTGTGTGAATGTCGACACCTCCTTCAGAATGAATGCCTCTGCCATGGAAGCCTCAATTTTGGCTTTATTTCTATACTTTTTCCAAAGAAGCTTTAGACACCTCTCGATTGGATAGCACCAACGGTGCTGCACGGGCCCCCCCAAACATGCCTCGCTTGGTAGGTGCAAAATCAGATGCTGCATGGACAGGAAGAAGCCAGGTGGAAATATCATCTCTAACTTGCAGAGCAACAAAGGTGTAGCCTTCTCCAGTTCAAGACAAACATCCCGAGATAACTCCTTGACACAAAGCTGGCTGAAGAAAAAGCTCAACTCTGCCAGGACGCGCCACACTAGCTCGGGGAGGTATCCCCGTGTCATCGCAGGAAGGATCTGCTCAATCCATATGTGGAAGTCATGACTCTTCATCCCTAAGACCTTCATAGTCAGCAAGTTCACTCCCCTACTCAGATTCGCCGCATACCCATCAGGGAACTTTAATGTCTTGATCCACTTCAGTACTTCCTTCCTATCTCCCCTTTTCAGGATATAATTGGCCGGCCCCTTTTTCCATTTCTTGCCATCCGTAGGGGTCTTCATCACTAGATTTGGTCTATCACAAATCATTTCAATGTCGAGTCTAGCCTTAACGTTGTCCTTTGACTTCTTGCCAATGTCCATGAGTGTTGCCCAAAGTGCCTCGGCGACATTCTTTTCTGTGTGCATTACATCGATGTTGTGTGGAAGAAGAAGATGCTTGTAGTAGGGGAGCCTAGTCAAGCCCGATATATGAGTCCACATGTGGTCGGTACCATATCCTTTAAAACCACCCTTCTTTTCATCAATTTGGAGAGCCTCTATCTAGGCAAGGACGTCGGCAGGGCTCTTATCCTGAGGGATGTGGTCGGTGACTTGAATACCTTTTGTGAAGTGCTTTTCATCTTGTCTCAGTTCATGGTCCTCAGGCAGGAATTGACGATGTTTGTCGAAAGAAGAATACTTGCCACCCTCGGCCAACAAGGTGAACATCACATCTGCCTTACATGTTGGGCAAGGGAACTTTCCATGAACAGACCACGCGCTGAATAAGCCATACGCCAAGAAGTCATGCATTGAGTACTGGTACCACACATGCATTGTGAAGTTTGTCTTTGTAGCTCGGTCGTACGTCAGTACCCCCTCTTCCCAAGCACGTTCCAATTCATCCCACACTGGCTGCATGAACACACCCATATTGTTGCCCAGGTGTCTAGGTATTATCAGCATCAAGAACACGTTCTTGGAACATGAAGCCGGGGGGAAGATTGAGGGGGATCACGAACACGGGCCAACAAGTGTACGGGGCCACCATCATTCCGAATAGGTTGAACCCATCTGTAGCCATCGCTACGCGTACATTCCGAGCCTCTGCAGCCTTGTCAGGATTCATATCATCGAAGTGCTTCCATGCGTCACCATCCGCTGGGTGCTGCATCTTGTCACTGTATCATTTGCCCTTCTTGTGCCACGTCATTTGTTTTACGGACTCCTCTGTCATGTATAGCCGTTGGAGCCTCGGTATGATAGGAAGGTGCCATATGACCATCTCGGGGATCTTAGACTGCTTCTTACTACCATCACTGCCTTCTACCTCCACGTACCTAGAGGTTTTGCACTTTGGACAGTGTGTTGCTGTCTCGTGGTCTCCCCTGAACAGGACGCACCCGTTCTTACAAGCTTTGATCGCTTCATACGGCATCTTGAGTGCACGAAGGAGCTTCTGTGACTCGTACGTGTTCTTCGGCAAGAAGTGAACATTCAAAAGCAGTGTCCCAATAGTTGCCAACACGAGATCAAAACCTTCTCGATTAATGCCTAGTTGCGACTTCAATGCTATTAGGCATGAAATGGCATCCAGTCGTGACACCATAGTGTTCTCATGAAGGGGCTGCTTTGCCGCCTCCATCATGGTGTAGTACGCCTTTGCGGTCTCCTCTGGATCTTCTTCATCCACCTCCATTCCTTGAGCGAACCGCTCTTCATGTACGTCTGCCAGCAACTCTATCATCCCGGCATCTGCATCAAACCCTCGAGGAGGGGTCTCACCTCCTCCCCCCTAATACGATGGCGTTCACCATGGTAGATCCAACGGGTATAGTTTGGAACGTATCCATTGTTGAAAATATCTTTGTACATGTGACCGTAGTGTTTCTTTTTCTGGTTCTTGCACTTGGTGCAGGGACATGGCATCCGAACCAACCCTTTAGCAACAGCTGGGCCAAATGCTTCCTTCAGGAAGTTATCCGTCCCCCTAACCCATTCTGGACTCTTACTTGCGAAGCCTGTGTACATCCACTCACGGTCAGCCATCCTCTGTCATGCGCCAATGTAAGCGAGTAACAAAAGCACCATCTGCATCTACAAGGCGTTCCTACCATCTAATAGGTGAAGGATAGGTCCTAATCCCACC
>CM041645.1:35918315-35979878 GCA_023333625.1 Bothriochloa decipiens
AAAAACTGCAAGAACATATTAAAAGCTACATGTAAACACGGGACGACGAATGGTATGAAGCGACATATTGATGGTTGCTCGAGAGAAGACGGCCCTCCGGCGAAACAACAACGGCCAGCACCACCGGCACCATGGGAACCACCGGCATGCAGTATTCTGCCTGAACCATCACAAGCTGGTGATCAGCCTGGCCAGAGAAGCTGGTTCTTCAACCAGGAAGAATGTGCCACCGAGCTTGCTCAGATGATCGCCTTCCATGGCTACCCTTCCTCTATCATGGAGGACGAGTGCTTCAGGCACTTCCTGCGCAGCCTCAACCCCTTCTTCCATATTCCGTCCCGTGCTGCTGTCGAGCGCCTCAGCCAAATCCGTGCCGAAGAGGCGATGACGCAGCTGAAGGAGACGCTGGCGCACTGCCTGGGGAAGATCAGCCTGGCCACGGGCATCATAGCCAAGGTTTTTTATACTGGTAAAAAATTTTTTTCAGTCCTGACGATAAATACGAAATTTTGGATATTTTAAAAATATCAGGTAAAATTTAAATAAATTAATATTAATTTTTAAAAAATTTTGACACCATTTCACTAGAAAAACTCTCTAATCCATCATACATCATGAATTTGAACAACATTGATGAAATAACGCAATATCTTACACCAGCAAAGCCATGGTAATATGTCGATCCGCGATAATACCGATATAAATTTTTTCGGTCCTCACCGAAAAAGGTGATATTTTGAAAATATTGGAGATATTTCGCCGAAAAATTTTTCCATGATCATAGAAGACACCGCCGGCGAAGGGAGAGCCCTGTACATGGCGTGCCAGTTCGTCGACGAAGTGTGGGCTTTTCAAAGGATTGTTATGCAGGTGTTCAAGGTAGTGCGCTTCCCTCCGTACAACCACAGCACACTGCTAGGCGCGGCGGAGGAGGTCTGTCTGGACGTGCCCGAACGGTTTCTGGAGCAGTTCTCGCTGCCGACGACCTCCGCCGTGCTGGAGGAAGCAGTCCGGCGCCGGGGTCTTCTTCTTCCAGGACGGCTTTTCAGCGTCGCCTGGTGCCAGGAGCTCCGGGAGCGTCTACGACGGCAGGATTTCCTGGAGGACGACTGTTCGTGCCGAGAGAGTTTCCAGTTTTCAGCGAAACCGGTGATGGTGGCTGTTGTCACGTACACCAGCGACGTGCTGGACTCAGCTGCCACCTTGATTCATAAGGCACTCGATGGCATCAACGAAATGGCATGTCTGAACACTCTAAAAGGCCTGGGGCTGAGGAATGAGGAGCGCGCTCGAAGGTTTTCAGAGCTGGGCCTGAATCATGTGGAGAGATATGATAAGAGATGGTACTCCTACTACTGCGCCCTTGAAGTGCTTCACAAGGAACAGTCAGAGCACAATCCAGCCCTAGCAGTGTTGGAGGAGGAGGAGCAGCAGGGACCTGGAGATTTCAGTGAGACTCAGCTCACCGAGATGCTTTTAGAAATCAGGGTATCCAGAGAAAGACAACCACCCATGCTCAACAGCAGGGTCACCAAGAAGCAAAGCACCTGCCGCAGGCACACAGAGAATCTTTTCACGGACCTACTTCGTAAGATCTTCGGCGCGATATACCGTGCCATTGAAGCCATCTCTTCTCCAGGCTGCGCAACCGCCAGGGAGGTGAAGAAGGTGCGAGACGTCGTGCAGTCCGATGCGATGGACGCCTGCCGAAACGTCCCGAAAGCGATAGCTTTACTCAAAGGGGTGTTTCAGCCCCGGGGAGGACGCCAACGTCGTCCTCCTCGAAGCTCAAGGCAAACTGGAAAGTTCTTGGAGGACTCGTACGTGTACCTGTCCATACCCGCCGTGCTGGACCCTCGGTTTAAGCTGGAGGGCGTGGGGAGCGTCTTGTCGGAGGTTTTTGATGAATCGATTGCCCCTGCCAATTTCTCCATTGTTGGCAAAAAGATTGAGGATATGTTCCGCGACTACTATAGCGTGGGCGGCATGACAGGACGAGGAGGAAGCTTTGCGGCAATGGATGTGGACGGCACCTCGCAACGACAGAGCACCACCATGGCCGACGAACTGGAGTGTTACCTTGAAGACGGCGGCGTGGTCGTTCATGGAGGAGAAGCAGCTGGTGCCGGTTTCGATATCCTCCAGTGGTGGAAGGAGAACGAGGTAAGGTACCCGACCGTGGATAGGATGGCGAGGGACGCTCTGGCCATGCCCACATCGGATCTGCTGTGTCCTAAAGCACTTGTCCCGCGTCAGGAGCACGGTGAGGAGCTGAGCTACTGCGTCACGTACTGGTACACCAATCCGTTGTATATGAAGACTGAGGTACCGTGATACGTACGTATTCCACCTTAAGGCATGCGGTCGTTGTTCGACTACTAGCAGTCTACTAGTTCATATATTATACGTTACACATTACAGTTCAAACTGTAAAATTGTAATAATATGTAGTATGAGCATCAAAGTGTATATAGAGGGATGTGGAAATATAAGTATAAACAAATTATAAAAAAGCGTGATTTCGTGGAGAAAGCATCAAAGTAGATATGTATAGAGAGGTTTGTGACAATATAAGTATGACAAAGGATACAGTAAGAAATTATAAACTGTTTTTTTTTAGTAAATACAATCCCAAACTGTTAACCAAACACTGTAGTACTGAATAAATTAAGTTGCAAATAGATCAAACAGCGGCCAGCGCTTGGCATGGAGACTTGAAATAGTAGCAGGCACTCGCTGCTTACTGGTTACCATACGGCCAGCTGACCATGCTCCTGACCGCGGAGGCGTCCTCCGGGGTGAGAATATCGGACGCGGGCATGTCCAGAACGTCCCTCGCCATCCTGGCCAGCGTCGGTTACCTCCTGTTTTGATTTTTCCGCCACTGGAGGATATCGAAGCTGCCGCCGTCGTCTCCATCCCCAGGCTCCAGACGGCTGTCTTGCAAGTAACGCTGAAGCTCGTCGGTTCTCTCATCCAAGATGTTGTCTACCGACGTGCCTATTTTTGCTTCCTGTTCCTCATTCCACCACTGGAGGTCGAGGATATCCATGCTGCCGTCGTCGTCTCCTTCCCCAGAGTCCATACGGCTGTCTTCCATGTAACGATCAAGCTCGATGATTCTGTGATCCAATGCCGACGTGCCTGTCCTTGCTTCTGCACTACTGCTTGTGCCTTCGCCGCTAATGTTTTGGCACTTCCGGCGCCCCTGTTCATCAAAGAGATGCTGCATTGTTCGCCTGACCTTTTCTATGCAGCTTTGGGCTTCTGGCTTCTCAAAAGCGTCCTCGAATATGTGCCTTATATATTCCATTTTGAAGCGAGGGTCCAACACAACAGGTATGGACAGATACTGGTACGATTCCTTCAAAAACTTGTCCACTACACCTTGTGCCTCTATGAGAGCGCCGACAACATCGTGGTCACTTGCAAAGCCCCTACTCTTTGCATAAGCAGAAGCAGCTGCTATACCATGCTTACCACTGGCTTACTCGGCTTTAGATTGCAAGGCTTTCTTCAGATTCATCAGCTCTTGGAGGCAGATGTTGGAGGTTGGGCAGCACCTGGGAAGGGAGATTGCCACGAGGGCATGATATATAATTCCCAAGATCTTGCGCAGCAGTTCTGTGAGGACGTTTTGTTTGAATCTCGACTGGTAGAGCAGCTCTCTGAGTTCGGCCTCTTCTGCGCCATTGAGCTTTGATCGCCTGAGTAGCTTTCCAATTCGGCTTGCGTTGAATTTTTGCTCCTCCTCCACCACTGAGCCTGCACTGTTGTGAAGAACTTCTAACGCACAGTAGTAGGAGAACCATCTCCTGTCATATCTTCCCAGAGACTACAGGCCCAAGTCCGAAAGCCTTTGATCACGCTGCTCTTGACTCAGAGTCAAAGCCTTGACGGCCTTGAAACACCTCTCCCTAAAGCTGACCTCCAGTTTGCTGAATATGGAGTCAGCAACTGAGTTTAGTACGTCGCATGTGTAAGTGACGCAGAACACCTGAGGGACATCCAACGGCTGACAGAGTTGGTTTTCCGAACACAAATCCTTGAGGAAATCCTTCTGTTCTAGATGCTCCTCTAATTCCACGCCCCATGCCACGCTGAATAGCCTATCTGGAAGAACCCATTGTAGAACTGCTTCCTTCAGCGTGGGGGTGGTAGTCTTCATCGTGGGGATGCTAGTTGCCAACGAAAGCTGCTCCAGTACGGCTTCGTCTACCTCGATAGAAACTTCCTTGGAGCCCAGCAATGTGTCGTGGTGGTATGGAGGGAAAGGCACAACCGGGAACACCTGAGCGATCCTCTTCTGAAGGGTCCATTCGTCGTCGATGAACTGCCACGCCATGTACAGGGCTTTTCCCTGGACAATATGTGTTGTCCCTGTCGTCAGGCTGATCCTCCCTTGGTTGCTTTCCAAGGTCTCTTTCAGCTGGTTCATCGCTTCCTGAGCGCGATGGTGGCAGATGCGCTCGACAGCAGTGCGCGAGGGCATCTGGACGTCAGGGTTGAGGACGCTCACAAAGCTCCTGAAGGACTCGTCCTCCACGATCGATGAAGGGTAGCCGTGGAAGGCGACCATCCGAGCAAGCTCGGCAGCAGCAGGATGAGCTAGTGATGATTCAAGGTTATCACCAGCTCCTGGTTGCGCTGGTGGTGATGTCCGTGGTCTTTTCTGCGGATTATTGCAAGTGTCAACGTGTCGCCTCAGATGTTTTGTCCCATTCTTAGTATCGGCACCTAACGACTTCCGGCAGCGTTTGCAGATGGCTCTATCGTTGCCGTCATCATCTTTGGAAAGTTCGAAGTGGTTCCACACTTGTGAAGTACGCCTACCGTTGACTGCTCCTGGAACGACTCCACGACCCAGCTCCATCTTCTCCGCCATAGCTGTAATAAAAAGATGTTTTTTTTTGTAATTTAACTTATATAATTGTCAAGAAAATGTTGCAACAAGGGAGAAGGTACATAGAGCTGAGCTGGCAGACTGATGCTTTTGTTCTAGCTATGAGCATGGTAGCTCTTCTCTATCTTTTTTCTTCAACTTGTTAAACTGACATCCTCAGTTTGTAAGATCTAAATTGCTTTCAAAAGCAGAGTAAATCTTCTTTTTTTTTGAAAAAAAAGGGAAGGTACCGCTAGTGGCTAAATTTCGGTGACATTGGGATCCTTTAAAACTGAAAGGAGGCCGCATAGAAGGGGATTAAATTGTGTTGGATGTGGCTGAATTATTGGCTTATTGTAGTAGAGAGATGACAAGAAATCTTTGAGATTGGAAGGTGATGCTTAATTATCTAGCGTTGCAACTGCGTGGCCAGCCCTGCTAGTTTTAATTCTACGAGGGACTTTTTGGAATCTCTATAGCTAGTTCTTATCTTAGCTGAATACCCGAATAACAACAAATCTTACTGGTTGCTGGGCCAAACAAGCTAATAGGTGGAGGAATGATTGAACACACCCACCAGGGTGATCGCCTTCTCCGGCCGCTTGTGGCGCCCGCGCGTGATCGCCTCTTCAGCCTGTTCCACCAGGGCTGCCCGTAGTGGACTTGTGTTCCTTCGCTTACGCCGCCGGGTCGCCTGCACCAAGGCCATGTCCGTCCCTCGGTCGCCACTACTTCCATCCATGGAGCGCACCGGCACCACCTAGGCGCTAAGAAGCTCTCCAAGCTGCTGCCCTCTGCTCCACTTGCGCCAGCGCCGAGAACCTCGGAGCAGCTCTCTCCTCCACCCTTGCTAGCATGGATCTAGTTGGCGATGGTGGTGTGATGGCTTCGATCACATCGCCTTGACCAGCAACCGTGATGTGGGCATGGATTTATTGTCCAAATGCTATGCGGCAAAGCCATATGGCATTCCTCTCCGCTATGGTGGTTCTGGCGTACTCGACGGGATCGATCTGAACTCCGAGACCTCCTGAACATGCAATTCTACTACAAGTTGAGAACTTGATAGAGTCTGCGGTCGAGTTCTCCTACACCATCTTATTTTCACTAGCCTGCTTGGTACTGAAGTCTGTTGTTTTAGTTTAATAACTTGAAATGTTGTATGTGTTCAGAAAAAAAATATCTTATCAATTCAGCGGTGTCAATTTAAACATTCACTCAATTCTTCTATTTGAACCGAGAACATACTTAGCGCAAATCAACCTCTCCATACAAACCAACTGCGGGGGAGAAGTGTAAGATGGATTTGCAAAAGTATGAATCCAGTTGTTTTACTTCCATTCAAAATTCCTACATCCAAACTCGAAACACATGGGACCTCCATAACGGTGGTACGCAAATACATGTCCAACAACTAGGTATATATATGATCGCTTAATAAGCTATAATTATGAGCAGAGAAGATCCTTAATCTGAGAAAGGCAGCATAGATGAGCATTTTTTGCAAAAATAGTATTTTCAGGAGCTAATCTCTAGAAGAGGAAATGTGAACGAACAAAAAATCAAAGGATAAATACGAAAGATTACCGAGAGGAGGCTGGATCTTCCAAGTTGAAGCAGGAGTAGCACGCTGCGCTGCGCACCCGAAGCTCGACGAGCAGCAGATGAAGACTGAAGCGCGTTTGCTTTTCTTTAGTCAATGTCAATGTCCAATAATGGGACAGTGCCATGTAAGTAAACGGTAGCAGAGCCTATGCAGCTGGGCGACGACTTTTGCAAGCTGCAGTTTACTAAAGCTCTTATGCTCCCACATATCTTTTTCTTATTTGTGTGTACTATATTATGTGTGTACTCGATAACTCCAAATATAATTTGCCATATGCGCGCCATGGTCTCTATCGAATTATTAATGCTCCACCTCAACATGCGTGCCAAGTCTTCGTCTTCGCCTACATCTTGTTTGTGGGAACACGCCACAGAGCACCGCCAAAAAATCATTTCTCAGTCTCTCACTCTAGTTCTGAAGGATCAATTCAAACTAAGATACTCCCTCTGTATGTCCCAAAATAGAAGTTGATATGGGACGCATGCAAATCAAACTTTCTCAACTTCAATAAGTTTATAGAAAATACGAGTAATATTTGTACATTTGAATAAGTTTATTATAAAGTAGCTCAACTTTAAATTTTTAGACATTAAAAAAGTTGACATCGATAAAAAAGAGAAAACATGGAGCTATGATATTAACCTCAGGCAGTTTGGGGTGGGGAGCAAGAGGAGAGTGAGAAAAAGCCCACCGCCTAGACTCTTTTTTTTGGCGTGGCCAGACAAGACGGACAACGCCCGGGTCAAGTCTCCGCCAGCCCGTGCCGTCGATGTCCCGTCCCATTTTCCACGCCGTGAACCCGCGCGGAAGACGCAGGCTGGTGTGGCATCCTCGACCGACGTCCCGGCCCCCGCGCAACTTCTACTCCACCACGGACGGCAACAGGCCTGGGATCCTTCCGCGAAGCTGCCCGCGTGTCGCGAGCCGCCTCGGTCTCTCTCTCTCTCCCCGGCCGCTTTCACGTGTTCGTCCCGGTTCCTGCGTCCGCGCGCGCACGACTAGTAGGCTGCCGGTCTCTGTTCCTCCCGCCTTCCGCGCGATCGCGCCCCCTCGCCTAGTAGCAAGCGAAGAGGATGACGTTGGCAATAGTCCGGCGTGGAGCCCGAATGCTGAAACCACGCAGCCTCCACCGCTCATGGCTCGCCCGAACGCCGCCACACCGCTGCCTCAACCATCCCGTACGGGATCATCACAGATCTCCGGAGAATACTAGGGGTGGTGCTACACTTTTTTCTTGCACAAATGTGAAAAGATGGATTGGGCGTTGAGCTTCCTCTTTCTGGTCTTCTATATATTCTATATATAGTCCATGAATGGCTCTTTGACTTGGGGATGGCGAGAAGAGGCATTTTACACAATTACAAACTAGAGTGACATGCATGTAGTGTATTTTGTACCAAAGTTAGCTATAACTATACTAGTTTTAAAAAAAGTTATACTATAACATGAGTAGCATTGTTTTTCTATAATCTGACAAAATTAGAGGTGTGCTTTTACTTTTTTATTTAAATTGGATTATGAACGTGTTGGTGATGAGAACATCTGTTTGAACGTGTTGTTATTTAAACTATTATACCTTATTAAAAAAAATACGCAAGCCTTAACTATTATACCTTATTACAAAAAATACGCAAGCCTTTTGTGTACATCTGAGAGATAAAAGTTGTGTTTATAATCCTAACATTAGTATTTTGCAAATGTATGTCTTTTTGGTACAAGTTATAGTATCAGTCATGTTGGTTTATTAGATTTATCCATCCGTGCCACCAGATGTATTTTTGTACGTCGTGTTTGTGTACAGGAGTATATGCCGCCGTTGCATGCTGTGCAGGTGGCCCCAAAATATGGTAACAAACTAGCTTTTGACGTTGATTTAGTTTGTTGCCTTTTGTTTTTTCTTTTTTCTAATTGTTTTTTTTAACTTGGAGATTCCCCATTCCCATTCATCATGAACGGAAATACAGCAGTTGCAGATGTTTAAGAAATCGTTTAGAGGGAGGGGAGGGACAGAGATAAGGAGATAACAAGATGAAAAGCATCGCCACCAGCGATGGATTACAGTTCAAAGGCCTCCCGTGCCATTACTGAAAACTGAAAAAAGGACGCCTAGTGTTGCATCCCTAGTACCACCGAAACCTATCCTCAAGTCTTCTTTCTGGTATCGTCCCCCTTGGTTCATCATTTCCCTGCAACGCCATCATGCCTGGAACCGCCGGTCTTGGAGTGAGTCGTCTTGGCTTTCTTTGCCGCCAGAAGCTTCACTGCAATCTGCATCATCAGATTCACACCTTCCCCCATGGCCGCCCTGTCTAGCTCCGGGTATAAGCCTACCCAGAATTTCATAAGTGCTCCAGCATGACAAACAATTTCGACAGGATTTTTGATTAGTTTCTTGTCAAAGCATGCTTTGTTTCTTGCTCTCCAGATAGCCCAGCATATTACAGCTACCTTAGGAACATGGAACTATCTTCCAGATGGAATCCATCTGTACATCCATTCCCAGCACTAATCAAGGTTACCAGGGATGTCACATGCACTAATACATTTAGCCACACAAGCCCAGATAACCTTAGCTACCGAGCATTTGAAGAAAAGATGATCAATAGATTCATTTTCTTCACAAAAGTAGCATTCTAGTGATCCAACCCAATTTCTTTTGATTAGGTTATCTTTAGTCAGCACAACCCCATTAGATAATAGCCATATGAAGAATTTAATTTTTGGAGGGATCTTCCCTTTCCAGATGTGTTTCAGGTATCCCCCATCATCAGCTTCAATCAATTTCTCATCCATTGGTTTGACAGAAAACTTGTTCTTAGCCCTCCATTTCCAAGACACCCTATCAAGATCAGATTTCAAAGGAAAAGAAATGACTAATCCCCAAATTTTACACCACACATCACTTAATTCAGGTGGTAACCACCTTCTGGATGTAATCAAAATATTTCTATTTTTCACATTAGCAACAGAAACTTATGAAATAGTTCAGGGAGATGTGGCAACTTATGAAATATTTCTAGGAAACTTATGAACTATTAGCAACAGAAGCCACATGTAATCTAATGGGGCTGATAGGTACACCTAAGTATTTGACAGTAAAAGAGCCGTCCTGGCAGTTTAGGATTTTAGCATATTGTTGTCCCCAATTATCAGCATCATTTACCATTAAAATTTCACTTTTGTTGAAATTGATTTTAAGCCCAGCTATAAGCTCAAACATATATAATAGGAGCTTGATATTCCTAACTCCCTCCAAGTCATGCTTTAGACACAAGATGGTGTCATCAGCATACTGTAAAATTGCTACCCCCTTGGTATAATGTGACTTACTAAACCAGTCACCAAACCATTTGCTTGAGCTTTAATCACTATTCTAGTTAGGCAATCTACTGCAAAATTGAAGAGAATAGGGGAGAGAGGGTCTTCTTGTGTCACCCCTTTGAAGCTTTTTATGTAAGGTCCAACATTGTTGTTAATTTTAATGCTAACAGCCCCCTGTTACCACTTGTCTAATCCATCCACACCGCTTATCATTGAAGCCTCTCATTTGAAGACAGTCAAACAGGAGATTCCAGCTGACTTTATCATAGATTTTTTCAAAATCAATTTTGAACAAGACTCCTATTTCTTTTCTTCTCTTGGTTTCATGCAGTATCTCATGCAGACACATAATACCAGAGGTGATATTCCTCCCTTTCATAAAGGCTGTTTGGTTACAATGAATTAACTGGTCAGCAACATGTTCAATCCTAAGAGTGAGTACCTTGGTTATGAGCTTATAAAGACAATTCAATAGACGGATAGGCCTAAATTGTTGAATCATTACAACATCTTGGACTTTGGGGATTAAAGTAATAATGCCATAATTCAATCTATAAATATTTACAGTCCCCTTATGAAAGTCATTAAAGAGAGCAACTATGTCCTCTTTAATGATCTCCCGGCAACACTGATAGAATTCCACTGGAATTTTGTCAGGTCCAGGAGCCTTGTTAGCTTCCATTTGAAATAGAGCATTTTTAATTTCACAAACAGTGAAAGGTTGACATAGAATGTCATTTTCCTTTTCACTAAGCTTTTTGCATCCTTCCCAAAGGTCAGGATCCAGCTGAATATCATGACTGGGTTCTGCCCCAGACAGACCTCTATAATATTCTGTAGCATGATCTAATAGGTTCTGATCACCCTCAATAGTGACTTCATCTTGTTTCAAGCTGAAGATTGTAGTTTTTCTATGCTTACCTTTAGCACATTTGTGAAAATAACTTGTATTTAGATCTCCTTTGTGAAGCCAGTTCTCATAACTTTTATTGTGCCAATATTCCTGTTCTTGAATCAACAAGGACATCTGCTCAGACAGCAAGTCCATTTTCTTCCTCAACTGGTCCTGATTTAACCCTTTATTTTCTTCAATTTTTTCAAGCTCTTCAATTTCATTTTGGATAATTTTTCTTTTCTTTATCATTTCTCCTTGGAGATCGAACCCCCATCTTTCAAAATATTGCTTGACCAATTTTGGCTTTTGAAGAATTTTATCCAAAGGGGATTTAGCCCTACAAGGCTTCTTCCATATTTTACTTACACCTTGAGAAAACTCACGATTGCTAATCCAGCTATTCTCAAACTGAAATTGAATATGATTCAATTTCTGAGGTTGACCAGCAAAGATAATTAATGGGTTATGGTCAGAGACTTCCATTGGAAGTTTCCTAACAGTAGCTTGGGGGAAGATATTCTCCCACTCATTAGATACCAGAATTCTATCTAGTTTTTATAGTGTTGGGGGAACCTGATTGTTAAACCAGGTGAACCCACACACATCTCCACTTCTCTCAACTCATAAAAGTTGACAACGGAGTTGAGCAGTTTGGAATGTTTAGATAGACCACTGTTTCTATTCTTCTCATGTGTAAATTTAATGATATTGAAATCCCCCCAATTAGTAGGGGTTCCTGACTTAGAGAGCAGAAGCTGGATAGCTCAGAGAGAAAAGAGATTTTCCCATCTTCTTGGGCATCCCCATACACTATTAAAAGGTTCCACTTGACTTTTGCTTGTTTATCCCATAGATTTAGTTGGATCATGTATTCCCCCTGCTTAAAGGAACCCACATCATACAAATCAAATCTTACCCCAACTAGGATAGCCCCTGATCTACCATTAGAGGGATTCCACAGCCATAGGTATTCTTGTTGCAAATCAAAATTCCTAATTAAGGAGTCATCTTGATCCTCAATCATAGTCTCTTGGATTCCAATGAAATGAAAATGGTACTGAGAAATAAGACTTTTTAAGAAAGTTGAAGTCCCCTTTTTTCTAAGGCCTCTGCAATTCCATATTAATCCTTGAATATTCATAATTTCTTTTTTCTTCCTCTTTTTTAGGTATATCAAGATCTTCCTGATTATCCTTGTGTTTCCTCCCCACTGGGGTTATTTTTACTTTCCTTCTCCCTTCTTTCTTTCTTTCTTTCTTTTTTTTTTTTGATAGAACTAGAGTGAAATCATTAGGATCAGAGGTCTCCTCTGAATACCAGGCAAGTTGTGGCACTATAGATTCCTCATTTTCCTTAATATCCTCAGAGATAACTACATTTGATTTATTTTTCAGATGCTTAGCATACATATTGAATCTAGCATTCTCAATTTATTTAATGAGGTCAAAAGTATTACTATTTGAACTATTAACAGCAACACCTTTTTTTTGATAAATCACATAAAACAAACTCATGTGAACTAGCAAAAGAAAGATTAGACGATGATGTACCTTCTAGGTTTCTTTTCTTGGCCATCTCAGCATTCCTCTCTTGAGTGGTCTTGGTAATTTCTCCTCTCAACCTGTTGCTCCTTCCGATCTTTTGATGTTCTGTATCCACAACAACTTCTTGCTTGTTCTCCTGAGTTTGACACCCATCAGTGTTAATAGTCTTGTCCCCCTTCCCAGCAGCTTCTCCTTCCTCAGCCCCACTTCCTTGAGTGTTTATAATCTGGTCATCTGAGAGGAATATTTTAGGTGAGCTCGTTGCTAGCACCAATCCATCCATTAGAACAACTCCTTTTGATTGCTCAGGGCTTACTTTAGAGTCAGCTTTCTTGGTCATTCCCATAATCTCCTCCATAGCATATTCCATTCTTCCATTAGTGAATTCCCTAAACCTCTAGACATGTTGGTCTACTTCCTTTGAACACCCTTGTCCTTCATCACCATAAGAACCAATTTGTTTGAACTTTTCACTCAGAGATTCACTGTCAGAGTCAGATTCTTGCACAATGTCAAGTATGAACACCTTGTCCTCATCTCCTAAATAGCTTGATCTTTTGTAGCTTTTCTGAGCATCACCGATAAGCTTAGATCCACTTGCATTAGTCCATCCCATCTTTGGAGGTGCAGATTTCATCATCTGCTCACTTTTACTTTGGCTTGTGTTGTATCTAGCCCCCATCCTAGCAAACTTGTTAGAGGATCTATCTCCATGCTTGCTCTGCTGAAACTGATACTCCTCATTGGGCCTAGGTTCCTTGGCTGAAGCTAAACCACTGCCACCAATAGAAATCCCATAGTTGAGAAGTTTTTGTGGTATTCTCAACTTCCACTTCTCTTTCATATGTGAATACATGCAGATGTCTTCCTAGGAAGCTTTTAGTAGTGCTAGGAACCTTCTCCACATTCAGGCAAGCAATTTTCATCCTTACATACTCCTTGCTGTATCTTGTTGACATATCAATCTCCACAGTTTTTCCAACTAGTCCTCCAACTTGTGCAATTGTTCTGATGGACCTCTGATCAGTTGGTATATCATGAACCCGAAACTAGGCATCCTGGAGACTGCCCAATGCACCAACTGAGGAGTTCCAAGTGTCAACTTTCAACATAGCTTCAGCACAATCCATTGGAAGGAATTTGAAGTGACTCCACTATCCTAAGATTCTAACATCGAGGAATCTCACAGTGTACTTGTTTTCTGCCACTTGTTTTGCCTTCCACTTCCAGGTATCTGAGCGATGCATACTAGCAAATTCATTTTTAGTCTATTTGCCAGTAACCTTACCATGAATAACTATGACAACAACAGTTGTTTCCTTTTCCTTAGCTATCTTGGGGTCAATGCACTCAGGTATGAAGAAGAAGCTTTGATCTTCTACCTGTGCAGCATAAAGCTCTGGCCCAAAATTCCATGGGACGCAACAGGTGCAGTTGTATGTGTTGTGATTGCCCACTCCATAGAATTCATAGTAGTGGCACCTGCAGTCCTTGGTGAGGTGGTTGAACCACCCACAGACCTCACATGGGATATGATTCCCTTGACCAAATTCACCCCTATTCAGATTCCCCCTGGATTGACAACATGAGAAGCATCAGTACCTTGGAGATTCTGATCTGGGTTGGCTTTGACGGCCTCTTTTGCCTTGATCTATGATCGTGAACCCCTCCTACCAAATCCTCATGCACAACTTGTTCTTCTTGATTCCCTGACTGTGGGCCTTGCAGATTACCTGGTGAATCTGTATCTTGATCCATCCGCACCCAGGCGTTTACTCTGGCCACCGTGCGCCCTCCGCCATGGCCAAATTGCCTGGCTTTGAAGCCATCACGCCCCCACCTCTCTGATCCCCACCTCTCCGAAGCCCAACACCTCCTCGGTGAGCTTCACCTTCAGGGATGGCCCAAACCACCGGTCTACCTGGACTGATTCGTGCCGGAGTTCAAATTCCTGTCCTAAATTTGGTTTTTGCGCTTGATTTAGGTTGCTTCCAGGCACCATTACTGGGCCAACAGAACTCGAAAGGGAGATCTACCTTCTCGCTTTCGACATTGCTGAATCGGAGAGGTTCCTTTTATCATGATTTTTTTGATCCGCATCCTCTCCCAGATGCCGCTAGGGCTTGAGTAAATCCACGATTCCCTTTCTCCTTACAGTGGCGAAGGGAACTACGCAAATGAGGGGGAGAGTTTGATTGGAGTACCCTGTCCAGGTTCCCGAGCGAATGTTCGCCTCCCCTCATCGGCGGTGGTTTTTGCCAACGCGGGTTGCCCGTCGAGCCGTCTGCCATCCGTCTGCTCCTTTTTTCTAATTGTTTCAATTGATTATTAAGTACTTAGTTATTGACTGCATTTCGAAAATCAAGGGTTGAGATTTATTTGAGATCTTACCTCCTATAAGGTAAAAGGTCTACCTTAGCAAAAGCCATGTATTAATTACTGCTTCTTGTACAAAAAATATCTATATTAATGGAAAATACCATAGCTTTTAGTCCAAGTTTTATCTTGGATACAACTGATCAAGAGATGTTTCTCATTCCTCAAAGATACAAAGAGGTTCAACAAGAAAAGGACATTCCTATAGGACACCAAAAGTATATCAATTATGAAAGAGATGTGAATTGAACCAACAAGCTTCTCTGTATTGATCTCAGTATGTCTTACAAGGCAGTGGAACTGCCAGGCGCGAGGAGCACTAGCGCCAAGCGCACGCGCGACATGGGTGGCGTCGTGGCGGACCAGCACGTGGCCATGGATAGAGTGCAGTGAAATACCTCTAAGTCAATTAGAAACACTAACTGCCGTATACACTTTACCCCCCCCCCCCCCGCCCTAGTTTGTAGGGCCATCGGCATGACACAAAGACTGTCCCAGAAGGCTTTGAATGCCTTTGTCGTGAGCCCTTTGGTCATGATGTCGGCATACTACTCACCGGTTGGCACATGGAGAACACGGAGCTCACTGGCTTGAACACGTTCATGAACGAAATGAATGTCAAGCACGATGTGCTTTGTTATCTTATGATGAACTGGTTTCTTGGACATGTGGACAGCCAAAACATTATCGCAAAATGCCATGGTAGCCTTGATGATTAGAAAATCAAGTTCACCGAGGAGCTGTTGGAGCCAGATGCATTCCGTGGCTGCATTGGTGATGGTGCGGTACTCTGCCTCGGCACTCGAGCGAGAGATAGTGGGCTACCTCTTCAAGGACCAGGGCACCAAGGACTCACTGAGGAACACACAGAAGCCCGAGGTCGAGTGTCATGTCTCCTGGCAGCCGCCCCAATCCATGTCAGAATAGGTTGTGACGTCGAGCGATGGTGAAGCACGGAGAAGAAGACCGTGCAATGAAGTCCTGCGCACATAGCATAGAATTCGCTTGAGCCACCCCAAATGATGCTGTCGTAGATTGTGCATGTAGAGGCAGGCCTGCTGCACGGCAAAGGCGAGGTCCGTCCATGCGATCGTTTGGTACTACAGTGCTCCGGCGAGGCTACGGTACGACTGGGTGTTGGTGATGGCTGGACCATCAGAGGCAAGTTTACCGGTGGAGTCAATGGGTGTGGAGGCAACCTTGCATTGCGTCATCCCTACACGTTCAAGAATTTGCTCAGCGTAGTGGCTCTGGGAGACATAGAAGCCACCCGTCGTGCACTGGATGTCGATGCCAAGGAAGAACCGCAGCTCACCCATGTCCTTGACAGCAAACTCGGAATGAAGGCCATCGATGATGTGCTGGAGCAGTGCAGAGCTTGATGCTATCAGGACCATGTCGTCGACGTAGAGGAGCAGGTACGCAGTGTCAGAGCCCTGACGCAGCACACAGAGGGAGGAGTCTGACCTGGTGGCCGTGAACCCCAGCTTGACGGCGTACGTGACGAAGCGTGTGAACCAGGCCCGTGGCACCTGGCATAGCCCGTACAGTGACTTGTCGAGGAGGTAGATGACTTGGGGGCACGCATCATTGACGAATCTGATCAGCTGCTGGCAAAGGAGGTAGATTGCCATGGAGGAACGCATTGAAGACATCGAGTTGCCAGCAACGATTAGAATAGTGCATATGTTAGTAAAAAAAATAGTTGGACGACAGGGTGCCATGGCGATGCTCCCTCGACTCCCACCCTCCTCCCCCTGCACCACCGGTGATCATGGATCCCCGGTTTGATGCCACCACCCATGGATCTCCTAGCCTCGATCGAAGACCAGGGCAGGTCGTTGAAGCTGAAATCCGCCATCGCTTCAATTCTCCGATCAGTTTCAATCTAAATCTCTCTCCCCGTCTGTTCTTCCTAGTGCTCTTGGTGGGCCATTGCAAGTTTCGCCTTGATGAACAGTCTGCAGCTCACATACTCCAATCGGTCATTGGGGGCAATTCTTAGGATTTTCAAACCGTGCATCTTAGTGATCATGTCTTTCTCTTCTCGGTTCATTTGTAGAGTGTGGGATTTCATATTTCCCGTCTTGGTTCTTTTGAATCTTCCAATTTTAAGATCTTTTTTCATCTCTGGAATAACAGGGTTCAAAATTTAAAAAAGAGTTTAATCTGTGGATTATAGAACAAGCATCTGAGTGGGTGAATGTGGTAAAAAATCCCCCAAAGTTAATCCTCTGTCTGGTGCTATTCTAATCCAGCTTGGATCTCGCCATGTTCATCGGCATCAGTCTGAATATAAATTTCAAAACAACCATGTTCAGGTCCAACATAGTAGAATGCATCGTCAGCACCCATTACGGGATGGGGGGCTAACAAACACGGTGCAACCCAGCAATTTTTGAGGCAGAAAGGAAATAAATCTTGGCTCAACAACCTCCCTCGATTCACGCATCAAACCGATAATGGCGCTCCATCTTTTGGTGTTCGTCAATCACCCCACTCTATGACCGGTGGGTCTGTTACTGGTAAAGGTTGCCCGGTCTTTCTCTCCTTTGTTGATTATGCAAGGTGGTGCACTGGTATCGCACCCCCTCTGCCAATCATTATTCCCTAGAGACTTCCATGGAAAATAATGGTGCCTGAGTTCATCGATGACTCTCCATCACCATCATCAGCGAAAGCATCAGTGAAGAGAACGTCAATCCAGAATCTACCTATCTTCTCCTCTTTTGGTGAGTTTGCATGTGCAAAACTCAGATTTTCTGGTTGTCCTCCTCCCATCATTCATATACCTTGGATTGACAAAACCCCAATCTCTGTTCCTCCTCCTGGCAACCCCTCCCCATAGGAACCAATGGCCTACAGGTTTGTGGATCTGAGGCCTTTCATGCCACCGGGATGGTAAAGGATCATGGTCCCTGGATGACCTCTCATGAAAAGAGTCATCATAGATCGATTCCAGCATTAGTGAATTGACTTGGCCATCGCCACCTTCAACCCTCTGTCACTTGCTCCTCTGTAGTTTGAAGCTATTAGCGAGGTACTCCATGAGCTCCTGACTATTTAGAATGGGATTCCGTATGAGTTGATCCAGCGTTTTCAATTTGGTCAGGATTATGTCAAGTTCACATATATGCATCAGCGTGATTTACTCATCCAGAACAGTCCAATTCCATATGGCAATGGTACTATTTCCTTCATTCCACATAATCAGGCCTAGAACCATAGAACTGCTTTTATGACTCATGAAATTTGGATCAGTTTGATTTTACTTAATTTAGATTTATGGTCTCATTCTCTGGTGGAAAAAGCAGTGTCAGAGTTTGGTAAACTGATTATCTAGGAGGAAGATCTTCAAAACATGTCTAGAGTTTATGTTAAGGCTAGGGTGTGTGGCCTTGACTCAGTCCCTTGGTTCTTTAGTTTCATTGAAGGCTTAGATCCTGCCTCTCCATGCTGGTCTATGCAAGCTAAAATATTCTAAGCTACAATAATTGGAGGACAAGCAGAAGATGAAGATCTCCCCCTAGGCCAGGTCCAGATGGCAATGATGATGGTTTTCAGCCTAACAACTTTGAATTTCATGGGTATGGTCAACCAATGCAACCTCTGCAGGGGCCTCTAGCACCACAAGATCCCCAACAGTAGCAGAACCCTTTTGCTGCCCAGGCACCAAACCATCAGATTATGCAGCCCTTGGTTTGGGGTTTATGGCCCATCCCTGGACAGATTGAAGGGGCGGACAATGCTAACAATCAGATTCAACCTATGGATGAAGATGATGAGCAGGGCCAAGAAGTGATTGATGAAGTGGTGATTAATGATAACATGATTGCTGATCAGGCCCATCAGGGTATTCAAGAAGAACAAGAAATGTAAATCCTGGCATTGCATGACCTGACTGATGCATCAGATGAGGAAGCCATGCCACCAGCCCCACCAGCTCTTGTTGAAGTACTACCCTTCCCAAATCTACAGAACCTGCCTACTGTTATTCCCCAGCCAGAAGATGAGATTCATGTTGATGATCTATTGGGTGGACTAATGATAACCTTATGAATCATGGCAACATGCAGATTGGTCTTCTACTTGTTCCACAAATATTTGTTGATCCAGCTCTTCTCAACAAGGCCTCTGCTGTTAACTCAAGTGACAACCCTCTTAAAGGCTGGTCTCTACCTGTAGGTTCAAAGTTTGAAATTGGGCAGTCTTCTATGACTAATAGCAGCCCCTTTGATTTTGAATACTACAACTAGAATTCCGAAATAAAGGCACCCAACACTCAAGGCTATCATAATCTCTCTTCAGGGCCAAATCCAGAGGCAACCATGCTATGGGCCAAACTCTTCTCCAACAGAGATCCTGGTCAATCTTAGATAACAATCCCCTCTGAATGGATGGATTTCTTCACCATGCTACTAATCAAGGAATCCACAAATGAATGAGGCTCTAAATTTCTATCTTCTCAAGCTTGGTCTCATGTTTCTAATACCTCCTCTTGTAACTCCTACCTTTTTTCTCTTCCCAAATCTAGACCATATGTTACTATCACTGAATTATGCGATGTCCATCAAGTTATACTGATGGGTGAGGGCAACTAGTCTATTGCTCCTTCCATCCCAGCTACCCCCAAGAAAGGATCTAAAAGAGGTAAAAATATTTTTGTCTATGAATCTGAAGTAAGAAGAAGTCCAAGACTGCAATCACAGAATCATGGTTTTAGGATAACCTCCCCTAAATAAAAAAGTTGTTTCTATTGCTCTACTAAGCCTCCTCGCATATCTGCTCCTGTAGTGAGGAACTTGGGAGCCAGCTTCTGCAAAATTGATCCTGGCAAGCTCACTAATGACCATCTCCAAGCCAAGTCAAATGACAAAGAAGCTGTTGTCAAGCCAAAAGGGAAGAGAGCCAAGCCCACAAGTGGTGAAAAGGACTCCACTAATGGCAACAATAAGAAGCATTGAAGCGCTAGTCTAGTTCTTCTTTAGTAGATGCTGTGCATCGTATCAAATCTTTTGTTTTATGGCTAACAGAACCTGGAAAGTTTTAAGTTGGAATGTCAGAGGCATCAATTCTGACAAGAAATGGAACTCCATTAGAGATCGTTTGGTTAAAAGTTCCTGTGATGTAGCATGTTTGTAGGAAACTAAATGTGATCATTTTGATATCAATTTTATCAGACTCTTTTCCCCTCCAGCTTTTGATAGTTTTGATTTCCTTCCTTCTATGGGTGCTTCTAGTGGCTCTTTAATTATCTAGAAAAGCTCTATGTTTAAAGGCAGGCAAATCTTTAAAAATGAATACGCCTCATCAGTTGAATTTTTTTCTATGCGTAATCATGAGCATTGGATTCTGACTAACATTTATTCTCCTTGCACACCCACTGGGAAAAGGAATTTTATCTCATGGTTCAAACATATTCAAATGCCTGATCACGTGAATTGGTTAATTGTTTGGGATTGCAACTTGTATAGGCACCCTGATGACAGAAATAAGCCAGGGCAGATTATACTGAAATGCTCCTTTTTAATGAAGCAATAAGCAAGCTGGGCTTAATTGAACTGCCCTTAAAAGGAAAATGGACCAATAAACAGCCCCACCCCCTATTGGAGAGGCTTGACTGGTTCTTTACCTCAGCTTGTTGGA
The DNA here is from genome assembly GCA_023333625.1 of Bothriochloa decipiens. Lineage (NCBI taxonomy): Eukaryota > Viridiplantae > Streptophyta > Magnoliopsida > Poales > Poaceae > Bothriochloa > Bothriochloa decipiens. The sequence continues at coordinate 35,938,586 of CM041645.1, forward strand.
CTGTGAACTTCCCTCAATCTGATGTTGTAACTATGAGCATGGAAACTTCTGATCACACTCCATGTCTAGTTTCAATCAGCACTATTATCCCAAAATCTAAGATGTTTTGCTTTGAAAACTTTTAATTGCAACATGAGGGGGTTCATGGATCAAGTTCAGCAGGAGTGGCTCTCAAATGCTACTCACTTGGATGCTGCGAAAAATATAACCAAGTTCAAAAACCTCAGAAAAACTTTGAAAGATTGGAGTCACTCTTTGTCCAACCTGAAAGATAATATTGAGAGAGTCAAACTGGTGCTAAATTTCATAAATTACTTAGAGGATTTTAGAGATCTCTCCCTGGTGGAGTGAAACTTCAGATCAATTCTAGAAAACAAACTAATACCTTTGTTGTAGCAGCAGAGAGCATATTGGAAACAAAGGGGACAAATCAAATGGGTTACATTGGGTGATGCAAGTACCCACTTCTTCCTTGCTAATGCTACAATCAGGTATAGAAGAAATCTTATTACCGCCCTAGAGAAAGACAATGGTGAAATTATTTATGATCATGGCAGCAAGGCAGAACTATTATGGGAATTCTATAAAGGCACCCTTAGCACCTCTGAATTTAATGGTATCCAATTCAATTTGAATAGTTATTTTCAGTCTGACAGAGATTTGTCACAGCTTGTTCAACCTTTCACAAAGGCTAAAATTGACTCAATTGTCCGAAATCTACCCTCCTACAAAGCTCCAGGTCTAGATGGCTTCAACAGTGACTTCTTAAAAAAATGTTGGCCTATAATATGTACTAATTTTTACAAGCATTTTGAGGAATTTTTCACTAGCAATCTCTGCATTCAGAGTATTAATGGGTCCTACATCACTCTTGTTCCAAAGAAAGATAATGCTCAGAAGTTCAAGGACTTCAGGCCCATCTCTTTACTGAACACATCCATCAAAATTATCACCAAAGCTTTGGCAAACAGATTACAGCTAGTTCTTCCATCCTTAATCCACAAAAATCTGTATGGTATCATCAGAGCAAGAGCCATTCAAGATTGTATTGCCTGGACACTGGAATATCTTCACATGTGCCACCAATCACAGAAGGAATTAATTATCCTCAAACTAGATTTTGAAAAAGCATTTGACAGAGTTGAACATCCACTTATGATCCAAATTATGAGATCTAAGGGATTCCCTCAAAAATGGCTAGACTGGATGCAGTTAATCTTTTAGTCAGGCACTTCATCCATCATCTTGAATGGTTCTCCAGGAAAGTTTTTCATTGCCACAGGGGGTGAGACAAGATGACCCACTCTCACCTCTTCTTTTTGTCCTAGCAGCAGATTTCCTCCAGACATTTCTGAATTCAGCTTGTTCTAATGGTGACATTCATCTACCTCTGCCACTAAGGAATGATCAAGACTTTCCAGTGCTATAATATGCTGATGACACATTAATCTTTATGCAAGGTGAGGTGGATCAGATTGTCTTCCTTAAAAGTTTGCTTCAACGATTTGGTGACTCCATAGGACTGAAAGTCAATTATGAAAAATCACTCATGATCCCTATAAATGCTCAGCAGAACAAACTAGAGGATTTGGCACTTGCATTTGGGTGTTCTATAGGCTCCTTACCATTTACCTATCTGGGTCTTCCTCTCAGTATTACTAAGCCATCAGTTGCTGATTTCTGGCCCATAGTCAACAAATGTGAAAGGAGGTTGATATGCACTTCTTCAATGCTCAGTCAGGCTGGAAGACTTGAGCTTACTAAGTGTTTTTTGCTTTGCCAACCTTTGCCATGTGCACATTCAGGCTTCCTAAAACTATTATTAAATAGATTGATAAATATAGGAAACATTGTCTCTAGTGAGGCTCAGATATCAACAACAAAAAACCTCCTCAAGCTGCCTGGCCACTAGTTTGTTTGCCCAAAACGAAAGGAGGACTGGGTGTTAAAGATCTTGAAAAACAAAATGAATGTCTATTGATGAAGCATTTAGATAAGTTCTTTAACAAAGAACCTACCCCATGGGTTCAATTGGTATGGGACAAGTAATATACAAATGGAAAGCTTCCAAAATTAGCAAGAAATTTAGAGGCTCTTTCTGGTGGAGGGATATACTAAAACTGCTTGATATGTACAAAGGTATGGCATTAGTTACAATTAATAATGGGGCTTCTTTTATGTTCTGGTCAGACCACTGGGGTGATCAAATGCTACAAGTTACCTTCCCTAAACTTTTTTCATATTGCAAAGACTCCTTTGTATCAGTTCAAACAATGAATCAATCAGCCCTGCTTACTGAAAGATTCCATCTACCCTATCAGTACAAGCATATGATCAATTCATGTAGCTAACTCTGATGGTACAGAATTTGCAGTTAACAAATGAGCAGGATCGATGGCCATACAGTTGGGGATCAGGCTCTTATTCAAGCAATAGAGCTTATAAACACTTAATGATTACCCACAATGCACATCCAATTTATAGGTGGATCTGGAAATCTTCATGCCAAAACAAGAGGAAGGTGTTCTTCTGGCTACTCCTAAAAGACAGGCTAAACACAAGAGAGATTTTGAGAAGAAGATCAATGCACCTACAGGACTATAATTGTGTGTTCTGTGTCCATGCTACTGAAGAATCCCTCCGACATCTCATGTTTGAATGCCCCTATGCCATGGCCTACTGGCATACTCTGAATCTGCTCATTCCTCATGCATCTACAACAGAAGAAATTTTTGAAGCCTGCATAAGTCAACTGCAGTTGCCTTTCTTCATGGAGGTTATCATAACAATGTCTTGGTCCCCAAAAAAAAGCTAGCTATAGCTGCGCTATAGCTGCGCGAGAGGCACGGCGCTAAGCTATTCGTCTTTTTTCCGCTATGACTATTTTTGCCGCTATAACTGCGTTAAGTTGCATAGCTTAGCGTTTCAAATAGCTACACTATTTCCAAAAGCCTGTATAAGTGAAAGCCTGGTAGCCTGCTAAGCCCACTAAAGGCCCAAACCAATGAAACCCTAGATCATAAGTAGCATGCATAGCACCAGCCAGCCACAGTATCTCTCTCACACAGTTCCACTCCCTTTCACGTTGCTGGGCAGTGGCTGCTGCTAGAGACCTGGGCAGTGGCCGGCTGAGCAACCGGGCGGCAAGCGCCTGCTGGATAACTAGGCAGCGGCGCCTGCTGGGGACCTTGCCATTGCCAGCGGCGGCGGCTGGCCGGGCGGCTGGGCGGCGAGCTGCGCGGGCTACAGTGGCTACCTGCGATAGACAATGGAACGAGCTGAGCTGCAAGCCTGTGACTGCGAAGGATGGATAGTGATGTACCAGCCATGGGTTTTTTTACATGGCTGTTTATTGGATGCAAAAAAGGAAATTGCCAAAAGATTCAACAATGATGTCAACCACTACAAGAAAGTTTGGGAAAAGATTGATAGGAGGTGGGACAGTAAGCTGAAGACTCCCTTGCATGTCGCTGGTTATTACTTGAACCCATACTACTATTATTCAAATAAAATAGAGATCGAATCAGATGTAACATTTAGCGAGGGTCTAGTTAATTGTGTCACAAAGATGGTTGCTGATGTGGAGATCCAAGATAAGATAATTGATGAACTCAATATGTACAAAGATGAGCTGGGATCATTTAGAACAGACATTGCTAGAAGGCAGCGGAGGAATGAAAAATTTGATCCAGGTAATTATATTGCAATCTGACTTTTATTACCATTTACTCAATTTGATATAACTCTAATCTAAATATTCAATTTTTCTCTGAAGCTAAATGGTGGCTGAACCATGGAACCAGCGCTCCAAATCTTAGGAAATTGGCAACAAGAATTTTGGGCCTGACATGTAGCTCTTTACCCTGTGAGAGGAATTGGAGTGATTTCGAACAAGTTCACTCAAAGAGAAGGAACAGATTGCTTCATAGCAGGATGAATGACCTCGTTTTTGTAAAATTTAACTCCAGGCTTAAGCATAAAAGAGGGAATAAGGCAAAGGACCCCATTGAGAAGCAAGTTGTAGATATTCTGGAAGATGATGATAATGAATTTATCACTGGAGTTACACCTGCTGCAGATGATGAACAAGAAGAACCAATAGACACCCAAGCTGAAGGTAAGAAAGAACAGAAACAAGCAGTTGTACTAGCAGAACAAGAACATGGTAAAAGGAAGAGAGTTGGCTGCCCTCCTAAGAGTAAGAAGAAGGTGAAGAAGATCACTGATATTAATGATGGCAAACAATCTGTGCCTGAGATTGAAGCTGCTTCATCTTGTGATACTGGAAGTGATCAATCTTCTCGGTCTAAGTCTCAAAACTCAATCTCGGACAAGATTGCACTTGTGTGCTTGAAATTTAATTACTATTTCCAACGTATTAGTTACCATTTACTACTAATTTGATATTTTGGACAACCAAACTTTTATGAACCATGTTGTAATGTCATGTTGTAATATTATTTAGACTTGTGAAACCTTAGAAACTCATATTTATGTTCATCAAATTTCATATTTTTCATATTTTTTACTTTGATTATTGGTATTTTTCATATTTTTTATAAAAACGCTATCTGGTATAGCTTCACTATAGTTGCATAGCTTTTGAAAAAACGGTGCCGCTATTTTCCATAGCTAGCGATTTATAACAGGGGTCTTGGTCCATTTGGATGGTTAGAAACAATGCAATATTCAAAGGGATTCCACCGTCTCTTATCCAGTGCAAGCGGATTTTCAAGAAGGATTTTGCTCTTGTCATCCTTAGAGCAAAATCAAAGTATCACCCACAAATAGATTCGTGGCTAGAAGCTTATGTGCATTAGTTTTAATTTTCTTTGTAACTTTCTTTGTTTCTTGATCCTGTACTTCAGACCTTTTTGTCATGATTTAATAAAAACACAGTAGGGGTAACCCCCCTCCTGTTTTCTTCAAAAAAAAATGGTTAGAACGGTGCGGATGGTCGCCGGCTTGACCACCGGTGTGAAGGTCTCCTGGAAATCGATGCCTTACGCTGTGTGAATCCGCGCACGACCCGGCAGACCTTGTATCGCTCAATGGTGCTGTCGGGGTTCAATTTGTGCTTGAATGTGTACTTTCCGGAGATAATGTGGGCGCCGGCGGGCTTGTCAGCGGTTGGCCTGGAGCGCGTTCAATTCAGCTTGCATGGAGCGGCGCCGGTGATCATGGAGAGTCGCGCGAGCCGATAAGGGAATGGGGGAGATGCCAGCAGACGCGGTCATGACGTACCGGGGATTCGGCTTGAATATACAGCACGTGCGCGGGTGACCATAGGATGTCCAAGGAGAATCTCCGGCGTCGTTGGAGTGCGATGCTCAGGCACAGATGGAGAGGACGACGAGCCGTCAGGCGTCGTGTGTTGATCAGGCAGCGGTGCAGTGCTGTCTAGCGTGGCAAGGGCCGGGGACAGCGCATGAGTATCATGCATGATGGCAGAGCAAGGTGGAGACGGTGGTGCGATCCGCCGTCGTTTGGGTGTGAGCTCTGGAAGGGGAATCATGTCGTCGTATGCGCCCCGTAACGGTACATGCACGGACGACGGCAACGCGGCAGAGGGTGCTTGGAATGGGAAGACAGACTCGTCGAACACGACATGGAGCGACGTGATGACACGGCGGCTGCCAAGATCGAGACACCTGTAGCCGCGATGATCGGTAGGATATCCAAAGTGGACGCAGACACTTTGAGCGCGGGGAGAGCTTGTGAGCGGCTGTGGCTGCTTGGTTGAGGTAGCACAGACACCCGAACACGCGCAAGTGACTGTAATTTGGCGGTGCGCCAAGAAGGCGTTCGAAGGGCGTGACCGGCGCGGTGGCGTGACATGGGCGCCGGTTAACGAGGTGAGTAGCAGTGGCGAGAGCTTCAGCCCAGAAATGGAAAGGCATGTCGGCATGCACGAGCAGGCTGCGGACGCAGTCATTCAGCGTGCGTATGATGCGCTCGGCCTTGCCGTTCTGTGCGGAGCTGTAAGGACAGGAAACACGGAAGGAAATGCCGTGTGCAGCAAAGTGCTGACGCACAACAGTGTTATCAAACTCCTTGCCGTTGTCAGTTTGGAAAGAAATGAGGGGCAGCTGAAGTTGCGTCCGGACATAAGCATGGAACGAGATCAAGCACTGAGCAACTTCAGACTTTGAACGTAAAGGAAATGTCCAAATGCAATGAGTGCAAGCATTAATAACTAAAACCAGAGTTGCTAGGAATAGGTGATGTCCAGACAACTCCATGAACAAGCTGGAAAGGTACATAAGAAACAGAAGTTGAAGACTGAAAAGAGTATGCTTGCCGAGCTGACATGATCGGCAAGTATGAGCTATGGACTTTGTACAGGTGAACTCGAACTGACGAAGGGTACGGCTGAGTGTATCATGACCTGGATGCCCAAGTCGTTGATGCCACAGGTCTGCTGAAGTGAAAGAGCTGCACAGCAACGCGTGTGCAGTGGGAGGCGGGAATGGATACAGCTCGCCGTCACTGTTACATCGGAGGATCTCCATCCATGTAGGAAGGTCCTTGATGGAAAAACCAATAGGATCAAATTCAATGGAGACATTGTTATCACGGGTGAAAGTGCGAACACAAATCAGATTCTTGACAAGGTCGGGTGAAACCAGAACATTGTGAAGATGAAACGGAGTGCCCGGGATGGATGAATTCGTAGTATGTGTAACAGGCATGGATGCGCCATTGCCGACAATGACCCAAGTAGAAGAAGATAAGGGGCGAACAGAGGGAAAATTACCAGATCCGGAGGCTATATGGGAGGTGGCGCCGGTGTCCAGGAACCATTCGGATGGAGATAGTGCAGATGGAACTAGAGGAGGTGGCCCAGCAAGGTATGCCCGCTCAGGGGCGCCTGGCCGTGGGCCGAGCACGCCGGCGGATGGAACGCGGAACGGCATGGGCCACGCTTGGACCATGCCGGTCCACAGGTTGAACCCCGGAACCCATGGGGAGGGTGGGCGGTTGCCGGCCGTCGCGTTGTTGTTGTTGGGGAAGCCGCGCCGCTGGAACCGCCAGCGTCCGCGGCGTTTCTTGTTGCCGCGGTTGTCGGAGAGCGTGTTGGTGCCTGCGATCCAGTTGGCCGGATCGGGGCGCACCAGTGTTGCCCGCGCCAGTTGCAGGGGCAGGTGGACGACAACTGCCGGAGCCACCGGCGGCGAGAAGAGCATGCTGGGCGGCGGACTTCACGTGTTCCTTGTCGTACTGCTCCTCCAGCAGGAGATAGGAGCGTGCAGAGAGGAATATATGTGGTGGGTTCTTGCCGGTGATGACGGGAACTGTGTGCCGATACTTGCTGGAGAGAGCCCGGACCATGTTGAGGACCTGGGAGGTTTCGCGCACCGGCTGGCCGACGTCGCGCAGGGCGTGCGCGAGACGCTTGAGGCGGCCGGTGTAGGTGGTGATGTCCATATCCCCTTGCATCATGATGCGGAACTCGGACTCCAGGTAGACGGCGCGGTGAAGCTCATTGTCGCGGAACTGATCATGGATCGCCTGCCAGATCGCGTATGCCGTCGCCTTGGGGGTGCGCACAATCGCGCGAACATCCTTGGAGATGGTTTTGTACATCCAGCTCAGGACGCACTGGTCGATCATGACCCAGTCTGGATCGCGATGGTTGGCGGGGCTGGGTGGCGAGGTGAGATGAGACGTGATGCCGAACTTCCCGAAGAATGCGTCGAAGAAGCACCTCCACTCGGTGTAGATGGACTCGGTAATGTCGAGCTCGACGGGAACATGATTCTTGATGTTCACTGTCTGGAGGACGGTGGTGGAGGGAGGCTCCATGAATGTCTCAGTGAAGGAAGCGCCAGCGTCAGTGGCAGTGGGAGAGGAAGCGGAGGAGCCAGCATCAGATAGATCGGCATTGAACAGAGGATTCTCGTCCATGGCAGAACGAGAGAGAGATCGCCGGCGACGCAGGTGCGACGACGGCGGTTGCGGGAGAGGGAAGCACAGGGGAGCGGGCCTAGACTGCTAATACCATGAAAGAGATGAGAATTGAGCCAAAAAGCTTCTTTGTATTGATTGCAGTATACATATACAAGGCAGTGGAACTGCCAGGCGCGAGGAGCGCTAGCGCCGAGCGCACGCGCGACGTGGGCGGCGTCGTGCCAGACCAGCGCGTGGCCACGGACAGACCGCAGCGGAAAACCTCTAAGCCAATTGGAAACACTAACTACCGTATACACTTTATCAGATTATGCAATTCTTTGTGTTACTCAATGGATCGCTATTGAAATATTGAGAATTCCAATACCACGGCTCACCGCCACAAGGTAGTTGCCAAGGACAAAGATGGAGAGAATCCAGGTCCATTTTGCCTGGTGCATAGGCACTAGGATAAAAGTTTTTTTACCTTTATAAAGCTCTATATATGCCATATATTTTCATAAAATTAGTTATACTTCTCGAGCGGTGCACTAGGGTTAAATGGTTACTAGCTTCACCCTTGTCCAAGGAGGTTACTGATGAGGACGAGGAGGATAATGAGAATAACACAACTAGAGTGAGGTAGCTATCATTGTCTGTGATCCTGACACCAACGAGAATCGACGCGACAAAGCATCCACGGATGGGGACTGACCTGCACGCAGCAGCAAATCTCGGAGCCGCTCTCCGAGTACTCCTCCGAGTCACTATGGGCCAGCCCTTAGGACCACGGGCGAGGAGCACCATCTTGAAGAAAATCTCAGAGTCGCTCACTGAGTACTCCTCCAAATCGCTGAGGGCAGTGTTGTCCTGAAACGACACATCGAAGGAGGTAAGTGGCGCCCAAAGCGTCACCGTCGTTCACCTAGCAAAACCGAGCTGAGCCTGCGCCAGAAACCGGTGCAATCTACCGCTACCATCATCCCATAAGCACCGCCACATCGCCCTAGCACGCTGGCAGCAGACCTCCATGCGGGCAGCCGGCCGCTAGCACGAGGGAAGCCGGCCACACCGGTCACCAGCACGAGGGAAGCCGGCCACACCGCCCTAGGCGCCCTTGTCCACCGACCAAGAGGCCCTGCTAGGCCAGATCCGATAAAGGGGATGCAGGATCCGCCCCCCAGCAGCATCGCAAATCCAGCATTACAAGCAGCGGAGAGGGGCCAACACAGACAGGACAGGGAGGCCGATGATCACGGCCAGCAGGCCACTACCGGCACCGGAGGAGCAGAGGCCTGTCTGCCACGGATCTCGACCACCAATAGTCGTGGACAACAGAGGGTTATCACTAGCCATGGCGGGCCAAGTAGGCGGCCACCGAGTGACCCGCACTACCGACGGAGGCAGGAGGAACGGCCGTAGCGGCCAGCGAGCGGGCTGAGACGGCGCGAGCGCCGTAACAAGCCCCGCCACCGCCGAACGCCCAACCGCTATGGGGGTGGCCTCGGACGCTAGACCCGGCCGCAGGGGAGCAGGATCCACGCGGCCAAGCATCCCATCGATCGGATCTGGCCGGAGCTGGAGGGGGAGAGGATGGAGGGGTTTAGGAGAGATGAGGGGGAGAGGATGGAGCTACAACCGGGGACTGTCAAAGTCAGGTCCGCGGCGGGCCGCCGCCTGAAATGGGCCGGATGTCGATGGGGAGGGGGCGGTTCCCGGCATCGAAGAGGATCACCCCCCGAATCACCCGTTGGGAGCACTCGGGGGCGGGGGGGGGGGGGGGGGGGGTGGGGTGTGGGCATTGTACGAGATATTTACTGGATGTACATGTGAAGGCTATTTTGTTGCTTACCGTAGTGGATCCATGTGTTTTCATGGTGCATTTAAGTTTTGATCTATATAGAAACTGCTATAATAAAAACTATGGGTTGAGGAAGATAGTTTCTTAGGCACATTAATTGTTCTATTTTTTCAAGGAACTCTTTATAGAAACTATGGTTTGGGAGTGCCCTTAGTGGTTTTATTAGAATTTCGAATAACTGAATCATTTGGTCTGTAATTTATTAATCATCGTCGATGGATAAACGTGGACAGAACTGTGGTTTGAAATGCTTGTGTTTGATAACTAGAACTATTAAGTTTAATGCTTTTCATCTTTACTAGTATCATGCCCGTGCGTTGCTACGGGTTGATAAACTTTTGTATAAAAACACGTGATCGCAGATAAGAAAATAATATTATGAAATAAATAACGCATTAAAGTGATATTTAATATAAACAAGCAATGTTCATGAAAATTGTTATCATAGGTATATTGGAACGACTATGCTAAGTCTGTTAAGGGAGTAAAAATTCTAGGTGCAGTTCTACTGAACAGAAAGGTGCTAAGTATCTATATACTCGGAAACGTTTCAAAATCTACGGATGAACAGAAAGTTTGTATAACATTTAGTAATCACAAAGGTGCAGGCGTGCATATATAACATTTCCATCTCCTGACGAACAGAAAGTTTGTACTGCATATATATCTATATATATATATATATACTCGGAAAAAATTTATACAAGGGCGCTAGAAACATACAGAAAGACAATTGAAAACGGACGGACGGACGGACATGACCGCGAGCGACGTCGGACGGGCCACAGTCGACCACCAAGCCACCCAACGGCGAGGGTGTCTACACTATGTACGAGCGACGGTATATACAAACTTATAAATATATAATAAAATTTGAGTAAATATAACCGTGTTACACAACATTATTCATAAAATGCAAATCTAACATGTACATGTGATTTTTTTAGTTGACATATAGCCTGTATATAACATCTCCGTAGAGTCTGATGAACCATTTGAAAATACCTATGGACACCAACAAATATGGCGTCAGTGAAATAATATTTATACAATATAAATTGAATAAAAAAGAACTATATGTGTTAGTAATGTTCTATTAATTACCTCGCCTATAGCGTTAGTACCTCCTTAAATACGATATTCTTCGTGAAAGTTTCATCTACTATTGGGGTATTATGCTTGCTTTTTTTATTTGACTGCATTCTTATTTTTTCCTCTGGCAATCTTTTTAACATTTTTTCTTTTCCAACTTTATAGCCTCCTCCTCCTGTGCATCCGCATCAGGCTGGAGGGCAAGGATCTTGATATTTGCTCTTGACGTTGCTCTAGACATCACAACATACAACTGATCGTGAGAGAACACCGGTGCAGGCAGATACACACCCACGTTTGGGATAGTTTGACCCTGTAACTTATTGACCGTCACGGCGAAGCTCAGCCTGATAGGAAACTGCTTCCTCTTAAACTAGAACGGGAACATCTCGTCATCAGACGGACATAGCGGTATTCGAAGAAGGAATACCCGCTTCCTAGCGTGCTACCCTACCACGATTTCTGCGTCGATTGTATTTCTTCGGAAGCCCCGCACCAGTAGCCTTGTACCGTTGCATAGCCCATTGGCCGGATCAATATTCCTAAGCAATATGACAGGACACCCGAGCTTGAGCTTCAAGATGTGTGGAGGTAGCCCATTGGGAGTGAGACTATTAAGGAACTTCGATGGATAGTAGTTATGTGGATCATCTATCGCGGAGTCAAAACTGTGATACACCATCTCGTCGCCTTCGAACATATCAATCATTTTCATGTTGATCATGTCCACACAATCATTACGTGTAGACAAAATCGCTCTGGTGGTGATGTACTCTTTGTCTACCATGTTTGCATTCAGATTCTGAAAGATGGTGTCAATCAATGTACGAAGATCCTTCTCGGCATCGCCAGAGTACGGGACACAGATGTCATCGGGAATCCGTACATCTCCATCTTCGTTAGCCTCCTCCATTCCATCACCAATGCGCAATAGATAATCGGGAAACCATGGGTCACTCTGAGCTCTCATGTTGCGGACGAGCTTTAGGTGGCGCATGGATTCCCAAAGGTACGACCTCCATAGGGAGGCCCCAACTATTTGAGCCCTAGATCCTTTCCGCACAACAGGGAGGACTTGTCTAAAATCCCCACCAAAGACAATAGTCTTCCCACCAAACGGTAGGTCTTTCCGGTCCACTGCATCACGTAGGCTTTTATCCAGTGCTTCAACATTTTGCATCTTTGTCATAGATGCCTCATCCCAAATTATGAGAGCTGCTTGTCGTAGCAGCTTGGCAGTACCACCCTGTTTCATGAAGGTATAACTATCGCCCTATTTAACAGAGAGGGGTAACTTGAAACGCGAGTGGGCCGTCCTCCCGCCTAGTGTTATGGACGCTGCAACTCCAGATGTAGCTGTAGCCACAGCAAGCTTGTCCTGGCTACGTAGTTTTGCGAGAAGTGCCCTATACAAAAAGGTCTTTCCTGTCCCACCGGATCCATCCACAAAGAACAGCCCGCCTCTTTTATCGTGGATAGCAGCCATTATCTCATCATATGCAGACATTTGCTCGGTGTTGAGCGAGTCACACAATAGCACATCCTTAGCATTCAGCTCGATGCTAGCTTCCTCAAATATCTCACGAGGAATCTAGCTTTCACTGTCATATGTGTCATCAATAGCAGGAAGAGGAAATTCCTTTATATCCATCCCCATAGACTGCAGCATGTTTCTAATGTCTATCAAAACCATCTGTTGCACCAGATCTAGGGATGGATTATTGTGGCTGTAGTCTTCTAACATTGCATCGTAGTGTTTTGTCCACAACCCCATCACATCATTCGGCTCGCAAAATACCAATATTGTTGCAAATAGCCTTTGCAGAGAGGAGGGAATCTGGAAGAATGTAGCTTCAGCTAGACATTCATCCAGTGTATTATCTTCTTTGATTAGACCCCTTCTTTCTGTAGCTTCATAGAATGAAGGTAGAAGCACACCATCAACAATCATTAGGTGTTTGTATGAGGTAGCACCAGCAACATTGTTTAAGAGGACATGAAGAAAGTAGTGTTCTCCCTTGACGGGATGAGCCGAGATGAGTTTGCCAACTTGGAAAATCGAGTTTTTCCTAGGCTGCCAGAATTTACCATCAGACTACCAGGTAAAATGCTCTTGGAAGTCCCTATACAAGATTCCGCGGGCCTCTACATGCTGTCTGTTAGAGTCAAAATATGCTATCAGCATTAAGTCTTCTACACCTGGCTTATTGATGACCCGTTCGACCCTATCCCTTTTATGAAATGACACCATGTGCAAGCCCGGTAGATGAAGCTGTAGCTGCTATACCAGTGGATGGTTCTTGCTCAAGTCAAAGCCATATATCCTTCATAGTGCTTTTGGAGGCATCACCCATCGGGCTTCTCTATATTGCTTTATCTCATCAATGTTCCCTTTCTTGTCTACTTTGTCAACCTCCCTCATCACCACTGATGCCCTATCATGTCCCTTGTATATGTACTTGAAGACGTACTTTACTGATTTAATGCTCCCATAGGCCTCAACATTTATATGGCAGTTGAAGGTACGCAACAAACAAGGGTTATAAGGGATGACCCATTGATTGTCTAGGAAATGGCCTCAGACTTTTTTCGTCCATCCGTCATTGCATCACCGATAGACGAGGTACGAATCCTTTCCTTGTGACGTTGACTCACATAATGGTCACGGGTAACAATTCTTGCATGAACTATGACCCACCGTAAACGGACGGTATGGATTAAGCGTCCCGCGGGGACCATGCATCATATGCTTTGTGACCATCTTGTACAGCTCAGGGTACTTCTTCTTGTTTGGTAGCTCTGCAGAGATAATCATGTCATATTGCTCAGGACATGTGAGCTTGTACTTCCATTCCATTATTAGTAACTAGTGTGCATGCGACAAGCCCCTCTTCTGGAACTCCACTATATATACGTAGGCCCTCACCTTCCCAAGTATGTCTTTCTCCATCAACATTTTCCTCATCGCTTCTAACTTTGCTCTGAAGACCTATGTGACGAGATCTGGACGGTCCTGAGCTATCTGGCTTGGATAAAGTTCATTCTTGATCTCATCCCAATTTGGGTTGCACATCATAGTGAGGAAGATATCAGGTTTACCATACTTTCGCACCAGAGCCATTGTGTCCATGTAACGGGGCCTCATATCACGGGGTCCTCCAATGAATGACGAAGATAGGACAGTATGCCTTCCGACATTCTCTGCAGATCCTTCACCTGAATGCATACTTTCCACCAGGCCTTGGTATAGGTCAGCTCTCAAACTATCCTGAGTGTTTCGCATGTAGTCCAAATGTGAGCTCTCAATCTTGATGTAGGTGTTGACGGCAAACTGCTGGAAAAGACAGCCACCGTAGAGAATTGGATTAAATATCCCTGGCCGCATCTAGAACTTGTAGCAGTAGTAGTCATGCATGGAGACACATATTCCCAATAGGTTCTACAGGGAGACATTGCTCGAATTAGTCTTATGAGTTAAAAGAAAATGGTTTATAATGCATTATTGAAAAGAGTTCAATTAAGTTACCTCCATCATTGTCATTAGCATCATTTCTAGCATTTTTAGCACACTTTTTGTGGAGTGCTCAAGCTCTCTTGACTTGAGCATCAATCACATCCACTTTTGGAATGCAATTGTGCCACCTGAGCTCACCCTTTGGGGCAAATATCGGGTATGACAGTGGGTCATAGCACGCATTGTATGAGCGGATGCCGTGTATAGACCAATCCTTCCCTTGTAAGAGAACACTATGCTGGAATTGGCCTAGACGCTCACTCCCCTCAACCCAGACGGTGGCCACCTCTGTTGCCATTGGCACATTATATGTTCTCTGGTCGAGCCGCTGGTCAAGGTTCAGCTCGACACGATAATCCTTGAGGTTTTCAGTGTGTCCCACATGCCTTAGTTCCTGAGAGTAGGGATTCCCATTCAAGATCCCAACGAACTTCTGTATAACTTATCTATCTTTTTTGGCGCATTGCTTCCGACACTTGCTCATTCCATGCTCGAGGGATGGATCATCATCATAAAAATAAAGCTCGAGGTGTCTCTTTTCGACACCATCTTCTTTACCAAAAGATCGTATGTTATGGTAAATCTGGCCATGGGCACGGAAGGTGTAGACACCGCAGATTTGCATGTTAGTGGTCACACAATCTAGGTGGCAGTACAGAGAAGTGAAAGAGAAGTGGCCGTTGAAATATCTGTTGTTTGCACAAAAGTGCCTAGCATCAGGCTCCGAGCTTGTCCATAGTCTCATGAGCTCTGGTGGTGTCTCAGGATTTGAAAGTCGAATCTTTCCACCCCGACAACAAAAGACAGGTTGTTCACCCTCGAATTTCTTGGCTGTGCAGTGCACACAGTTGGGTATTGACGGTAGCATGTGCGACTCTGATGGGACATTAGCATAAACCCGGTCGTATGGATCCGGGACATCAGACTCACTATTCTCTTGCTCATCCGTGTCGTCGTTGTGCTCAACATCAGTTCCATGCTCATTGTATTTTGCCAAAATGTTGATGTGTTACGCGTTGAAAGACAGTTTATGAAAGAATGTTTTGGCTCAATCACGGTGTACCTTGTCCAACGAAAAAGTAGGCCTCATCATCTTCATTGTCATCCTCAAATACGACATCCACATCATAGTCTGTGCAACGCAGGAACATATATGACAAATGAAATATAATGGCATACACAATAAACAGAAAGGGGATAAATTTAATAAAGGCAAAAACATCCTTGACCATAGAATCTGGTGTATCATCTTGTGCACGGTTTGGAGGCACTGAAGAGGTACCATCAACTACAGATGGTTCTGTCTGTGTACCTACAAATTATTAGGTGGTGGAACTAGAGATTCCCGGGTGACACCATCTGTAATAACCAAAGGTATGAGTTTTTGGAATACAAAGATTGAAGGTGAAAAGTGCCGACAATATTTATATATATATAATGTAATTACTATGGTAATCCGCACTCGATTGAGTCGAGTCGTTCGTGTCGTCGCACTCTCCATCAGCAAAACCTCTAGCACTTCTCCCAATGTTTGCTTCAAAAGCCCGATTACAGCGGGATAGAAGGGCATTTCTCTCTCTAGCAGTCACTCGATGCCTGTGTATGGTATGTGCCGCTGACAATTAAGGGGTCTCGACTTCTGGACTCAGAACTACAGCCGGCGCAATGTAAATAGGCATGCCCATCAATTCTGGAATTTCCATATTTTGTGAACCCGTTTTAGGCGATTGAGGTGAAGAAGGGACAATAATCTGAGGGTTGAAGTGAGGGCTCTCTATGGCTATGGAGTCCGGATGCAAATTGTTGGCCCGTTCTTCTCTCACCGTCCTATTGTAGTTTTTCTTCATCTCTTTTCGTTTCACTGCCCTCTCTTGTGGAGTCATTTGTAGTTTTCTTGCAGCATTTTTCTATGCATACGAGTCATGTCGTCTCTTGTTTAATAGTGCCCTTTGTTCAGGAGACATGGCAGCCCTTTGTGCTCTATCTATCTCACGCTTACGCTCTTTTGGACACATGACAATATTGTTAGAACTAGATGCATTTACAGCACCTATATATAATAGAAAATAATTGTCTCAACGTCTCATCAATGAAGGACTCAATAAATCAAATTATATGATAATAAAGTTTACACAACATTATCTTGTACAGCGGTTTTCAAACTCATTTTGTAATTAAAAACAAAGCCACAATTCTATGAAGGCATACCCGTTTCATTAACAGTGTTGATATCAGTTTCATGAACAGTATTGATATCCATCTCAGTTAAACTGTCGTCAATATCACCAGGAGAGGGTGATGTGACATTTCCTCCGATGCTTAAAGGGACAGGATTGTCTAAAATTTTATTGATATAATAAGTATATTAGTATACCAAAACTTTTTGCTATAAAGAAATCAATATTATTGCCATACCAGTTGACTCGATAGTCTCCGTTGCGGTTATTTGTAGCATCTTTGCAGACCGTTTTGCTGCATACAATTCACGTTTTCTCTTATTCAGTAGCGCCCTTTGTTGAGGTGACACAGCTTTTCGTGTTCTATCACTATCACGTTTACGCTATTTCGAAGATAGGAGATGCCGGTTGATGGGACTGGGTGCATGTCAGAACCTATATATATCATGGAATGACATCTTAATCAGTGCACATTAAGATGGTTCCAAGCACAATTGTAAACACAAAACATAGGCACGATTCACCGGAACATCATGCAATGGAGACAAAAGTGTACCCGTTTCATGAATAGTTGCACCAATGCTGCTTAAATGTATTGGATCATCTACAAATATAACCATATAAATAAATTAAACCATACAATAAGCAAACTATGTTGCCACAATAATTTCAATCATCACTCCAATAAATACTTCTATACACAAAATGAGTAACCTGATAATTGTTGTAAGCCACTACTGTAGGTTGGCTGCCTATGGAGCCCGTCACTATCCTCGTCTGTTTTATCAGATGAATTTGCATCTGCAAGTTTAAACATAGTGATTGTTATTAATTACAATACGTATGGAAATTGAATTAACACTCAATGATACCACCGTACCTGTTGAATCGGTAGCCATATTGTTATCTTGGTCAACACTCTTGGTTTATTTTATAGCTCTGACGGCGTTTCTTTTTTCTTTCACTACTCTTCTCATCAGACATTGTTGCATCCTGGTCTCTATCCCTCTGGCCCTTATGCTCATTAGGATCCCTATCTAGCGGCACCAACACCGATCGGGAATGATTCCCTTCAATTAATTTTGGTGAGGAGTTACAAATATATGAACATAGAATATGTAGAGGGGTTGTAAAAGTTTTTATACCTTCATATGTTGTATTTGTAAGGTCCCCCAAAGGTACCCGATCACCATTTGGCCTTGGTGTGTCCATCAACACTGCCTGTCACTTATGTAAATTATATATATGCGTCCAACATTTGGGAAACCATGTGCATGAAATACAATAGAACGTATGGTATTCTAGGAATTGTTTATATTGACCTTGCAACTAGTTTTACAGAACTAAAATAAATATAAATACCACACTTCCTCCCTTCTACCTTAGACATCTAGGAATCAACAAATCTAGAGTAGAACCGAGTTTCATTCAGTTGCAAAGATTAAAAGAAGCACAAAAAAATAATTTATGAAAGGACATCATCTCAGAGTACATATTTATCTGAAACCAAAGATCTAATGCATCTGGTATATACTTGAATTACAGAAGGATACTTTACAGAAAAATATTCAGAGTAATGAAAAACACATGACAAAAAAATTGTCTAAGCCCACATGCTGCAAGCTGACCCAAATTTTATAGAACTGCATGTTCTTAAGTTATTCATGTTACTGAATAGCTCTGACCAACAGACCATTCTGTTCAAAACAACTATCCTACTGAGCAAATATTTTCTTGTGCTCCGTACAAAAATCTAAAACATCCATCAAATCAGGTTGCCATTGTTTCTGACAATTGGCTGTCATTTCTTTCCAATCAGGCTATATTATGTTGTACTTTGGGCAAATAATAATTTCATTATCATAGAACAATTAATAAAATGTTGATGTGTGACTTTGTTCCTACCCTGGGCATGATACATGCATTGATTCCAACCGATCGCAGTGGTTGATGTGGTTGGCCATCAATACTAAGACTATGTGATGACATAGGCACCTGAAGCTATGCGGAGATGTTGTCAGATTTCGTTGATGGGCACCTCTGAAGAATTCATACTAAATTCAGTTTTCAGCTAAAAAAGGCCTAGAAAATAAATACATATTTAGCCGAATCTAGTTCTAAATATTGTAGCTGGATAATGGTGTTAATTAGTGTGGTTCTTTTAATACCATGCTCTAAATTTAGTCTGATAAGTGTGCACATCAATATCCTCATTACATTACTTGCTAAACTCCATATCTGACGAGTGTGTACACATAATTAACTGAGAACAGGTGAAGGCTCACAATCTTCCTGGGACCTTGAAGCTGCGGAGGTTGTGACGAGGGACACTATTGTGACGATGGACAAACAGAACCTGGTATATTAGCAAATATATTATTTATCCAATCTAACATTTTCTTTTAAAAAATAAGAAGCATATGCTTAATGAGAGAAGAACGTAACCTTCGGCCAATGCACCATACTACTCCAGAGTCCACATAAGGACAAGCATAAACAATTAAAATGAGAGAAAATGAAGGCACATGTTTATTGATATGTTTTCACAGTAAAAGGCATAATGATCAGTTCTATTTCTGATAATAAGATTAGAAGTGGTAGCCATTGTACTTAAGTACCTGTGATGTAGAAGATGACACAAATGTAAATCAAATATTGCACCATTAAATTATTAGGAAAAATTGATAAGTGCATTTAATTTTGCATTGCAGTTTTTCGACAACTACTGTAACTACGACAGTAGATTCCACATATTTTCAGGGGGGTACAGTGAGAACAGCTAGAATCATATTTTCCATTGATCAGGATTGGTAGTACAGTGTGAACTGCTGGTTTCATATTGTTTTTCCCCTAAACAGCCAGAGCCACGTGCATATACTAATTGGAAATTTGACCAAGAATAGTTTGTTGGCTCTGTTTGTAGGCGATTTAGAAGCCAATTGCAGAGTTAGCAATATGAGAAATGTATGTACTTGCCCTGAACGGTACCTAACAAGACACACTTATCAGAAAATGATTGATACACACTTATCAGAAAGTGAGTGATACACACTTATCAGAAAAATGAATGGGCAATTGACTAAGGAACTGATAAGAAAAAAAACTTCAGTTCTGACATGCCACATCATTTGTAGTGCTGTAACTGCAACCAAGATCTTAAAAAGAATGCCAGTTCAATTCGGTAGATATAGTACAGAACAAATATAGGCATGAATTGATTTGAAACTGATAAAAGGTCTATGGCAACGGCATATATCCCCAAATAGACAGAAAACAATACAGCTGAGGCCCTAGATGCAAAGCGTGGCATGATGCCAAGAGGTTAGATAGCAATTTCTCTAGCACTTTGGAAAATGATTTGAAACTTCACCTAGATTGGCGTCCTGCTCGGATGCTCGCCGAGGCCTTCATGTCACTGATTGCCGCGTCAGCCGTCTCACTCGCGGTTGCTCAGGGATTCCCACCGCAGGTTCGTTAGACTCCAATAGATGCCGCGTGAGGCCGTGTCCGAAAAGACATGCTCGCCGCCGCGGCCACGAAGGGTACGACGAGTCCAGCGCAGACAGGACGTGATGCACGTCGGCGGGAAGACTCGTCATGGTACGATGCCAGAGAAATTACCTCACTGGTGGCGCGGGGAACATCGCGGAGGTGGCGGCGCTTCCTACGGCGTCGCTGGAACCGGTGATGAGTCTGGCGCGGGCGGGACATGATGCACGCCGGTGGGACGACTCGTCGTGGTACGATGCCAGAGAAGTATCCTCCCGGCGGCGCGGCGAACGTCATGGACGTGGCGGCACTTCCTGTGGCATCGCTGGAGCCTGTGGAGGAGGCGGCGGGGGGCAGGTCGAGCACGCGGACGTGGCTGTGGGCGGCGGTGCGGGGTTGGCGGAGGCGGCGGGGCGCAGGCCGAGGACGCAGTCGTGGCTGTGAACGGCGGCGGAATCGAGGGTCGTGGCCGAGCAGTGCAGAGCAGGCCGCGATGTTTTTTTTTAGGGGTGGACTGGAGGCCGAGTAGAGAAAGGGAGGCGGCATGGAATAATTGTTGTCCGTGGTATGAGGTGATTGGACTTTCTTTTTTTTTAATTTGTGATTGCACTTTTCTTGCTTGCATGTGATTGTGCCTTCCTTGTATGGTAATTATAGATCCGCCTGCCGGTGTAGAGAGAGCGGTGGCGTGGGATCACAGGTAAAAGAGAAAAGTGACCCTAAAATTAATTAACGTCGCACAAAAACGTGTCTATAATTTGTTCTTTTTATTTATGAGAGAATATGCCTATGACCTAGCTATAAAATTGTAATGCCATCCTTCTCGTACTTCTGCTCTGCTGACTACACAGAGTAAGGTAAGTTTTGTGCCTGTCCGCGGAAGTTCCGTGCCTCATAATAAGTTCTATGTTAGGACGCGGTAATTCCGCAACTTGTCGGTCTAGCAACCCTTGAGTGCATAAAATGTCATACGCATCATAGATTATCCTGTCATCACACAGTGCGTTGCACCCCTCACTACTGGAATCAGCTGGGCTATATTGCACTCAGTAAAACCTTTGCCAAGTACAACACTCGGCAAAAAACTGGTCGGCAAAGAGATCTTTACCGAGTGCCTTTTATCGAACACTCGGTAAATATAAAAATAAAAAAAACTCAAAAAAATAGAAAAAAAATCAAATTAGGGGAGGGACCTACTACTTGCACCAACTAGCTCCCCAGCCATGGCCTTTTTTCTAAGATTTTTGTACACTTTGCGGCAATGGGGATTTAAACTCATGACCTCTCTCTCACATGATTTCTACCTTTACTCCTGCATTACATCATCACATGTGTCTATAAGTAGTTTTACTTTCCCATATATTATATCAAACCGACTATAAATTGCTCTTTTGATGCCCTAAACGAAATCAAATCAAAAAGTTGTCAATTATAAAGTTTTATAACTTTTCAAGATCAACACTTTTCATTTAGAAAGTTTTTCCATCCAAGGTTGTTTACAAAATTTAAATTTTAAATTTGAGAAATTCAAACATAGGTTTAACATGACAAGATGAACTCAAATGAAAAATTATCAACTACAATGTTTTATAACTTTCCGAGTTCTACAAACTATTTTGGATATTTTTTTCCATCCGAGGTCATTTAAAAAATTCGTATTTGAATTTTTAGAAATTCAAACGTAGGTTTAACAGGGCAAGACGAACTCAAATGAAAAAGTTGTTAACTACAATCTTACATAATTTTTCAAGATCTAGAAACCTTATTATGGGTATTTTTTCCATCCGAGGTTATTTAAAAATTCATATTTTGAATTTTTAAAATTCAAACATAGTTTAACATGGCAAGATGAACTCAAATGAAAAATTTTTCAACTACAATATTTCATGATTTCTCAAGAATTACAAACTTTATTTTGGGTGATTGGTCATTTGATCATTCGACGTGGTGGTTCTAACGTAGTTCACAAGTCTTATATCTGTAGTTTAATATACTGAGAGAGAAATATAAGATTTGTGAACAAATTTACTTTCACTTTGTCAAATAAAGAAATAATCAAAATAAATTTTGTAAACCTTGATTAGTTAAACAACTTTGTAGTTGAAATTTTTTTCATTTGAATTCATTTAGGGCTTCAAAATTTGATTTGAAGTTTTCTTTGCCGAGTGTCTTTGCCTAGCACTCGGCAAAGAGGCTTCTTTTTCTTTTGGCACTCGGCAAAGAAGCCTCTTTGCCGAGTGCCCAAAAGAAAACACTCGGCAAATTGACCGATTTCGGTAGTGCTTATGCATGGATGTAGGAGGCACTACGTCAAAACTGACTTTCTGCAGTGTTGCAAAAATGGACTCCGTAGCAGATGGTTTTGTTGCCCGCTGCGGTAAATCACCACGATTTACTGCAGCAGGCACTTTTAATTTACCGCAGTGGCCACTTTTGCCCACTGCGGTGAATAGGGTATTTACCACAGCAGACAGCTTATAAGGCCCACCACGGTTAAGGCCTAGCCCAACAAGCCCAGGACGAGGCCTAATTACTGGTCTACGTATATAAATAGCACTTTAGGGTTTCATCCTCCAGTCCACCCGCTCGCCTCCACTCCTCCACCTGTCTCCAGCCGGCTCCGTTCTCCTCCACTCCTTCACCCGTCTCCATGTACAGTCTCTCCAGTCAGCTCCCTTCTCCTCCACTGCTCTCTTCACCCATCTCCCTTCTGCTCGACGTGCGATGGGGCCTGGACGGCGCCCTACCAATCCTCCTCCTCCTTCTATTCACGCTGGTTGTTCGTGCCGAAGTAGGGCACGCAAAGCCGCGACAGAGCCCACGAGACCACGATGGGGCGCTCGGGGCCGCGACGGCGCTTGGTGCCATGATGGGGTGCAAGGGGCCGTGACGGTGCGTCCTCCTGGTGGATCTGACCTCATCCGCCCTCCTTCCAGCGATGGCAGGCCTTCAGCGGCCGGTGGCACGAGGAGCGGTGCAGCTGGCGAGTCACCGAGCTCGACGTTCGTTTCTCACCAGGTATGTGTTGACGGGAGTTATACCATGTTTTTACCCCATCAAAACCATCAACAAGATATTCTTTCTGGAAGGAAACCACCAAACACATAGTAGCTTAGGCACAAATAACTTAGTTCCACATGTACTTATCATTATTTGGTTGCAGCACTCAGAACAGGTACTTTCAATATCCCGAAGCTCCATATGAAGGATGGGCAGCCAACCAGGTATAGCCAAATGACAAACCGACTTCACATTCATCAATACCATAGCTTCCGAAGACAATGTGCAAAAGATGGGCATAATGATGGGATCACCCGACCCCACCTTGGTGGGCCCAGCACCACCATTGTGCTTCGAACTGCACCTAGAAGCTACCTACAGAAGATGAACCTTTGGTTCCACCAAAGGAGGGTCGGCCGATCCCCTTGTGGGACCTTCCAAGCCACTGCCAGATCACCAGGATCCTCCCAACAGAGTCCCAAGAAAGTGCCACCCTTGGATCACATGTGTGTTTCCTTTCAATGGTACAAGATGAAGTCACATGGATCCATGGGCCCACAACGAACGAACTAACGTGACAAGAGCATAACCAACACTTGGAATGGACTCTATGACATGTGGGGACTCTCGCCCATGGTCCCACCTCACATAGAGGGGGTCGGCCGACCCCCACTTGGTGGGCCCCGAAGCTCAACTTCACCCCACCGCCATAAGAATACTTCTAGAAGACCCTGGCTGGGCCTACCTACCATAGGGGGGTCGGCCGACCCCCACCTTGGGCCCAGCCAGGTCGGTTGAACCTCCACTGCCTTCCTGCATGCCTTCATGCATGTGCTTCATCGTGGACATCCATCTAAGGCGGTTGTAAGGTGGTTTAATCCAATGATGCAGGATGGAGGTCACGCGGATTGCTGACGTGGCAATGGAGTAGCCCCTACTCCACATCCCACTATAAATATCCCCATGGGCCTTCACTTTAAAGCATGAAACATAGAAGAGAGCCACTATCTAGTATCTTTAGCTATGCTAGTAGAGGGAGAGTGAGGAGTCTCCAAGGAGGAGTCCCGGCATGTCGAGAGTCTTCTCCAAGGTACGCCTCGATGGATGTGAGCTTCTTGTAAGTCTTACATTCAAGTCTTTCTAGTAATTTATTCTGGTCTTAGTACTTTAAGTATACGGTATTGTTACTGGCACACGGTTTTACCTAGTAAATTGCTCGAGTCTCTTGCAAGGATTAGAGTAGTAAGATTAGTGTAAACGTGGTGTGTAGACAACATCTTACCAGTGTGATCTGTTTGTCGCACTATAGGACACCTAGCATGAGAGTGATAGTCCTCGCTAGGCGGAGAGTTCCCTATACGTGTGTTAGGTAAGTTAACATTGTGAGAGCGGGGCTGAATAGGGTAGTCATCTCGGTGAGGGAGGAGGTGCAAACCTCTTTAAGTTGACTCGTGGTTTTGTCTATCACCCCTAGTAAGGGAGGAGGTGGTAAACCTCGTTATACTTAGAATACCATGACCAGATATCTTTGCTAGATAGACCTCTCTATCCTATTATCCTAGACCCTTTGTTTTATCACTGGATGACTTAAGCCTAGTTAGTTCACTTCACATTCCCCGTGGAAAATACGATACCTGGAATACTCCCAGTGAAGGATACATCGACTACCGTACGCTTGCGGTATATCTGTTTGCCACTTCTGGTGTCAACAGTATGCTCCCACTGTCTTCCTCTTTCTCATCTTCTCAGATCCAGTGTGGAGGCCCCTCACCTCTTCTCTCTCAGATCCGCGATGACGATGATGGGGCCCGGTGGTAGAGCGATGTGGAGGGGCGGGGCAGTTTCGAGGGTTGTACAGCGGCGCCAGAACCACGACGACGGCCGATCTGGTGACATGGAGCTCGACCCGGTGGCACCTAGCTGCCACCACTAGATTTGGCGAGGAGGAGCTCAATCCAGCCAAGGAGAAGGTTCCAAGCAGCAGGATCCGGCACGGCGGAGCTCCCGACGGCGACAGCAGCTCTAGATGGGCTCGGCGGGCTCAGATCCACCCCGTGTGGGCTTTTTTTCTTTTTTTCTTTTTCAAAAAAATTTTGCCGCTGCAGGCTTTGTTGTCTATCCAATGTGAAAAATCCGGTTTCCCGCAGCAGGCGGTGCTCGCTGCCATAAACCACGATTTACTGTGGCATGGCAGCGGCAGCGGACGCCTTTGTCTGCTGCAACAAACCGAAAAGGCCCGCTGTGGTTGTTTGTTTGCGACGATGTGAGGAACTCCACTAAACCTACATCTCGGATATGTGTGCATTGTGGCCTTTTATGCCAAATTTTGAACTCCATTCATAGAGCATACATCTCGGAGGAGCAAACTATACACATATGTTCAAAATCTCAATATTCTTTATCAATTATTTGTAAGCAACAATTTTGTTGTAAGCTACAATTTTGTTGTCATCGATCTAGGCCCCTAAATGGGTTTTGGTGTATTAATGACCATACAATTAGGGGTCTAAAAATGTTATTTACATGATGATGACATGTCATAATTAAGTGAATGTGGTAAAAGAATATGCCAAGAGTACATGAAGGCTTAATTACACGATTTATATTTTTAAAATGGAGTATAAAAAAATTAACTATTAATGGGAACACAAAATTAATATGCCAAGAGTATACATGTAGCTTAGGGGTGTGTGTGCATTGTCTGCATTGAGTACAATTCATCAAAAAACTAACAAATTGGAATCATCTCAACCTTTTTTTCTTTGAGAAAACAAAGTACAACGTAGATGCCCACACACACGCACGCATACCCACCCTATAGATACATATACACAAACCCTACCCCTATAGCGCCTCGCTGGCGACAGGGACGTCGCCTACCACTTAATGCGTAGCGATGATAAATCCTAAAAAATCCAAAAAAAAAGGTATGAGCTACAGGATTTTAACCCTGATGGTAGTATCTCACTAGACAGTCCTACCATTAATTGCAAGCCTATTCGCAAAAGCCGTCGCATCCTAGAAAATAGGGATAGAATAATCATCCTATCATTTCTTTCCGAAAACCGAACACTACCTAACTTAGGAACTAAAACATGCATGTACACATTATTCTTTTGTTGAGCAACTTGCATGACAAAGTATAAGAAGTAAGGTCACCACTATATATAGGGGAATGATATTTTTTTCTATGCAAGAATTATTCTTGCAGTAATCGTGGAGTGCACTTTTGTACATAGCATAAAATAAAGATTGGTTCGGAAGAAGTATCTCGGAATGTATAGTATTATTGATAGTACATCCCAATGATGGATCCTAGCTAACTGCCTATAAGATCACTGAAATATATAGTCAAAACCTCCATATTAGGTTGCGTGACTCGGACCAGTTACGTCTTCTCAAACCAGTTGGACGCCGTCAGTGGCCAGTGGGTTTACGTTTTTCATCAGTTCATATAAGAAAGCAATTAAACCAACGCTGCATTGTATGTTCAGATTTCAGACTCAGGAAACAAATCTGAAACCGATACGCTTGGTGGAGGAAGACTTGGTCTCTCTAGTGTTAAGCTAATATAATCTTGTGCCACTAGCCCAACTAGCCCAGCAGATCGATGACCCAAAGCCCTGTTCAATAGCACGGCCAAGCCAACATTGCTGGCTGTATGCAATTATGCATGGATCTGCAACCCATGTTGGCATGTTGCTGGGTTCTGACTTTTGAGGTTATATATACCCGGCATTGCTCCAAACGCATTCGTGTGCCTTAAGCTTCCTCCAAAGACATTCGTGCCTTGAGCCCTCAGGTATTAATGCTACAGTGGTACCGTGCGGCGGTGCTGGCACTGTGCTGTGCGGCGTAGGAAAAGGTCCCAATCCAGACAAACACTTTTGGTGGTGCGTCCCTCCCTCTCTCTCTCTCTCTCACACACACACACACAGAGAGTTGTAAGTTAGGTTTCATCATCGTAGTCATTTCTTGATCCTTCAAAGTTATGTTGTTGCTTTGTTATACTGTTCAGTCGTTTTTTTGCTTTTTAATTAATGTATAATCAACAGGTAGCTCCGCCTCCCGACAACAAAATAATGGCAGAGTTTATCCCGTCGAGTTCCGCATTGGCTGGTACTGATACTGGCGGTAACGAAGACGAGATCACGGAGGAGCCAGACTTGGAACGAGGACAACAGCAGGCTACGGGCGGTGGTGGGAACGTGGAGGTTGAAGCAGAGGCAGAGGCAGAGGCAGGGGCAGGACAACAGGCTGCGCAGGCTACGGGTGATGAGAACGTGGAGGTGGGAGCAGCACGGCAGGCACAGGAGGGAGCTGGTCAACAAGCAGGACAGCAGGCTGAGCCAATTTCCAGGCAAGCTTAGACCGTGTTCTACATGCTCTATCTATCATTAAAAAAATACGATTCTATAGAACTTTTTATAAAAATGTCTAAAGATTGACGAAATCCATAGTTAAACATTTAATATTTATAAAACAATAAGTGTAATATAAAAATATATCTCATGACAAACTAATAATAATGATTTGATATCATTAATTATTTGATGTTATTTATTTATGTTGTTCAGGTCATATACTATTTCTTTTCATAAATAAAGCAATAATTAGTTTTACTAAGAGAACATAAAAGAAACAACCTATTTATGGTATATAATTAATAATATTAGATAGATCATTGAATTTTTTTTATAATAAACTTATTTAAAGATACAAGTGTTCCTAATATTTTCAATAAACCTGTCAACCATAAAAAAATTTTGACAAGAATGAACACCATATCAATACTTCGAAAGGGATAGAGCGAGTATATTGACTCAAAGTTACTTATTGTTCTATGAGATTGCCTATAAGATAACACTTAATGCATGGACATATGTGCCAAGAGGGGATGTTTCTTGTCAACAAAGATGTTTGGCCTTTTGATGGGGTGGGGGAGGGTGGGGGGGTGGGGGTTGGGGGTTACATGACATCTAACCTAGTTTGAGTTATATTATGCCAATGGTGGAACAAGCATATCTTTATGTGATCGAGGTTGTTGGAGTTTATGCCCACCATGTGTGAAAGCGTGAGTTGGACAAACATTTAAGATTTATAGAAATCCATGTTACCAACCATGCATGCCGTTTTATGAGATGTGAGGATGAAAACATAAATGGGTTGGTGGAAGTGTATAGTCCACTGATATGTATAGTATGGATTTTAGCCATTTGTACTCGAGAGGCCATGCCATGTGGAACTATGGAAGAGTGGAAGACACAAGCTAGTATACTAGATGCCATGCCATATGGAACTATGGCATGCCACGAGTGTGTGGTTTGTCACCTAGTGTATAGTATGATAAGTTGTTCAAGATAACTAAATGTTAAATACTATGAACCGTGAGCCACCTAGATAACTCAATTCTTAATAAGCTGGATTCCGGTCTAGATTGAATAACTATATAAAGATGTCTCTTGGCAGGACGATGACTCCATCGTATCATGCTATCTTCTTAGGAAATAGCAATGCTGGTCAGATGATTATGGAAGCCCGTGCTAAGGATCTGAGAAATTGTGGACCATATGGACAAAATGTGCTACATATCGCTACTCTTCGAAGCAAAGGTAAAACTGTGCATGTTGAAGCACACATATCAACACTTCAGGTTTTGTTCACATAGTAAACAAATGTTTTACCCCTTTAAATATTTTTTTCATGACCGGGACTTCACCCGTTTTTAATTAAGAGGAAAAGAGTGAAAGATACACCCACTGACTTAGCAATGGCGGCGAGACGCCCACATCACGAAGCCAAACAAACATAAACGAAACCTAACTACTGGATACATTGTTTGCTATTACATACTAGCACTGTTTTGCGACCAAAAGCTACCAGCACGCCTAGACCACAGCAGCCTGTTGTCGCCCCCACTTCTTCCTCCCATGGAGCAAGGACTGCATGGCCTCCTCTACTTCTCCTGCCAATGCCACCTGGAACGCTGCCTCGTGGAACGCCTAGAACGTAGCTTCGTCTGGATGTTCAGTCTCGACCTCAAATCCGAGCTTCTTTCATGAGGACTTTTGTAGCCTACGCTTCAGGTTTGTCTGCCTTGCTCTTCGCAGCAAGGCGGGCACTCCGCCTAGGCAACCAGTCCAGGTCAGCGTCATCATCATCAAAGTGTGCTGCCTTAGTGAGGCGCAGATTCGAGGTATGGAGTAGCGACTGCTCGAGTGGCCTCTTAAAGGAGGCGATGAAGTCATCGATTGAGGTGGTGGCCGAGATGTCGATAGCCGCCACTCCGAGTCCGGCCTCGACGGAGGCTGCGACAAACTCTGGGGACGTCGAGGTGGACACCGATGCAGCATTGGGCGCCAGCATGGGATCGCTCGACGTCGGCGCCCCAGAGGATACCACGCAGACCGCACCGCACGGAATGGACGGTAGCATCGCGTTATCCGCCGGGGGGTGTAGCTGAGCAGCCACAACGGAGGCACCATTGTCTGCATTGCCCATTGACACAGGCAGTGTGAGCAGTTGCTGCGTCACAGTAGAGGTCAGCGTCGAAAGCAACGACGGATCGACCTCAATGGCCATCGGGTGCTGATGAGCGAGGAACTCGGCATCCACCAGGTCGGTCCACCAGTCAACCCGGTCATGCCCCGACTCTATGTCATGGTAACACAGAGGCGTACGTAGCGGCTCAGGGGTGTCGCCCTCCGTAAGGGCAACAAGCACGGTAGCCGGAGCCTCAGTGGTCTGGATAGCAGGAAATGATGCGACGATCTCCACCAACATCGGATCTTCCGCTACCTCCCGACCAGCATGTCCGGCATCCCTGCACAGCGACAACATCAACAACTCTGGGAAGATCGGAGACGTAATGGTTGGGACGACCGGGTCCCTGCACTTGCTCGACCTTCTCATGCGCCGACGCCGACGCCGGGGGTGGCGACCATTAGCTGAGATCTCCATAGCAACACCGAAGGAGGTGGAAGGGATGCTAACTGACGCTTGTTGTGGCGATGAAGACGACATGGTCAACCGCTGCACATGACAAGGCGAAGACCTCACCAACGACTGGCAGGGGCCTCACACCGAAGATGGTCGATGCGTGCAGGGCGGAATACTGCCAGCCGTGCACACCACAACCCTATGGCCAGAACCCAGGCAACAGATGCAGCGTGACGAGGAACGACACAGAGCGGCAACGTGGTCGAGCGTGAGTTAGTTGAAGCAGTGATCGACCAGCTCAGGCGGTACTGGGTGGTGATGCTTGGGTGCCACCTTCCCCGGCTCACGTCGTTGTCAATGCCTCATGACCAATCGAAAGCCATCAAGGTCGACGGTGGGGTCGCGGTGGGCTTGCCAACCGCATCAGGCACCGGCGCCTGCCACTGTGGTCCAAGCTGTTGGTGCACCGTGGTCCTCGCCATCTGCTGCAACTCAAGGCGACGTTGCGTGGGCACACACGCAGGCTACGTGAGTGGTGTGGTACCCGACCTACGCCTTCGATGCCGACGATGACGCTGCCTCTCCAGCAAGGCCACCTGTAGGGCGGCCACCGTGGCTTCCTTAGCCGAGGGCAAAGGCGAGGCCCGATGAGCCTGGCACGCCACATCAAGATACGACGGGCGTGCAGCAATGGGGAATGGAAGGGTGCTGCGTTGGGGGAGAATGACCCTTCCATCCCCCGTGCTGCCCTCACCAAGATCAGCATCCGCCCAGCGCCTTTCCTTCGAGCGGCCCATAGAGTTGCCCCTGGGATGGAAGGGTGCTGCGTTGGGGGAGAGCGACCTTGACGGCCACCTAGCTAGGCCAGAAGCCGACTACAGCAGCGATGGCGATGGTGACGGGGACGGCACTCACACCACTAGCACGCCGTTGTCGTCGACGGATGCATGGGCAGGAACCACATCTTTGCCATCCACTTTGTCATCGTCGTCATCATCATCGAACACATCCTCAACTAGGACCACATCCACCACCCTCCCCCCCTGCCCGAGGACGCAGGCAAGCTGTAACCGAGGTTGGGGGTGGGGTGCCTCGACCGACCCGTCCTCCATGCATGCCGTCGACATGGCACGGGCCGTGATGGCCCCCGCCAGACTGGGCCATGAATTGCCATGGTCTCCCCCTGGACCTCATAGGCCTCGGGCGGGCAGGAAGGAGGTGGCGCCGCCGGGGACGACATGGCGTAAGGGGGAGGGTCGGGAGGCTCCAACGGCTGCGCCGGTTCTAGGGGGCTGTGGGAGATGGAGCCACCCTCCGTGAGGCAGGGGACGGCGGATCCGGTGCCGCGCATCGACAGCCTGACTTCCCCCTCCTCGACCTCATCATCGGATGCATCCTCAACAATGACAGACGAGGTGGCAGCCTCCAGAAGGGGCGATGACAGCGGCGAATGCACGGAGAAGCTGGCCGTCCCTAGTGCTAACGGCAACGCGTAGGCGACCGTCGGCCCTGCAGCAGCGAAGACAGCCTCCGCAAGGGAGGCCATGGAGCTGCTGTGGGAAGGGGCCACGGCGGCAGAGGTCAGGTGCGCACCCACACGGGCTCTCTGCTGGCTATCGGCCCCTCCCAGACCAAGGTTCATCGGAGGTGGCACGCCGGCCGGCGGTGGCGTCAACGGTGAAGCAGATCCGGCGACCTTCGATGCAGCGCCATGGCCAGAGGGAACAGTGAATGGTGGTCTTCTGGTGGACGAGGAAGGAGGAGGGAGGTGGGTGGGTTGGGAGGGGATGGGGGAAGGGGGAAGGGGCCGCCGACGCCGGAGAGGCGGCTTGCGGCGGCGGCGGCGGGTGGTGGGGAGTGGTCGCCAGGGGGCGTCCCCCGCTCACCAACGGCTCTTTCCCATCGAGAAAGCAATTTGCGTCTCTCTCCACTTCGGTTTGCTGTGTTTACCCCTTTAAAATATTTCCATATATAACTATATATGTAAATCAAACCATACATGCTGATGAACAGCCAAGAGATTTTTGAACTATTTTCCTTCTAGAGTTGTAAATGGTTGTGCTTTTTTTTTTGGCAAATCATAAATGGCTTGTACGTACGTGTAGCAATGCTGATAGTTTTTAGACATAACATGTATTTCGTTCATTATAGTTACAAAATATTTTCAAAATACCACAGTGATTGTCATGCACTTAAACACCACCTATCGACCTTTTATCACTTTATGAGGAAAACTTTGTTGCTAAGGATCAACATGTTTAGGGTTTAGGGTTTAGCGACAGATGATTACAGAAGCCTGTACTGATGATCTGTGAAACTGTGGACCATATGTGAAAATTTACATATCTTATATAGCTACGTCGATACTAGATATCTTTTTTTGGTTCCATATTCATATTTATTCCTTTCACATGTGTTTGATAATATTAATTGAAGCATTATTGGTTTGAGCTATATGTGTTTGATATGGTAATTGACAAGCTCAATGCTTCCAAGTACATGTATATACTGCATGCATTGTGACACAAAACTTTAGCTAGTTTTTTCTAATAAAATTAATGATGGTAGAACTTGGTAATTAGGAACTTAATATTTTGGATAACTTTAGCTAAGAAATGTGGCATGCATATTGGATCCAGATATATGAGTTTGTTTTATTACAACAATGATAGAGGTAGACAAATTATATGCAAATTTAGATGTTTACTATTGATGCGTGAGGTTTATTTTTTATATTGTGGCGGAGGCATGGGTAATTTATGCAAAATCTTAGGTGTACTATGCATTATCTTCCATAGTGAAATGAACTACAATTTCCTCAAAGAAAAATCCATAAAAACATATTAGTGGTAGTCCTAGGACTCTGATCGTGCATCACATACTTCATCATCCAACAACATGGTCTTCACATTACCACAAGAGTCCATATGGACTAAATTACATACACAAAATATCAAAGCAGTGAAGTGTAAGGAAGCACCTGGCGACGAGCGTTAGCACATCCTTAGCCTCCTTGAGCATAGAACGTAAACCGTCACACGTCCCAACCATTGAAGTCATAGTCGGGATCACCATGATACCTGTATCCAATGGATTTTACTGTGGTTTGTACTAACCAACATTTCCATCCTATGATTGTGTAGCCTTTAGGTAAGCGGTATGCAGGGTAAACTACTATTTGGTTGTGGGCTAACCTTAGCAATCAATATTTTTCCTTAATAGCCTCCCACTTCTCCACATCCATCCCAATTCCCAAACCATCAGTCAACTTCTTTACACTCTTCAGCTCTCCCTACCACCCTCTCTACAAAGAGGATGACTCCCGCCCATCCTTGCCTTGATCAACGACCGCAAACCAAACCTTGATCAATGAACTAGGGAAAATATAGCATACGACTCTCACTAGCCAAAGTGAAGTATAAACAAAAGAATTTCAAATTGGGAACATAACTATATATATAGATGTAAACTCTATAGATTGTGTACACCTATAACCAGGAGGCCTCCATCATTAGTTGTGCCCCACTCATGCTGACATCAGGGTTGTCTATAGGCTGTGAAATATATATAGTCTTGGGATCCTGAAAATATGAAATTCATGAGCAAAAGAATAATGGAAATATATATAGCTTTGGTATTCAAGGATTTGACCAATTCGACCTCTAGCAAAACTAAAACTTTTAGCTAGGTCTTTTTTGTGTTAAAACCATATCTTTTTTAGAGTAACACAAAAGGCGAAGATGATCAAATTTATAGTTTTTTACACTTTCATCCCAATGGAACCACCAATTTTCTCTCTCTGGCCTTAGTGTCAAAACTAAATGCCAGAGGTATATATTTGTCCTTTGAGGATGCATTAATATAATTACTTAATTATGACTGTTAGTGTTTCGGTATACACAACAGTTTTCTATCTATGAGAAGTTGTACTGATCCTCAGGACATTTGATAATTGTAGATCTTACCGGAAAGGTTCTAGCAAGCAGGCTGGAAGAACATGAGATTAATAAACATGACGAGCATAAAAATACACCTCTGCACTATGCAGCATCAGTTGGAATTAAGGGTGTAACAAGCACTGCTGGAAACTGGGTCTTTGCCGTGTGTAATTACACACGGCAAAGACTGGACTACACACGGCAAAATATTTTGCCGTGTGCAACACACGGCAAAGGGCACACGGCAAAAATCGGCACGGCAAAGTTTCTTTGCCGTGTGTTGCACACGGCAAAATATATAGAAACTTTGCCGTGTGCAAGGTATGGCACACGGCAAAGTTTTTCGTCCGTCAGGGCCCCCGTCCGTTAACTAATATTTTGCCGTGTGCCTACCGAGGCACACGGCAAAGTTTCGCAATATTTTGCCGTGTGCCAGCCAAACACACGGCAAAGTTTCGCAATATTTTTCCGTGTGCCGGCCAAAACACACGGCAAAGTTTAGGTATATTTTGCCGTGTGCTAGACAAAACACACGGCAAAGTTTAGGTATATTTTGCCGTGTGCCAGCCTAAGCACACGGCAAAGACTATATATATATATATATAATGAACACATCAATAATGACATCTATATCAGCAGCATGCATAATATATCAAAAACACAAGCATATTTCAGAAACCCATCAATAATCCACCAAAGATCAACATCACAAGTTCATTATTACAATTCCACGAAAGTTCAACATCACAAGTTCATTACTACAAGTTCAACATCAAACAGCACTACAGCCCTACTACGGCGACAGAGACAACTGTGGCCTCGGTGCTGGACCAGACTGCGGTGAAGGGTTGACGCCATCAGCCGCCGGTGACACCGTAGCGGGATAGTTTGAACCCACCGAAGGAGGCTGCACAAAAGAGGAGATTGCATGTGTTAGACTCAAAATTGAAAATTTTAGCAGCACCTCCCCTGCACCGGGAGGTTTCCAACCTGCAAGAAACAACGGCACGAAGGCCGACAATCCCAACGGCACGAAGGCCGACAATCACAACGGCACGAAGGCCGACAATCATAACGGCACGAAGGCCGAAAATCACAACGGCATGAAAGCCGAAAATCCCAACGGCACGAAGGCATCAAACTTCATACTTACAGGAGTGAAGAGTCCAACCGGAGTGATAGCTTGGCCACCCGATGCCATGTTTTGGATCATCTGTAACATTTCCGCCATCTTCTTCTGCGTGTCCTCTAGCCGAGCCTCCAGGTTCGCGGTCGTCTCCTTTTGCTGTGACAGCGCCGCCTGCAGTGTTTGAATCACATGTTTCAGTATTGCAAATATGATCAATGTGTCTAATGTTCAAGGTACGACGAGGGAAACCAGAATTACCTCAAGTTCGTCCACCTTTGTCATCGTTGGAGTAGGCCGTGCACGTATGGGAAGGCTCGTGGCCGTGCTCCGTGACCTCACTTCAGAGAGAGAGGGTGCAGACCTCGCGGAGTCAGCGGCGTTTGCAATCCACAACCGCCCGTGCTTCCTGCCTTCACCCAAACTCACGATCACCTCTGTCTCAAGGGGCTCAGTGCTCAGATTGTGATCTGGGCCACGGATCGTCCTAACCGCCTCCGTGTAGTCTCTGACCTTGGCGTGGACGCTCGGGTCAGAGTAAGCCTCGACAGGTGCATCCGGGTTGAAGACAACACCGGATTTCACCCGGCCCATGTGCGACACAGCCCATGCCCCAAAATCAGACACCGGCACGCCAGGGTGTTCTTTCTCCTGCAAGAAAGACAGCAAGATGATTAGAAATCAAGCAAAATTGAGCGTTATCATAGATAAATGATTCTCGTACAAGAGCCTGCTTGAATGTGGTGAGGTTGCGGCTTCCTTGGTGGTGAGTTGGACCGGGCCTCATTTGCCGCTTCCGCTTGCCTTTCCTGCGCTTTTCCTTAAACTCCGGGGATAGGAACCAATCCACAAGCTTCGACCATGCCCCTCTATGCGACTTGCACCACTCGGGCGGCACCTACATCATCAAGTGTTTGACATGTAAGATGATCAATTCTAGATCTATTAAATCTCAAAAGAAATCAATACTATTAACCTACCTGAAGGTACTGTGCCTTGGTCAGCTCTAAATCTCTTCCATTTCCCTTGATGAGGGGCTCTTTCAGGATGGACCTGTAGTACAAGACATGGGACTGGAGTTTAGCCTCATAAATCATGTCGTTGAATTGCTTGTTACAGGCTTTTTGTGCCGTCAGCTCCGCCTCGATCTCTGTGCCTTCTTCGATCTTGAAGTACTTCTGCATACAAACACAATGTATCCGTTCATTATTTCAATAAAAGACTTACCCAATGGAGGATATGTATTTAACCTTCATTGTGAGGCACTTACCTGAAAATCCGCCCAAACCCAGGCTTGCTTGTTGGCCTCCTCGTCATCAACACCGAGCTTGTACATCTTCCACGACCGGACCACATCCCACGTGCCATCTTTCAATTGCACAAGGCCGGGGTAGTGTTTCTTGAGCAAACATCCCATGATGTTAGCGGGCACACGTGGGGGGTCAAGAGCACCCGACACTAGCAGCCAGCCACTGCACAAGTGATTAAGACAAAATATCAGTTTCTGTTTTGATTTTCAACATTTCATATGAACTACTAGTGATAACATGTATAGTTACTTACTTTCCTCCCACAGGACGAACCACTGGGCGTAGGTCTGGATGCGGAGCACTATGAAGGGCTGTGGCACCTCGCAGGTAGGGTGTTGACCGACCAGAACTATCCCCCGTCTGCTGAGTCTCCTCGTCCCCCAACGGAGTGTCTGTCGCCTCGTCCCCCAACGGAGTGTCTGTGGTCTCGTCCCCCATTGGAGTGTCTGTGGTCGTGCCCGTGGCCAACACGTGGTCCTGCAAGGTAGGGGTCGGGACCTCCAGCTGGTCGAGAGCAGGGGGGCAAGGCGGGTCCCTCCTGTCGCGACTGGGAGGGCGACCACGCCCCCTCCCCGTCCTCGGTCGACCCGGGCGTGCTCGCGGCACTGCCCCTGAAGACGTCTCCACACCTCCACTTCCTACAGAGGGCAGTGAGAGATTGAAAAAGAGGAAAGGTGTTTCAGCAATTGAATCTAGCTTCAATGTAGAAGTCCGTACTCAGCTTGATGAGTGGATTGCAAGAATGTTCTACACTGCTGGCCTGCCCTTCAATCTTGCACGCAATCCATATTTTAGAAAGGCGTTTATGTTTGCTGCCAACAAGCAAATTGGTGGATATGCACCTCCAAGCTACAACAAGCTAAGGACTACTCTTCTTGTGCAAGAGAAGGCACATGTTGAGAGGATGTTGCAGCCAATAAAGGCAACATGGAGCACCAAAGGTGTAAGCATTGTTTCAGATGGATGGACAGATGTGCAAAGGCGTCCACTCTTGAATTGAAGAACATATGTGCTCCTAGGAAAATTGATGATCCCTTGTATGATGATTTTCAGTGGATTAGTGAGCTTATTGGGGATGCTAGCATGATCAAGAATTTCATCATGAACCACTCCATGAGATTGGCAATGTTCAATGACTATAGTAAGCTCAAATTTCTTGCCATCGCTGACACAAGATTTGCCTCATCTATTGTGATGTTGAAGAGGTTTGTTGCTATAAAAGAGGCTCTTTCAGTTATGGTAGTGAATGAGAAGTGGAGTGCATATAGGGAGGATAAACCAAATCAGGCCCAATTTGTTAAGGACAAGATTGTGAATGATCTATGGTGGGATAAGGTGCGTTATTTCCTGGAATTCACCGAGCCTATCTATTCTATGATTCGGGCAGCAGATACTAACAAGCCATGCCTCCATTTAATATATGAAATGTGGGATACAATGATTGAGAAGGTGAAAACAGTAATCTATCGTCATGAAGGGCTAGAAGCATATGAGGATTCCTCCTTTTACATAGCTGTGAGAGATATATTGGTGTCTCGATGGACAAAAAGCAACACACCATTGCATTGCTTGGCACACTCACTAAATCCCAAGTACTACATTGAAGCATGGATTAATGAGGTTCCAAACCGACAAGCCCCTCACAATGATCTAGAAATTTCAGAAATGAGAAATTCCTGTTTTAGAAGGTATTTTTCTGGTGAAGAATTGAAGAACATCAAGCAGCAATATGCTAATTTCTCTTTATTTGGGCCTGGATTCAATTCATTTGACTCCCTTGAGGATAGAGCATACATGGATCCAAAACAATGGTGGGGTATTCATGGCCATTCTGCACCAGATTTGAAAAAATTGGCATTAAAAATACTAGGACAGCCAACCTCATCTTCTTGTGCTGAGAGAAATTGGAGTACTTATGGGCTAATCCATAGCTCCATGAGAAACATGTACAAAACTCCTAATTCTACTTCTTGCTGTAATTAAACTTCTTGCTGTAATTTTCATCTTCTTGCATTTAAACTTGTAGGCTAAATCCTGGACGTGCAGAGGACTTAGTTTTCTCACACCAAAACTTGCGCCTTCTCTCAAGAAAAACTGAAGAATATTATCAAGGACCATCTGCAATGTGGGATATTGGAGCTGATAATTTTGAAGTTGATTTTGAGGGTGGGGCTGATTTCCTGGAGCATGCAGATTTGTCATTTGATGAGCCGGATCTTGAAAGAGTTCTTGAAGATTTAGGGGCCTTGGGTATGGCTCATGGCTGAGCCTGGTGAAGAAGGTTCAAGAGCTAGGGATTGATGCTATGTCTTTATGAGTTGTCGTTTTATTACTGTCATCATGTTGTGTGAAGTGTGAACCTTTTAATTTCTGTTTGATGATGTTTGTTTGGTGAACAATCTGCTATATCTACCAACTATTTGTGTGTGAACCTTTTAATTTGTGTAGCTATGTTGCTGCAGCAGTGCAGCCTGCAGTTATGTACTTGTGTGTGAAGGTTTGAACAACCTTTTAGCATTGCAATACTGCTGCTATCTTGTGCAATTTTTCCTGCTATGTTGCTGTTGCTGCAGCCTGCAGTTGTTAGCTTGGATGGCAGCATGGGGAGAGGGCAGCAACAAGCCATGAAGGGCTGCCACAACATGGTAATGTGCTCATGTTACTGGATGGCAGCATGGTGATATGTTAATATTACAGCATGGTAATGTGTTGAAATGCAGAATATGGTGTGATATGGAGTGTTTTTGTTGGAGCTGTTTAGTGGAATATCAATCTACTACTGCTAGGAGGCAATCTGGACCAACAATTTTGCTATTCAAGCTGCTCAGGACCTCAGGTAAAGTACTCTACCTTAATTCTTACATTGTGAAGCTCATTTTCATTTCTCTCTTTATTTATTTATTTAATTATATGTATATATGTAGCCGTATCCCCGTATCAATGTTTTTGGGAAATGGGCGTATCACGGTATCGCCGTATCGCGTACCGGTATCCGTATCCACGTATCCGTGCAACATAGGTGCCATGGGCACTGACAACCCCCCCACCCCAAAAAACCCCA
Source organism: Bothriochloa decipiens (assembly GCA_023333625.1). Classification (NCBI taxonomy): domain Eukaryota; kingdom Viridiplantae; phylum Streptophyta; class Magnoliopsida; order Poales; family Poaceae; genus Bothriochloa; species Bothriochloa decipiens. Next base: position 35,977,983 of record CM041645.1, read on the forward strand.
ACCCCAACCCCAACCCCAACCCCACCCCACCCCCCACCCACCACACACACATAGAGACAAAGCATGCATTTTCCATTAGGATTTCGTAGTTAGTCATGCATAGATATTGCTATCTGTCGATTCTATAATGATTTTGGTACCTTCAATACTCATGCAAAGTGCTGCTACAAGACTTGTACACTGCTCACAAAGAGCAGCACTAAACATCCCTGCCCTCCTGTTTTGCAAACCCGGTATTGCTTTTTGGTCGCTCAAGGCAAAAGGGACTATATATATGGCTCTATGCAACCCATAGGTATATATGAAAGTTCAACTCTTATACTTATGCAGATGAGCAGTTTAAGAGGCCACCACTGAAAATGGCACTCGTTTTCATATGCGAATAGCTCAAGAGATCTGCCAAGTGTCTCTGTAAACACTGTGACCATCTCTAATTGTTTATTTTGGAAACATACACAATTAGTTTTGACAGCCTATGTAAATAAAAGATGTTGCCCCTATTTAAAATATTTGTCGCTTATCCCATATATTATCATCTTGCTGTTAATATCCAAACAAAATACATGTAAGCAGCAATCAAGAGCACAAATAATAAATTAATAACATCACATAAGTTTTTAGCTAGTTATATATCATTTTGTAAATAAAATAAAAATTACATGTTTTATAAAAATAATTATTGTGAAGTCTGTGAGGGATGCATAGCTAAACTTGCTGACAACACTACTATTGTTATGATTAGAACACTAAATATTTCCACAGACAGTAAACAGACAAAGAAAGCAATAACTGAAGACCCACTCACGCTGCTTTGGGGTTGGTGACATCTCCCAAGCTCATAAATCAAATTAACAAAGAAACATAAGCCATGGGAAAACACCCTTCATATAAGATATCAGTAATACCATTTCTTAGACTAATATGAAACACAGCTACTAGTACTCTGGAAAATAGGATATACATGCATTGAATGAAGTTTTTGTTTTTTGAGGGCACATTGAATGAAGATTGTGTTCAGATATTTGTAAGCAACAAAAATTAATAACTAGGATTACAATCAAATGAAAATCACAATGTGCCAAAGCAACCTAGTGCAGAACAGGAGTGCTTGAAATCTATACTTTTGTCCATAGTCTATGCATATACAATAAATCAAAGCATATAATGAATTCAAAGAAGACAAACCAACAAAAGTGCACAGCAAACCATGTTGTACTATGTCCATGTAAGATTTAAATTTAAAAATGAAACTAATGTAATATTTAATTTCAGGTTGAATAAATGATTGCACGGCCAAATTGAAAATTAAATAACATATTCTTTCATTAGTAGTGCTACTGGACCATATGTGCATTCCAAACATGCTTTAACAATTATGGATGCTTTAAACTTGCTTTTGCAAACATGAACTAAAAAGCATCGAAGGGTGTAAAGCAGCTATTGCAATCAAATCAAAATAAGGCACAATTAATTGTGTATCAAATCACAGGCCACAATGGTGTACAGCCATAGTAGTATAAAATCGCATGCTCGTTTGAATATACTCCATGTCGTACCTACTGCTGGAGGAAGACGGCTCGCGCCGTTATGCCAAAGGAAGAGGGCTCGCGCCGATCTGCCGGAGGAGGATGGCTCGCCGCCGCGGGTGGGAGGTGAAAGAGAGGCGGGGCCGCGCCGCTACAGCTCCAGGCGGCCCGTGCTCCCCGTCGCTCCGGCGGCCCGTGCTCCAAGACGGCGGCCGCGGCGCTCCAGCAGTGCGGGGCGTGCTCCAAGACGGTGGCCGGAGCGCTCAGCACCGACCCAGGCCGCGCATGTGAGATGTCTGTGTTTTAGAAGCCCGACGTCGCAACTTCCTCGAAATCTTCTCAATTTTTTTCCGTAGACTACAAATGCGAT
>CM041645.1:35989380-36005492 GCA_023333625.1 Bothriochloa decipiens
TTCTAAAATGGTGGAAAGAAAACGTCCCAAAGTACCCCACGATAGCTTGGATGGCGAGGGATGCTCTCGCCATGCCCACCTGCAACATGCTGCCCTCAGAGCAGCTTGCGCATGTCAAGAGCATAGTTCGTGGGTATTCCACAGAACATTATTATAGACACTACGGGTAATTGGAATGATTCAAATATTTCTGGCATTGCCTCTGTGAGTGTCGTTTCATCTGTACTCCACGAATTTTGATGGGCGCAATCACTATATTTACTTAACTCTCTTGCTGAAAAATGACTATTATTCATTGGTGGCCTCTATATTTGGCTTCTTGTTCCCGATTATTCGATCCTGAACATCATATATATGGCGTGTGTTAAGAGCTTCACAAATCATTCATTGTAAAGTGGATACACAGAAGTTGCAGCACTTAAATACCAGCACTAGTGTGCTTCTTCATCTGAAGCTTCCTCTAAAATTAGCAACCCTACTCTTTTTTTTAGACAAATGATAGAAACTATCCGGCTTCATCTACCTGTGGGTAGAATCAGACCAAAGTATTACAACAAGAAAAATAAAAGAAAAAAACTGATGGAAAAATTACATCCCCAACAAGAGACTCGAGTAGTCCTACGCAATAAACATGCTTGATTCGTGATGTCAACTCCTCTAGAATACGATTACCAACGTCAAGACAAAGCCATCCAAAGACGTTTGTCAGACCTTAAAAAGGTACTGAAAATGCTGGACCCCGACCACCATTGAAGATTGGATACATCTTCCAAGGCAACAGCACAAAGACTTGGAGTAGATAGCCTGCCAACCAACATCTGAACTGTTACGCCATCGAATGCCACCTCCGCCTTGAGCTGAACACCAAATAGGATGACCACACGGGAGAACTGCCCGGCCTTAGCAAACAAGACCTTCGACGACGCGTCTCCGCCGGCCTGGAGAAACCAGGCTAGGTTTTCACCCAATTATTGAACACCTGCGAGCACAGCAGGGGACGGACTGACCAGCGGCTTCAAAGGCGCCTTCAACAAGGTGTGTGGCACCAACAGTTCCACCGCCGTCGGCCCGGCGAAACAGGCCAGACAAGGTTTTTACCCAAACCGCCGCCACCACCGTCGACATTGCGTCCGACTAACGAGGAAGGCCGCCTTCACTGGAAGGGCACCATCAGCTTCACTCGGAAGGCATGCAGCCCCGGCACTGACCGTGGATCAGATCCAGGCCCAAGGTGCCCTAATCTGATCCGACGCTATCGCCGCAGATGAACGGCACGTCGGCTGCCATCAACGAACCACCACCGCACGGAACAGGGTACTACCGGTAGAGGGACAGCCCCATCCCGAACCGAGGACGCCCGATCCAGGCACGCAGGGCCCAAATCAGACCTCCCCCCCCCCCCCCGGCGCCCAACGACGGCGCGTTGAGGACGGGAACGCCCTTCGCCGCCGCACCACCCTATGCCGGCCCGGGACTGGCCGGCGCTGCCGCTGTCGTGGAGAGGCATCCCTGCCGACCCCGACGCGGATCGGAAGGGACGACCCCCCACCCCCGGTCAACCAGACTCCTACGCCACCACTTGAGAGAGGCCCTGCCGCCGCTATCATGGCCGGCCACAGTAGCCTTGCCGGCGGCCTGCTCTGGCGGTGGTGGCTAGGGTTACCGCCCGAGCCGCCCGCGTGGTGGCGGCGCGGGGGTCTTGCACCTTGTATGTTTATGCTTGTACGGCGGGTTCAGCAACCCTACTCTAGTTTACCTAAACAGCAATGCTCATTTTTTTTGAGGCAAAACAGCAATACTCATTGTTCATCCGAAAAATGCACTGAATGCCGATTTAACCAAACATCAATTCACCTGGTATTGTTCTTTTAGCAAAATCTTGAATAATATCATTTTGTTTTATTGTTTGCAGAAATTAGATGATGATTTGGGAAGGAGATATATTTCCACTAGTCTTTAAAAGAACTTCTCTTTGTTTTGACCTTTTCATTTCGTTTAATAGTAGGGGCCTACGACCCTCCTGTTTATTTGAAAAAAAAAAGTAAAGAGCAAATTATTTCAATATTCTTTTATCTAAAAAATAATTATTTCAAGAACCAGTAAAAGCATCGATAACATAATGCAGAACTGAACGCAGTACTGGATCAGTCCATTATAGCCAGAGCGATTATAGGGGTAAGAAGCAGATGAATTCCCATTGCTACAGAGTATAATAGATAAATACTAATTAGTTTGAGAATTCCCTAACAGAGCGATTATTGACTAATATATTATCATATATCACGTCCAGGATTCAGATTACTTGCAACTCCTACACTTTTGCATCCGTACCTAAGTACCCATGTGCAATGTAAAGATGCATTTTTCAAAACAGAAAAACACCAAACCAACCTCATTAGTAATGAGCACAAAGTTTGACAAGTGGTTCAACACATCCCAGTTCTCTAAGTAGTGCAATCCCAACATGAGACAACACAATCAGGAGTGTTCAGGAATCAGGACCAGCAATTGCAATGTAATTAGACAACCTAGCCTTTTGACACACAGTTTGCTTGCAGAGAAGGATACATGAGGTGTCACCTTATTGGGAGTGGCAGCTCCAGGCTCCAGGCTCCAGGCTCCAGGCTCCAGCACGAAGAATTAGCGGCGATGAATGACCGTGGCCGCGCGTGCGCCGAGGCACACGCTCGCTAGCGCCGCCGCCGTCACAACGGACCGGGGACAAGCAGGACTAAGGGAGGCGCACCATTTTGGGCATTCAGAATAATTTTAGAGCAAGAACGGCAACACTTGAATTCAGGGGCTCAGTGCTTTGGGTTCTACCTGCAGATGCTTGGCGGCGCGAGAAGCGACCTCATCTCAGTTCTCAGCCTCGCCAGTCGCCGCCGAGGATAGCAGCAGTGGCGGCGGAGCGGCAGAAGGACGCTCCAATGGTTTGAAGAACAGTCTGAGTGGGTCCTGTGAGTCCAACTAGATTGGGCAAAGCAAAGGTGTTCTAAGGCCCAGCACTACTATTTGAAGCCCACGATCCCATCTCTTTCCTTTTTTTTTGGCTACTTTCTCCCAAGCCGTTTTTTAATTGTCTTGTTTTTTTATTAGGAAGCAATATATTATTTTATAACGGGCTTATCATTCGACCATTTTGAAAAGAAATGTTGCTTCAGCATTAATTTTTTTACTATAGATTTTTATTTTCCGAATCAAATTCCTTAATTTTCTAGCTACTTTATTTGCAATTCAACTTTTGATGATTTGATACAAATATTAAATTTATATCACCCAAAACTTTATTAATTTTGGTACAACTTTTTTGCATATTTTTATTAACCTTTTAAAAATGTATGGCATTTAATCTTTCTTCTCAAAATAATCTAGAAAAGGGTGTACACCATTTGTCAGTTGTTTTAGTATCAGATTGAACATTCCTTAAAAAAGCCCACACAATATTTATGGTACATAGTGTCTTGTATCAGGAGACAAAAGCCGACTGATATGCGTGTTAGACTGGGAAAAAACAGAAGTTTAGAATTTTTAAGATAGCTAGGAGAGACATTAGAGCAAGGTTAACCCTACATATTGCTCATGCCCTGCACTTAAAACTTCAAGTGTCGTGAGCACGTGTAGACGTGTAGTGGTGTCGTGTTCGCTGAACTTTGAACTTAATGCCATTTTCTGTTTGAGTCCAATATATTATATATACGATCTATTTGTACAACTGTGTTAATTTATGGATAGAAATAGAAGATCAAATAATTCAGATCACTTACTTGAATGATTATTTGTTCTATAGAAATCAAAGGTTTGGAGAATTTTCTTTTTCTTCATATTTTTTTGAGGGAATTCTTTTTCTTCATGTGAGATTAAGCAGATTTGACGTCCGGGCCCAAGGCTAACCGCTTCATCGGCCCAATGCGGAACTGCCGCGAGCCCGTGACCACCCATGGCCCACGTCCTCCACGCCGCCACTTCCCCCTTTATTCGCACCACGCGCATTTCCCTCTCCTCTCCTCCCAATCAATCTCCCATGGAGCCGCCGGAGCGCGCACTGCCCGCGAGCTCCCGTGCAGGCCACCGGCGTGGAGGAGGACAGGCTCAGCGCGCTGGACGACGGCACCCTCCACGATATCCTCGCCCGCGTCCCGCTCCGCGACGCCGCCGCCACGACCGTGCTGTCCCGCCGCTGGCCCCGCGTCTTCGCCACGCTCCCGCGCCTGCGCCTCCGCGCCGCCACCTTCAACCGCCGCGGCTTCCCCGACGAGGGCAACCAGGACTACTGCGAGGACCCCCGGCGCTGGCTGGATGCGCTCCGCCGCGTGCTCGACGGCCGCGCCGCGCCGGTCGCCGCCTTCGACCTCGACTTCAAGTACATTAGCCTGTACGAAGACTATTTCGCCGGCGTCTTCGCCGAGATCTGCGGCAGCGGGGGCCTCCTCGAGCTCAGCCTCGTCAACACCAAGTTCCGCGAGCGCTACAATCTGCCCGCACCCATCTACCGCTGCGCCACGCTCACCTCCCTCGACTTCTTCAACTGGCGGCTCAAGTTGCCCGGCAGGATCACCGGCCTGCGCGCCCTGCGGCTGCTACGGCTCCGCTGCTTCACAGCCACGGACGACGACCTCCGCCGCCTCATCACGCGGTGCAGCAGCGTGGAGCGTCTTGAGATCGTTAACGTCCACAAGGCACGGAGCATCGTCATCAACGCGCCACGCCTCGAGAAGCTGCTCATCTCCTCGCACGCCCGCTACGTGTCTCGGTGAGCAAGGCGCCGCGGCTGGACGCTGTGAAGCTGACCTCCAGGTACAGCTACCCGGAGCACTCGTGGAGCCGCGACGACACCATGGACTCAGAAGTTGAGTACTCTTTTTCTGAGATCGACGAGATGCTTGATTTCGAGAAGATGGCCAAGAGGGAGCACAAGCGGACTGATGAGATTGGGAACATGATGACGTTTCTCAGTGGGCTTGGATCTGCCAAGAAGCTCCACTTGTCCCCTGGAATAATCCCCGAGGTCAGTTGTGTTCGTTTGCTGAATGCACGTAAATACTTTCTGTCCTTGCGCCATTCGGCGTCATTATTCCAAATTGCATATCATTTTTCTTTTCCTGCAATTTAGATAAACTACAGCTGCATGGTAGGATCACCAAAGAGATATATTTTCGCCGTACTTCAGCAATTATCATCAATTTTCAGTTTATATGAATCGTCGAATGTCAGTAGCATGTATGTCATACTTCCTTCTAATGTGTCAACTAGACAAGTAGACATCCTTTTCAGGTCGTTCCACTGTCATCTCATTTCACTCAGAAATTATAGCTGTAGCGCGCACACCAACACCACATATATATTATGGAATAAACTTCCGAATGATTACATCAGTTACTTAGTCTTGCATTTGCAATTTTGCATACACTTAGTACTTGTAAATGGTGTAGAAGAGAGTAGATGAGACATAAGGGTTATGATGCCACCAGGTCTAGTCCTGTACTCCAGTGCTACATTACAAGGGAAAGTCATTACAAGGAAAAGTCTTTTTAATTGACTGTGGGATCACATACAATCAGACATCTTTGATTTTTAAGGATAATCCAAAATTGTCATAAATTCACTACTTTGCTCAAGGATTCGTAAATAATGTTTCTTTATTAGGAGATGTGTGTGTACGGAAGCATTATTCCTGTTTAGTTCAGCAGTCATCTGGTTCCAATATATAGATGATTATTTCTTCTATGCCAAGTCAACAAAAATCCCGCTACCACCTCTTTTGTTGCTTGATTTGTGTTGAATTTGGATCATATGCGCATTTGCCATGTAATAAGATTATATGCAGATATATTAATTTTCACTTGCATGCAATTATGTTTCTTCTGCGAAATATATATGATCCTTTCAAGCAAAAATGGTAAATGCATGTTGGCTAGCTGCAATATTTGTCTCTCATTATACAGTCTAAAATACGTTTTCCTTATAGTTGGTTTATCATAATCCTTGCACAGTCCAAATGTTTAGATTAGTCACTCTGCTTTAGGGCTAACGTATAATAATTTACTTTTACATGAAAATAATTTAGGGGGTGCATTAATGCAAATATTATACCCATTGAAAACTTTATTCAAATAATTACTTCAAATATAGTTTCAGATGATTTTCATGGAACCTCAAAATAGTTTATGAAAACTGCAAAAACTTTAACCTATCCTTGTTTCAATTAGGTCTTCTTGAACAAGGGCAAGGTCTCCATGCCGAAGGTATTGCCCAAGAGAAGGTGTTTATTTGGATTGGAAAAGCTTAGCCTTGATCTGGATCACAATCACGAAGTGTTTGCCACCTTAGTTTCGTGCTTGCTGAATAACTCTCCCAACCTCAAGGATCTCAGAATTGTAAGCCACAAACAACTGATGCTTAACTATTTATTTTCGTTCAATAATACTGTTCTGCCACTAAAATTTTTGTCTTGTGTGTTGCCAGGACTCCCGTTATTCAAGAACAAGTCATGTGCCCTTACCTGCGGGATACTGGAAGGAGCAGATCAATGCAAATGGTGTGTTGAATCACCTGTCTAGTGTGACATTCTTCATCGACTCGATCTTTGAACGACACCCTTGTGGGGGGTTTCTGTCAGTTCCTGGTGATGAACGCGAGGGCCCTCAAAAAGATAACCATCATGTACTATGGCAGGCAGGTCAAGCCTGAGGATGAAGCCAAGCTGGAAGCAATCTGGAGGGAAATCCAGCTCTGGCCGAGGGCTTCTCCAGATTTGCGGCTGGAGCTGTGTCCCCTTAAGCACTATCCAAGTTTCAGCCTGGACTCTGATTGAAGTGCGCGGTTTACACTTTGCTACTAGTGAAGTCTTTATTTCCCTGTTATGGATCAGATCTCTTAGGTGCTACATGGCTCGTGGCCAACTTATCTTATTACTACTAGAACCAAACTATATCACTTTCTTAGTATCTTAAGTCGTAGTAAACTTTATCAAGCATGCATATGGCTTCCTGTCAGCTGTCTGCTTCAATATTTGGTGAAGGTGGAGCATGAACCAGACTATTTGCTACTATCAGATCTTTAGTGCCTGATTGACTGCAGTTTGACTCATTATGATCTGACTAATCATGCTTTGCCCAGTCAGCACGATCCAATGAGCATGTGTATAACGTATCTATTGCATCTAGAAATGTCAAAAAGGCCTTATTATAATACATTTCTTGGTTAATAGTTTCTATCGCTTTTTTTTTGACAGAATCGCATGGTATTTAGGAATAGGAGCCACCTGTGTAAAAGATGAAACGACCACCTCTATTAATCCTTTATAGATATAGACATCCTAAGAAGATTGTTTTTGTTAATCGACTAATTATAAAGGCGGTCATCTTAGAACATCCGCCTCTATTTGATTAACAGGCGGTCATCTTAGAACGTTTGCCTCTATTATTTGATTAACAAAGGCTCAAGTTGTAATGGTTGTCTACCTCAAAAATCGATTATCATATATGGCACGTGTAAAAGGCCCGCCATTAGAAATAGTCGCATAAAAATAACTAATAACTTTTTTCTATGTAATCTGGTGAAGACCAACTTTATATCGAAGTGATCTACAACTTTAGAGTTGATAGTTTTTTCTTTTGAACTATTTAAAGTTCTAAAAAGTTTTTTAATTTTTTAGATTTTGAATGTTAAATTTTAGAATTTTCATATAACCTCGGATGTTGGAATGGTCTATAGCAAAATTGTAGTTCTTAATAAAAACTGCAACTTTATGGTTTACCAGTTTTTGATTTGAAGACATTCAGAATTCCAAATATGTGTTTTACGTTTGTGGATTTTGAAATTTAGAGTTTAGAATTTCGAAATGACCTTGAATTTTCACATGGCTAATACCAAAATTGTAATGGTCAACCCGATCTCTGTTTTTCTAAAGTTCCCATATTTTTCTTTGCAAAACTAAGCTCCCATATTTTGATACTTAAATTTTCAAACAATCTTGGATTTAGATACGTTGTATACCAAAATTGTAGTGCTTGGGGAGATTTAAAACTTTATCGTTGAACTCAACATAAACCTCTGTCTCAGTGTTATCCCTCTTATCTTGTAATTGCAATACATTGATCACTTATCGACTCTAGATCCTACGACACTGACCATCCCTAAAAACTATTTTAAAAGTGATTGCCCTAGAAATCATGAACTTTTACAGGTAAAAATAATATTTCTAGGACCTGTTGTTTTATGTAAACTATTGTCAGGGCAATTTTATTAAAGCAACCGCTCTAAAAGCCGATGGCTTATAAAATCGGTTTGTAAGCTACAATACAATTTGTACAAAGATAGTTAGCAAGGGCAATAGTCCATGGAAAATAGAAGACGGTCAAAAAAATCATTTGGGTACTAGGTTTTTTTAGATTAGTACCCAAATGATTTTAAAGCATATATACCCATGCCTATATGAGCACTTTCGAAGACTGTCCCGGTTGGCTTTGTCGTCTAACTGTAGTAAGCTAACAATATTTCCTTGTTATGCTAAAACATTTACCTTCTATTTTAAAGCAAATTTTCTCATAAAATTCGAACCTTTTATCTTAGAATATTTTTTCTTTATTTATTTATCCAAATTTATTTCCCTTTGTCTCTTCATAAGTTATATTTCAAATGTTCTTTTTAACATGGTTTTGTGTTTGAGGCTTGTTATGAAATCCAGAATATTTTCATTCTCAAAAAAAGAATCCAAGATATTTTCCCTTTTTTGAAGCCAAAAAAAGTTTCTCCAAGTTTTTGGATATTTTTCTGTTGAGCACAGAATAATTTAATTTAAAACACATAAAACAATTTTCTAAAGGAGTCGAAACAACTTTTATAGGAAATTTTTTTATGAAACTAGTAAATTTTTTTTGAGAATTATGAAACTAAGTACATTTTTTTTTTACAACAATGAAACTGACGAACAGCGTCTTGCAGAATGCCTGCCTCCGGCACCAGCCATGGTGGACGCGTCGTCCTCCACTGGCAACCCTTCCCCGGAGGCGCACAAGCCGTGAGAACAGGTGACCTCGCCCTCCCGCTCCTCCGCGCCGCCTTCTCCGGCTCGGCTGAATCGCGGCGGAGGCGCTCTCGCCGCAGCCCGCCAGTCGCTACCTTCCGATGCGTCACCCTGCCTGTGCCGGCCCACACTTCCACGAGCTCCTCGCCAGCCTCGGCCGCTCCATCGCCTGAGGACGATGGCCCTCTCATTCCCCGATCGAGTAACATTTTACATCTACTGTTCTCCGACCCAAGCCCCGATTGTGAATTTCAGGTTTCAACGGTTCATGTTGATTGTGCTGTCAAATTTCTGTTAGCTAGGGAAGCAGGGAGTCATCAGTTCTATTATGGCCTCTGAAATAATGTTTTAACCAGCAATTTATTAGAAGCAAATTGAAGTTGCCATCATAAGTCATAACTCGAAACAAAAGTATCCGACAAATGTAAGCAGAATATTGTCAATTGATGCGTGCTTCTGCAGTCTGCACTACTCAAAGGAATATACAAATTACGTCACATTACCAAGTGGTACATCAGTTTCCATCAAATTTGTTTGTACTCCCAAAGGTTTCATTTGGTTTGGAGTTGTGAATACGAGCATTTTTTGTCACCCCTGGAAAAGTACTAACGATGTGGTGTCAAGCATCATCGAACTGATAAGATCTGACATATTTTAAGACATATACCTGGTCTTAAATCCAACAATGCTACTAAGGCATTTGATTGATGTAGCTATATTCCTTTTAACGTAGGGTTATTACGTTAGATATAATCTGCTACAATCTCATCTACTTTACCCAGCATAGGCAAGGACAGGGGAGGTCAGGTCGAGGGTCTCCATGTCCTGGTCCTGTAGCAGCGTGGCGAAAGGTCGTGCAACAGTAGAGGCTCCATCAGCTTGGTCTTGGGCTGAGATGACTTAGTAGCATGATGCACAGGGGAGGACAGGCGCTCTTGATGGGTGAGTACTGCGCTTTGCAGGAAGGAGAAACAGGGGAGACAGAGACGGAGCAGGGGACTACGCCGCAGGCTATCGAACTTGACAAGCCGCGGGCACAGGCACACCTGGGCGCAGTCGGTAATGAGAAGGAGCAGTGGTGGTACCTCGACTCCGGTGCGAGCAACCACATGACTGGCTATCGCACCGCCTTCACCGACCTCGACGCTAACAAGACTAGCACGGTCAAGTTCAGGGATGGCTCATGGGTGGACATTCACGGCCAAGGCACGGTCATCTTCCGATGCCGAAATGGGGAGCAGTGCGCGTTGACAGACGTGTACTTCATCCCCTAGCTCCGCGCGAGCATCATCAGTTTGGGCCAGCTTGACGAGCGCGGGGCAGAGGTGCTCATCTGCGATGGCGTGCTGCAGATCAGGGACAAGGAGCGGCGTCTTCTCACCAAGGTAACGCGCTCCAAGAATCATCTCTATCTTCTTGATTTGAAGGTGGAGCATCCTGTGTGCTTGGCGGTGGCGTGCACGCAGGAGCCGTGGCTGTGGCATGGCCGGTTCGGCCACCTGAACTTCAATGCTCTGGGCCGGCTCGAGAAGATGGTGACCGGGTTGCCACGAATTGAGCATGCTGGGGAGCTGTGCGACAGCTGCCTGGTGGGGAAGCAAAGGCGGCTGCCATTCCTGAAGACTGCGAGGTACCGCACGGCAGGTCCCCTCGAGTTGGTCCATGGGGACCTCTGTGGGCCAATCACGCTAGCGACGCACAGCAGACAAAGGTACTTCCTCCTGCTCATGGATGACTGTAGCCGCTACATGTGGTTGCAGCTCCTGACGAGCAAGAGTGACGCGACAGACGTCATCAAGCGCTTCAAGGCGTGGGCGGAGGCGGAGTGCAGCAAGTGGCTATGGGTGCTCTGGACCCACCGTGGTGGCGAGTTCACAGTGCTTGAGTTCACTGAGTACTGCGTCGAGGTAGGGGTGGGTCAACATCTCACAGCACCCTACACGCCACAGTAGAACGGCATCATGGAGCGCCAAAATTAGACCATCATCGGCATGGCACGCTCGATGATGAAGGCCAAGGGGATGCCGGCGGCATTCTGGGGAGAGGCGGTCACGACCACCGTTCACATCCTTAACCGGTTGCCGATCAAAGCCCTCGAGGAGAAAATGCCATACGAGGCGTGGCACGAGCGCAAGCCTAATGTCTCGTACCTGCGTACCTTCGGTTGCATCGGCCACATGAAGGCCACCAAGCTGGGCCTCGGCAAGCTGGAGGATAGGAGCACGCGCTTGGTGTTCCTTGGCTACGAGGAGGGGTCAAAGGCCTATCGGCTGTACGACCCACTCGGCGGCAAGATGGTAGTGTCCCTGGATATGGTCTTCGACGAGGCAGCGTCATGGGCCTGGGATAGGCTAGAAGCAGAGGGCCTCGAGCAAGGCGGCGGCGGACTCTGCAACACGTTCATCGTTGAGCAGATGGTAATCCATGGCCACGGCCAGGCTGTGGAATCGTCAGTGACCGGGGAAGCTGGAATAGGGAAATCCGCGATGGGGGAAGCAGAGGAGCCATCGACGGCTGGGTAGAGGAGCCACCCAGTCCCCTCGGAGCAGAGTTCCCTGGCCGCACTTTGACTCGACAGCCAACCCCTCGACGGGGGGCCTCAGCCACGACCGAAGTTTGGGCGGACTCGCCCACGGGTCCCAGGAGAACGATCGAGGGTCAGGCGGCTCTGACTGCGGGGCCAGGGGGCTCGACCGCGGGAGGAGCCTCGACCATGGGCCCCACGGCCACGACCGCGAGAGGAGCCTCGACCGTGGCAGGAGCCCTGCCTGCGGGACAGAGGGTGCGGGAGGCCTCGACCACGGGTCGGGCGGCCTCGACCGCGAGGCAGGAGGCCTCAACCACGGGTCGGGCAGCCTCGAATGCGAGGAAGGAGGCCTCGACCGTAGGTCGGGTGACCTCGAACACGAGGCAGGAGGCCTCGACCGCTGGTCGAGCGGCCACGACCGCGGGTCGGGCAGTCTCGATCGCGAGGCAGGTGGCTCGAACGAAGGTCAAGGGGCCTCGAGCCCTGCTCTGGGGGCCTCGACGATGGAATTTCTCCACTGCGGACGACCCCGTCTTGAAGAATAACGACGATGGTGGCAAGCGTGGAGTACGCGACCCCACCATCCAATGTCTCGGATTTCGTGGATGCCTACCATGAAGGAGAGGAGGTGTATTTTCGCTGGATGGACAACATCGTCGGTGACATGGGGGCGCCTGGTTTGACGGCGTGGAACCTCGACGATGACCCATCTCTGCTCTTGATGAGTGCAGAGGAGCCGACCACATATGCTACTGCAGAGCGTGACGCGGTGTGGCGGAAGGCGATGCTGGAGGAGATGAAGGTCATCGAGGAGAATGAGACCTGGGACTTGGTCGACCCGCCGGTAGGCTACCGGCCGATCGGACTCAAATAGGTCTTCAAGGTGAAACGGGACAAGCACGGGGCCGTGGTGAAGCACAAGGAGCGTCTCATCGCTCGAGGGTTCGTGCAGCGCGAAGGGGTCAACTTCGAGGAGATTTTTTCCCCTGTTGTGCGCATGGAGTCGATGCGACTCCTGCTCGCCCTCGCCACTGCCAAGGAGTGGCAGGTTCACCACCTTGACATCAAGTCAGCGTTCCTCAATGGGGATCTGGCCGAAATAGTCTACGTTAAGCAGGCGCCGGGGTTCATCGTCAAGGGCGCGGAGAAGAAGGCACTGCAGCTGCGAAAGGCCTTCTACGGCCTGTGTTAGGTGTAACAACCCGAAAATTCGAACTACAAAATTTTTCGATAAAACCCTGAGTGATGTGGTGCGACATGTCATCATCTACCCCTTACATATGCATCAACCCTACCATGTCATGCATGGCATTCATATGTTGCAAATTAATTAACATCTTATAACAATGCGCTATTTTCACATGTTACATTTTAATGTTTCAATTGTTTAATCATCATGTTGCATTAAAAAGAGTGAGTTGGATTCTTATTTGGTTTATAAGTTGAATAATAAAAATGAAAACATAATATTTATTTTGACAAATAAATATTAAGGGAATAATACCCTAGCAGTATTTGGGCCATGTATGCTCACTATTTTGTTGCACAAATTTAGCACACCACATATATACATATATAAGTATATATAAAAATGTATTTGAAAAAGAAAAGGAAAAAGAAAAGAAAGAGCCGGCCCGAGCAGCCCACCAAGGCGGCCCAGCCGCGCTGGCCTGCGCTCGCCCGCGCGACCGCGCGCTGCACGGCCCAACCAGGCCGACGGCCCAGCAAGAGCCGTGCGCGTCCGTGCGCTGCACCGAGCCGCCGCAGTCGCTGACGATGGGGCCCCACAGTGGGACCCACATGTCATCGCGCCCGCTGAGGTCACCCGACCGGCCGCGCGCGCTTGCGTCAGCACTGTTCCCCGGCGTCGTTCCTAAGCAACCTGCCTCAACCGCTCGATCCCATGTCGCCCCGCATCGACGCGCGCCCGCAAGCCACCTGGACCGACCAGCCCGCGCAAAGTGCCCACGGCCGCAGGCAAGATTCTCCACGCGCGCGCACCTGCGCTGTCGCCACAGTAGAACGCTGCCGCCGTGAAGAGCTTTGACACCCAGCGCTACTAGCCTCCTCTCACTGCTCTCTGGACCCAGATCGAGCCTCAGCTGCTGACATGGACATCCCTTGGCCGCTCGATCAGGCAGAAGCCGTGATCGGCCGTCTGCCGGCTACCTACCTCTGCGTCCGCCCTATAAAGCAAGCACCCCTGGCACCCTAGGGTTCCCAGGCCGCCGCCACCGCTCTGGTGGAGCCCAATTCCACCTTGCCAGCCTCGATTGGAGAAGAGCTGAAGGAAGGGGGAAGAAAGGAGTCGGGAAAGAGAAGAAGCCACCGCCGGAATTGGGGAGGAAGGTCGTCGACTCGGAGCCGCCGCTGCTGCTCGGGAGCAGGAAGGAGGAGCAGTACCGCGAGCCGGAGCCGCATGGACTTGTACCGCACCTCCATCCTCTTCGACCCGTCGGTGAGCACCACCATCGCCGCTCTCTCGAACCCTCCGCCGTGCTGTTGGCCATGGCGCTCCGCCGTGAGCGCGTAGGCCCAGGTCGCTACCGACCTCACTGGACACACCCGCACACACACACGGGACTAGCCGAGCCTCCTTGGACCACGGCATCGGGAGGATGCCAGAACAGAAGCCGCCCAATTCATCGCCGCGCGCCAAGCGCCGCCATGGCGAGATCACCCAGCCGCCTTTCCGTTGAGCCTCGACTTCCATTGTTTCCGGATCCACGCTCGCCTTGATGAGACGGACCCCGTGCGCACCCTAGCTCCGCGTTTGCCTCGCCAGAGCACCGACCCGAACCACCTTGTCATCGACGTGTCAGTGCGTTGCCGCTCCAGAATGCCATCGTTCACCGTCATTTCTTGCCACCTCCGACCACCTCGAGGAGCAAGAAGAAGCCGGGAAGCACCGCCGTGACGAGCTGCATCGAGTGGGCAAGGGGATGGAGAGCGTGGACCCTCTCGGAGTGCCGTTGCCGTGCACCGAGGACCTGTCGAAGCTCCGCCATGGGAGTTGCTGCCCGCGCGGACTCCGCCGTGTGTTTTGGTCACCACCGGCACCTCGAGCAGGTGCTGTGTGACTCCAATCGCCCATTTACGCCACCAATTGGAGTTGGAGTGACTCGGTGTGAAATGTACATCGAGCGCCGTCGCCATCGAGCCACCGTCCGCTGTAGAGCTCGTCACCGGAAGCAAAGCTGCCGCCCTGAAGCCCATCAACGTGACCGTCGTGAAGTCCCGAAACCGTTGGGCGGGTTAATGGCGCCAGAGATCCATTGTAGCACTAGGAATCGAGGGTTTTTCCGTCACCGATCGCCGAGGAGGAACCCCGCCCTCGAGGTGATCTCGTCCGAGATGGATCATGCCCTCGAACCGACCCTCGAGTTTGACCCTTCAACAAACCAACCCTCGAGCACCGAGCACCACCGTTCCGCCGAAGAACCGTTGTGGACTTGGCCTTCACGCGGACTCCGCCGCGTGAATTGGTCGCTGCAGGTGCAGCGTAGGAGTGCAAGGCAACCCTAATTGCACTCCTGAGCCCAGCCAAGACTTGGATTCGAGCAGAGACGGGCTGCCCTCGAGACCGTAACCCTCGAGACCATACCCCTCGAGACAGTATCCTCGAGACCGTACCCCTCGATTGCATACCCCTCGAGACCATACCCCTCGAGACAGTATCCTCGAGACCGTACCCCTTGAGAGCATACCCCTCGAGACCTAACCCTTGAGACCGTAACCCTCGAGACCATACCCCTCACGACAGTACCCTCGAGACCATACCCCTCGAGACCGTACCCTCGAGCCCTTTTTCTTTTCAGAAAATGGTTAAATCTTTGAAAATTCATAACTAATTCATACGAGCTCAGAAAATTATGATCCACATATCCAAATTTTCTATAAATCGAGCCCTATCTATCTAGGCTATGTTTGAGTGCATTTGGATCTTCTATTTTGCAATTGTTCTTTGTGCTAATCTATAGGGGTCGCTTCCGCGACCGTTAAATCTTGTTACAGGCTCGAGCGAGGACAAGTCTGACGACAGTGACTACCAGGAGAAGTCCGACAGCTACGTCAGTGAAGGTGCCACACACCATCCAACCTCGTAGATCCCATTATGCATGGCAATTATAGTATGGCTAGTGCTTTATTTTCATGTTGCTATAATGCTATGCCTGTGCTAGGACTGCATGATAGAGTATTTATTTAATGATCCCTACCTTGTTGTAAACTATCACCTGCTTACCCGCTGTTATGATAGCCACCTGCTTATCTGCTATACTTATATTTCTATACTTCACTCACTTACATTTTGATGCGAAGTGATGAACCCGGGGAAGGCCTGGAGGGTGCCAGGCTGGATGTGTGAGCTGATGATATTGTATCCGGGTTTGGGGTGGAGCTTACAGTAGGGAGTAGGGTGAGGGTTGAGTCAATCGAGCTGGGATCTACGTGAGCTTTTGGAGCAAGTCTTGCCAGGGAATGGTTCTGGACATTCCCATGAGAGGAGCCTGTGGCGGGCTAACTGAGATGTGATGGTGGTCCTTGGGTGTGATCCTC
>CM041645.1:36005502-36016977 GCA_023333625.1 Bothriochloa decipiens
ATCCGGACCTAGGAATCTCTTGCTTTCCACTCGCTCTCCATGGGGGGAAGACGGCCGAACCGCTGGATAGGTCGATGCCACTACTGTTAGGCGAGAAGTGATAGGAAGGTATATGCATGGGATGGAGCTAACACCCTACCGAGACGATCATGGCACACCCTTCGGGAGTGGGTACATGGCATGGCATCCTCTACGAGAGTGGATACATGCTCTCTTCACAGTTCCAGTGATCCAGTGCTGGATGGTACAGTGGCATCGCCTATGGCAGTAGGCGCCCGGAATCTGCCTAGGTGCACACGTGCATCGATGATGGTTATCTGGTGGATTAGTGAAACCTCTGCAGAGTGTATGGTTGATCGATCGATACATACACCGAATCTTCGGCTATGGACCTTTCCTATATTTCGCATGCACCGGACTAGTGAGTGGAGTGTTCGACCTTCCTCTGAGTGTGATTTCCGGCCGTGAGCCAGTTTGAGGGCTGCAGGCCGCTGAGGCAAGCCAAGAGGGAGTTGGCTTGTCGACCAGAGTCTAAGAGGGTGTTGGGGGAGATGAGATGATGTTACAGATATGGATGGAGATTGATGAAGGGAATGAGTTTGTGTTTAAAACTTGTTTATTATACTATTGTTTTATATACCTGAACAATTCATAGGAAAACCCCAGCCTTATAGGTTTCTTTTGAGATATCCATATTTTTGCATCCACTTCCACAAAGCAATGCATAGGATGGGAGTGTGGCCAGTACAAATCGTACTGAAAATTTGGTTTCAGGTTCAAGGAGTGAGTACTCATCTGGGGAGTACAGCGATTGAGGGTTTCGTGTCTACGCTCAAGTTGGAGAGAAGAAGATAGCTTCCGCACCTCAAGCTTTTACTGTTATGCTGCATGAACTCTGATTCCGCCCTGTGGCGATGTAATAAGTTATTGTAACTCCCTCTATTTGCTCTCTTTTGTTCGATGTATGGATTATGGATTGAACTGTTATCGGGTAATGTGATTTAAATGGTCATATTACACTCCGACACTGTGGATTTCCCTTCGCGGAAATCAAGGTCATTTCATTAGGCACCACGGGCATGGAACGCCAAGCTCGATGCCACCATGGCTGAGCTCGGGTTCAGGAGATACGCCACAGAGCACGCACTGTACACCCGACGATGAGGGAAGGAACATCTCATCGTCGGGGTATACGTGGATGATCTTATCATCACCGTCGCGTGGGCTCAGGATATCACCATTTTCAAGGAGGAGATGGTCGCGCGGTTCCGGATGAGCGATTTGGGTGCCCTGTCTTACGACCACGGCATCGAGGTGAGGCAAGGGGAGGACGCCATCAGGCTGGGCAGCGCGCCTACGCGCAGAAGCTACTCGAGCAGGTGGGCATGGCGGGCTGCAAGCCTGTAGCCATGCCAATGGAGGAGCACATCAAGCTCTTGAGGCAGAGCACCGCGGCAAAGGTGGATGCTACGCTCTACCGGAGCATCATCGATAGTTTGCGCTGGCTGACTCACACACGGCTGGACATCGCGTTCGCAGTGGGCTATGTGAGCAGGTTCATGGAGGATCCGCGGGAGGACCACTGGACGGCGGTCAAGCACTTGTTGCGCTACGTCCAGGGCACGGCGTAGTGGGGAATCGTCTTCCCCAAGCGCGGCGGGCTTCAGCTATCGATGTTCAACGAAGCACCACCCGAGGCAAGGGAGGGCGCGCCGGGACTCACGACGTTCAGCGACGCGGACATGGTGGGTGATGTGGACGGGCGGCGGAGCACCTCCGGCGTGCTTGTCTTTCTCGGCGGAGCACCGATCGCCTTGCAGTCGTTGAAATAGAAGATGGTGGCTCTATCCACCTGTGAGGCAAAGTATGTGGCTGTGGCCACGGCAGTGTGCCAGGTGGTCTGGCTGCGTCGGCTGCTGACGGAGCTCAACGGAGTTCAAGCTCAGCCACCGGTGGTCAAGGTGGACAACCAGCCAGCAATTGCGCTGGCAATGAATCCCGTCCTCCACGACATGAGCAAGCACATCGATGTGAAGTTCCACTTCCTTCGAGACTGCGTCGATGGAGGACAAATCATCATCGAGTTCGTCGACACTGGTCGGCAGCTTGCTGACATCCTCACCAAGTCGTTGGGTCGTCTTCGGTTCCAGGAGCTGAGGAAGATGATCGGCATGGTGGAGGTCAAGGGCTAGCAGCAAGATTAGGGGAAGATTGTTAGATATAATCTGCTGCAATCCCATCCACTTTACCCAGCATGGGCAAGGATAGGGGAGGTCAGGTCGAGGGTCTTCATGTCTTGGTCCTGTAGTAGCATAGCGATAGGTCGTGTAATAGTAGAGGCTCCATCAGCTTGGTCTTAGGCTGATGTAAGCATAGTACTAGGAGTAGTTGAGTACTGTAGCTATACCTCATGTACCCGGTAGAGGGTGGAGGATTGTATATATATGTTATGCAATGTAATAGAAAGAGTAGCTTCTTGTCACCATATTCAGGCTCTGTCTTCAGCCAACGCAGAAGAACAGAAGGTGTGCTGTGTGTGCGTGAGTTGGGAGCTCGACTCATCTTCTTCCATGAAGTAGGGGAGAGGTCGAGGGGGGTCGAGCAGGAGCTGCTCACCTCGAACCAGGTCTACAGCCAACGCTGCTAGATGTCACCACTGCTAGACACCTTTCGAGATGATCGGCAGTGGTCGGTGCTAGGTTCTAGCGCCAACCTATTACCTACCGAGGCTTCAATACTTTATACTGAACTGCTGAGGTGTGCTGTCTCAGTGAAAAGCAACGAGACGGCAGCAAGATGTGTACAAGAAGAGGGAGAATATTAATTCAGAGCAGGGAAGAAAGGTGCTACTCAAATGAAAACTTAAATCTTCCGCTGTTAAGTATGCTACTGTTGAAATTTTCCTGAAATGCCAATTATATTAGCCATTATTCACATTTCGGGTTGTATCGAAACTTTGGCACCTGGGAGGACTTACAGAGAAATGATGATGGGCATGGTGTTTGATCCAAACAGAGTTTAATGGGAGGACCATTGATCTAATTTCACGGTGAAATCATTACCTAATGCTCAGTAGCTGCCATAGAGACATGGACATGGGAAAGGATGAGGTTACATGTAGTTTTTGAGATATTTAGTGGTAGGTGCACATATTTATTCCATCTGATGTCGAGCCATTTAACCAGACCACACATCATTTGGGAATCATCTGTTTTGTATGAAAAATCAAAAGAAAAACGGTTGTCTATCGGAAATTAGACAAGATTATTTTCATGAACGCCCTTTATATAAGTCCCACAAATTCATACATGCAATCTGATGATGGCTGTTTTGCTTGACAGATTCATGCTGCTGCATGGACTGATGGCCGACTATTGTTGTGAAGATAATCTATTGCATCAGCAACATCAACTGCAATATTCAAGAGTTGGATTAAATTTAACTTCTGGAGATGTTCATCCGTTTGCCGATGCAGCCATCTATCCAGGCTGTAGTTGGGCATGAACTCGAATACTAGTGCCTGGAAGTCATTGCCTATAGTGTCAACACTAGAGCAGCAGGTGACGATATTGATCAAATTTCGATGTTTCACCTGTCTCAAAGCCTCACGTTCTGCCAAGAAACTTCTTGAAGAACCAGATTGCTGAAGAGTGAACACTTTAACAGCTACAACAGCATTTCTGAGCGCCGGAATAGACAGACTTCCTTTGTATACAGAACCGTATTTTCCTGCACCCACCAGATTTGTGGGTGCAAATCCATCAGTAGCTTCAAACAATTCAAGGTATGAAACTCTTGGATACTTGTCAGTCAACCCAGTAGGGCTATCAGTTTTTGTCTTTTCACGTTTTATTGTCCTCTTCAACTGAAAGAGCACAAACAATAGAAGAGATATGAATATAATAGCGCCAACAATGGGAAGCGCAACCCTAAGCAGTGCATGATGCTGATTCTTATGTGGCATATCCTGACATGGAGGCAATTCTAGCTCTCGAATGCCTCCACAAAGTCCACCATTTCCAACCATTGAGAGTCCAGTCATGTTAGCAAACACCCCGTAAGTTGGAACCTCACCATTAAGCTTATTAAAGGAGAGATCTAGTTCAACCAAGTTATTCATGTTCTCAAGAACTTTTGGAATCATTCCAGACAAATGATTATGTGCCAGATATAATTCATCTAAACCATTGATATTTCCCAACTCTTGCGGTATTCTGCCTGACAAGGCATTCCTTGTGAGGTTCAGTGTGCTGAGGCCTCTAAGACTACCAAGTGATTTGGGGATCCTACCTGTGAAGGAGTTGTCAGCCAAACCAAGGTACATCACACTTGCACAGTCACCGATTGTAGCTGGAATTTCTCCGGAAAAGTTGTTTTTTGACAGATTGAGAGTTCGAATATTTTTTAGGCTGCCAACTTGTGTAGGAATTACCCCGGATAAGTAATTATCCGATAGCAACAGGTAATCTGTCAGTAACGGGAGGCCAAAAATCTCAGCAGGGATAAAACCCGTAAGTAGATTGGATGACAAATCCATGCTAGTTAGGTTTATCAAGTTACCAAGGCTTCTAGGAATGGGGCCATCAATCCTATTGTTTGACAAGGAAAACAGTTGCAGCTGTGTGAGGTTTCCAATGGAGGATGGTATATTTCCTGAGAATTGATTATTTGCTAGCAACAATACTTGCAGATTTGTAAGTTTTGCGATATCTTCAGGAATCACACCATGCAGGTTGTTTTCACCCATGTCTAGGTTGCTAAGGTTGACAAGGTTTCCTAAGCCTGAGGGAATCACCCCAGATATGTCATTGGCCGCGATGCTGAGCCACCAGATCTGTGTTGAAAAATTTGCAATGGAAGTAGGAAGCACTCCTCCTAACCTGTTCAAGGGTAGATCGAGGAGTTGAAGACGGGTGCAGTTTGTAAGCAGCGTGAAGAACTCCCAACCCTGTTCATCTTCTGCTTGCAGTTGATTTCCACCCATCTGGACTTGAAACGGGCACAGCTTCCCTATCTCAGGTGCCACCCTCCCTTGGAATCTGTTTTCTTTTTTGAGGAAATTGGAATCTGTTGCTTGTAAGAGTTAATATTTGGATCATGGTGGCGTTACCAAGTGAACTAGGAATTGTTCCGGACAGCTGGTTGTTAGTCAGGAAGAGCTTTTTGAGATTTGGCAAGTTGGTGCCTGCATCAGCTGGCAAGCTTCCATGCAGCTTGTTCGATGCAACTCCAAGATGTCGAAGTGATGATATGGTGAAGAACAGTGGTGGAATTGTGCCAGTGATATTATTTCTACCCACCTCAAAGAATGTGAGATGATCTAAATGGGAAAGGCTTACAAGTATGCTCCCTACCAGTCTGTTCTCAAAGACATCAAAGATCTGAAGCAAGGTAAGGTTACCAAGTGACGGTGGGGTGCTCTGAAACATCCTCAAATTTTTCGTGAAGGAAAAATTCACCGAACGGATAATATTGTGAAAATATAAACTATCATATTATCATACAACAGTTGATGATCAAATTCATACATAAAAATTAGATAAAGGAGAACATAATAGGGCTTACGTCATTCATTACATCGCCATATGGCGAATCATCAGAGTACAAACATCTAGAACAGCTGCGGAAGTAGAAGAGCATTGGCGAAAGGATCCTCATCAACCATCTTGAGCGCAGGCACGAGACCTTCTAATCCTTATAAATCTACCATCACTATGAAGCAAGTAAATCTACACACCGCCAGATATGTGCAAGCCATGGTCAGCACCGATGAGGTTTAGTGAAAAAGAAAATAAGGGATCTAGCGATCCTATAATTTGGCTGTGGTTTTTCCTATGCATGCAACAAAAATCAAGTTTATAACAATAAGTCAAGTTTTAACACATACCCATCCCACACATACACCTTCAACTGTCATCCTATCCATCCCAGATCCATCACCACATCTCCACCGCCATCTCCATCATGACTCACTCTCAGGTTGACCAGGCCAACTCCCTCTCGGCCGATCTCAGCGGCCCGAAACCCTCAACCTGGCTCACGGCCGAAAACAACTCTCAGGGGAAGGTAGAACACTCCTCTCACTAGTCCGGTGCATCCTCCTTCGAAAAGGTCCATAGCCGACGAATCGGCATATGTATCGATCGATCAACCGTACACTTTGCAGAGGTTTCACTAATCCACCAGATAGCTATCATAGGCGCATATACTCGCCTAGGAAGATTCCGGGCACCTACTGCTATAGAACGATGTCATCCTACCTCTCAGCCCTAGAACACCCTTAGAGTGGCTGATATTGTGAAGAGTCTATCTCATGATCCCATTCCCGTAGAGCATCATGATAGTCTCGAAAGGGTGTGAGACATCATCATGCTCCTACCTCCCTGACACACGCTTGCCTGATAGTAATGGCATGATCTATCCAGCGGTTCGGCCATCTCCCCCCCCCATAGGAAGCGAGTGGGTAGTAAGGGATTTCTAAGGTCCGGATATCAGCACAACAGTTCCTAAGTGGGACCAAGCCAAGACGTCTTCTCCAGGGTTGATCTTTAACGTGCTACCACGGCACCTTCGTCCTGGGTTCCACCCCTCAGAGGCTCACACCCGAAGACCACCATCACATCATAGTTAGTTCGCCACAGACTGTTCTTCATGGGAATGTCTAGATACATTCCCCAGCAAGACTCGCTCCAAAAGCTCATCGTAGATCCCGACTCGATCGACTCAACCCTCACCCTACACCCTGTCGTAAGTCCCACCCCAAACCCAAATACAACACCATCAGCTCACATATCCATCTGATCCATCAACACACACCCCAAGCCTGGCTTCCCTACCAAGCCCTCCCAAGGTTCATCACGTCGCATCAAAATGTAAGCGAGTGAAGTAGTATAAATATATATAAATATAGCAAACAAGCATGTGGCGAGCAGGTGAAAGGTTATTATAAGGTGGGGCTATCAAGTAAAATTCTACCATGCAAACCTATATCAGGTGTAAGCATTGCATAAAAGTAAGGCACTAGCAATTCTAGATATTAGCCATGTCTAATAGGATTTCTAAGAGAAGGTGCTGCCATGACACTTGCGCTGTCGAGGTAGTCGTGGTATGAGTCATATTCTGTCAATGTAGTCGTTCAGCGAAACCTCCTCCTTGGTGCTCGTAACCTCCTCCCTCGGATCGTTTCTCGTTCGACTCTGAAAACGAAACGTAATAGTCGCATAAGCGACTCCTATAGAATAGCACAAAGAACCAAATGAAATTCAAAGGATCCAAATGCACTCAAACATAAGCCCATGACATAGAGCTTGATTTATAGAAAATTTGGGCGCTTGTTTCATATTTTTCTGAGTTCGTATGAATTAGTTATGAATTTCTGAAGATTTACATATATTCTAAAAAAGATAAAAGGCTGGGTTAACCAGGGTGTGACAAGTGTCAGCCAGGGATAGGTCCACGTGGCAGCAGTGGGTCAGGCTGATGTGGCAACTATAGCTGACGTGGCGGCTGACGTCATCCCTGACAGGTGGGACCATGCTGACATCACCTGCTGACGTCAGCATTGACTCGGTCAACAGTCAAACCCTAATGGGCCTTTATTGGGTCGTTAACGGGCCGTTATTGGGCCTGCTAGGCCGGGCCGGGCCCAACACGTGGCAAGCTACGACGCTGCCACATCTTCCATTTGGATCTCAAAAGGGCCCATCTACCACATCTCGGTCCACGGTGCACCAACTCCAGTGGGTTCCACCTGCAGCGACTCCGGTTCACATGAGCCGCGTCCACAACATCGTCCCCTGCTCTGGCTAGCTCACGGACCGGTTCACCGTGCACCGTCTCTGGCTGGCCCAACTGGCAGATTCTCTAGTTCATGTGGACCGTGTCTATACGCTCCGGCTCCAAGGGACCCCCTTCTCTGTTCTTCCCCGCGTGGCGACGTGGCTTAACGGCGGCGACGGCGTCCTTAACTCCGGTGCTGTAGCGGTGCATCAACTCCATCTTCTGGTGCGTCGGCTCCGGGGTGCTACGGCGAGCTCGGCGATGGTCTTCAAGGCAGCTCCTTGGCTCCCGGCGGCGTGGCCTTCGGCAGACGGCGGTTCAACGGCGATGGTGCACGGCTACAGCATCTCAGTGGGGTGTTCTGGGTCAATTCAAAGTGCGCAGGTGCAATTGGAGTCCCCTGGCACCTAACGAATGCACCGGTGATGACCATAATGCATGTTGGAGTCCGCGCGTGCACAACGGCACCCGACGGTGCTCCGGCCGACGGCGGTGTCCGTCAGCGCATCGCGGTAGAGGGCTAGAGGCACCCTCGTCTCCCCGGGCATGACCAGCGCGTCGAGGCGTCCCTAACTGGCCTGCCGACGGTGGCCATAAGGCATGGCGGTGGTCTTCCGTGGCAAAGGCACACGACGATGCCGACGAGCATAGGGTCGCACGGCTCGGGCAGCAAGGCTAAGCCTTTAGGCTTCATCAACTTGTCGGCTAGGTGCAGCAATCCAAGGCGGAGCTCGGCAAGGCGTTATTGATCCTTGAAATGGCCGGAGGCGTCGGGGAATGGTGCAGCATGGCGGTGCTCCAGAGTGGCATGGAGGCAGCATGGTCGCGCACAGTCGGTCCTCCGGTGTAGCTCCCAGGCAGGTAGCATGCACAAGACGTGCTCCAAAGTAAGGCGATCCCAGATCCGGTGTCGAAGGCTCCAAGCGAGGCAGGACGGGGTCAGAAAGGTGCCTCACCGCGGCGGGACATGGCCGTGGCGACAGCCATGGTGGTCGATCTAGACTGGCGTCCTCCTGATGCCGTGGTGCTCGTTTGGCTAGGCCAGACAGCGTATGTGTGTGCAAGTTCGTGTGTCCAGGAGGCCGGCGATGATCTTGGCCTTCGTACTCCGGTACGGAGCACCATGGCCAGGAAGCAAAGGTCGGGATTGGAAGAGGGGGGTCACGGTGGTGCTCACCGGCATATAAGAGGATATGGAGGTGTGGTTTGGCTTCTCGTGGTGGCATCCCCAGTGTAGGCTAGGCGGTCGGACATAGACGACGGTGATCTTGCGATATGGTCGTCGAGGAAGTAGCTCGGTGGTAGCAGTGGCTCTGGTGCGGTGTACTTCTTCACCAGCGGCGGCTTCGGCTTGGGTGGCTCCGGTCCTCCACTTCCTCCTCCGCTCCTCTTCTCCCTCCTTCCTCCTTTGGCTTGGACGCGTGGTGGCGGGGTCAACGATCGGCTCCCAGCTTCTTCTCCAGTGTGCTCCTTGGCTCCGTCTCCTTCTTCAACTCCGACGACGGCAGCTTTTCTCCCCCGCCTCCTTTCTTCTTCTTCCTTTCCTCTCCTCCCTTCTTCTTCCTTCTCTATGTGGGTGGTCTGTGAGGAACCGCAGAGCAACAACGGGCTGGGAAACCCTAGAGGGGGCTTGGCTGTGCTTATATAGGGGAGCGACGGCGGTAGGTGGCTTGGCGGTCGGGCGTGTCCAATTGCGGGGACGAGAGCGCTCCACGTCGCTCCTTCTAGTGGGGCAAGCTTGTCAGCAGGCGCGGCAGTTGGCTTCGCGGCTAAGGATGAGGGAGTGGCCGGGGAACCTTGGCATGTGCGCCCCGGGTGGTCGCGCGCAGGGGGAAAAAGATCCTCACAGCTGCGGGTACTTCTTGCAAAGGGGATGTCGGCTCCCGGTCGGTCCAGGTGTCGTCCATCCGTCCGTTGGCGTGGTAGGTGGCCAGCATGGACGTCGAGGATGAACGCGAATTGACCTGGAATTCCTTGGCGCACGCGGGAGCTCTGCTCCTCGGGGAAAAAGCAGGGGATGAGGAGGGGACCAAGCATATGATAGGTGGGGGCCAGCGTGGGGTCTGGTCGTCAGCGCCTGGTTCCTCTTCTGTCACAACGCGGAGAGAGCCGGTTCATGCTGGGCCGTCGTGGGCCGTTGCGGCCGAGAGAGAAAGAGAGGGAGAAAAGAGAGGCATGCCGGGCCAGGGTGGTTGGGCCAGAACGGCTTTCTTCTTTTCCCTTTTTATTTCTTTTTCTTTTCTTTTCTGTTTTTCAAAATACTTCATACATATATACATGTATGATATACATTATGACGTTTAGGGTTTTTGCAAATAGTTCCAAGGTGAATATAAGGGTCATAGGCCATGTTGGGGTATACTTCCCCCATAGTAGATATATATCATTGGCATTTTTATTTAGTCATTACATAAAATCCAAGAAGAGCCAAATCACATGTTTATTAGCAATGCACATATATGATTAACTAATGCAACTTGAAGATAGAACTAGTGCATCATTGAGATATAACATGTGAGACATAGAAGGAAGCATGGGGTGCATTGGACACAAGATTCCAATGTGAGAAGCTAGAATAAGATGAGGGGAGTTAGAGAAACATGATGGGTAATTTTGATAGGAGAGGAGCTCTATCGTTAGTCTCATGAATCATAAGTACAAGAAAACACATGGATGATTCACATGTGCAGCAATGATATGACTTATGAGACAAGGAGATAGACAAGAGGTACCCCGGGTTCCAAGATTCTAATGATAAAAGCTTGAGCAAAATATGAAGAGTTAGTGGAGCGAGGTAGGTGATTTAGATAAGGGAGAGCTCATAAGTCTATCTTCAAGTAACATGAGTTCAAGGGTGTAACATGGGTGACTGACTCGTGAAACATTTGATGCTAGGTCAAGAGGTGATTATCACATGTGGCTTATAAATATATTAAGACACTTGTGATGGTGATGTTACTTTGTGTGGCACTAATATATGTGCCTGGTACAAAAGGGTAGGATTCCTACATGACACAACAAACATGGGTATATTTAAAAAAAAATTATTGGTTGTATTTTTTGGTGTTTGTAATTTTTAGGGTTGTTATATGCTCCCTACTAAATTGTTGTAGCAGAGGTAGAGGGTCTGAAGCTGAGACAGCAGGCCAAGGCCAGCAGGAATTTCACCTTACAGTTGGTTGACCGACAGGTCGAGGAGGACGAGGTTGGAGCAGTTGCATAGCTCTCGAGGGATCTCACCATGGAATGAGTTGCTCCACAGAGAAAGGAAATGCAGGCGGCGTAGTTGGCCGATAGTGCGTGGCACCACGCCGGTCAGCATATTGGATTCAAGGTTGAGCTTCCGAAGGAACGTGAGGTTGCCGATTGGTGGAGAGACGATGCCCGAGAGATTTTTTGATGACATACCAGCGACACCACCCTGTCAGGGTGCCTACCGCTGCATGTCACGCCAGCCCACTGGCAGACATTGGAGCTTGTGCTGTTCCACAAGCTCAGCCAGCCCATGGAGTCGGAGAGCTCCAACTTGATCGCCATCAGGGCTCTTCGATCGCCAGCCATTTCCTTCTCCAAGGAGGAAGATGCATGCCTGCACATTGAGTGGAGCAGGAGAATCAGGACGAGCGCGTGCAGAGTACTCATGCTTTCAGCTGCGGTGAGTCGAATGGTAGTCTTTTTTTCTTTTTTTTTTTCGGG
>CM041645.1:36017077-36029671 GCA_023333625.1 Bothriochloa decipiens
CCCCCCCCCCCCCCCCCCCCCCCCCCCCCCCCCCCCCCCCCCCCCACTTTTTTAAGTCAACAGTCAGCTCAACTTGGTGAACATATCTATCAGCCCAAGACTCCGAAGTCATGTACAATGACCTTTACTTTTAGTCTTTGAATCAGTCCAAGACTCCAAAGTCATGTACAGTGACCTCTTTCTGGACTAGTCTTTGACGCTGCCCATTTATTGAATTTTTATCTTTTTAACATTAAATGAAACAGACTTGTATCTCATCATTCATCACCTGTGTTGCTCTTTAACAGAAAGATCACAAATAATAGAAGAGATATTTAGAGTTAGGTGTACATATTTGTTCACATCATTCGGGAATTGTTAAATTAAATGAAAGATAACTTGTATCTCATCAGTCATCACCCGTGTTGCCCTGTGTTGTATGAAAAGCAAGAAAAAAGCAGTTGTATATCGGCAATTAAACAATATTATTTTCATGTGCGAATAATTGTTTCATACATAGTTTTTTTATTTAAGTCCTAAACAAATCCATACATATGCAATCTGACAGTGCTGTTTTGCTTGACAAATTCATGTTGCTGTATGGCTACATGAAACTGTCATTATGTTTGTGCAGGAACTGTACTACAATTCCTCGTGGAAATTTCTATTGCCATTTATTTTCTGGAGAAAGATATACTATACTAGTACATTGATTAGGAGAAGCTGAATCAATGGACCGCATTAGCGCCAGTGGCACATCATAATTGACACTGCCACATGTGCAAAACCACCTCTAAATTCGTCAAACAACATTTTTTTAATTAGTTTTATAATATGGAGGAGAAGATTTATAATTTTAGCTATGAGAGTTGGGAATTTCTAATGTTAGCTACGAGGGTTAGGAATTAAACCGTTAGCATAGTTAACGAATCAGACTAAAGCCCAAAAGAATATTGTCAACCATCCAAAGAAGAAAATGAGGAGGCAGGGGAACTAAAAGAATGGGAGAAAGTTCAAAATTATAGGTATCTAGTTCAGCAAGAAGATGCACACAGTACCCTTGGCATCATATAACTATTAGTAGATGTCAATGTTGCTAATGATGCAAATTGATATGCAATATACTTTTAGGTTATTATTGCATTTCATTTCTAGTTCTCTTAGAAGTTAGAACCTAGATTAGTTGTTCAATTCAACCGGTCCTAGTTCACCAAATAACCCAGAAAAGACAAATCCTACATCTCTAGATGCAAATATGCAATAGGTACGTTATACGCATGGTCGTTGGATCGTGCTGACCGGGCACAACACAGTTAGTCAGATCATAATCTGTCAAACAACAGTCAATCAGGCACGAAAGATTTGATGGTTGCAAATAGTCTGGTTCATGCTCCACCTTTGCCTAATATTGAAAGAGAACAGCTAGCAGGAAGCCAAATGCATGTTTGATTAAGGTTACTACGACTTACGAAACTAAGACAGTGAGATAGTTTGGTTCTACTGACCCATGATAACACCCAAGAAATCTGATCCAAAACAAGGAAATAAATAGACTTCACTAGTAGCAAAGTGTAAACCACACTTCAATCAGAGTCCACGGTGAAACTTGGATAGTGATTAAGGGGACACAGATCCAGCTGCAAATCTGGAGAAGCCCTCGGCCAGAGCTGGATCTCCCTCCGGATTGCTTCCAGCTTGGCTGCATCCTCAGGCTTGACCTGCCGTCGATCGTACATGATGCTTATCTTTTTGAGGACCCTCGCGTTTGTCACCAGGAACTGGCAGAAACCCCCGCAAGGGTGTCCTTCAAAGATCGAGTCAATGAAGAACGTCACACTAGACAGATGATTTAGCACACCGTCTACATTGATCTGCTCCTTCCAGTACCCCACAGATAAGGGCACATGACTTGTTCTTGAATAACGGGAGTCCTGAAAACTCACATGAGAAACATTTTAGTGACAGAAGAGTACTATTGAACGAAAATAATTAAGCATCAGTTGTTGTTTGTGGCTTACAAAGATTCTGAGATCCTCGAGGTTGGGAGAGCTGTTCAGCAAGCATGAAACTAAGGTGGCAAACACTTTATGATTGTGATCCAGAGCAACGATAAGCTTTTCCAATCCAAATAAACACCTACTCTTGGGCAATACCTTCGGCATCGAGACCTTGCCCCTGCTCAAGACCTGATCAAAACAAGGATATGTTAAATTCGATGCCCCTGCTCAAGATCTGATCAAAACAAGGATATGTTAAAGTTTCTGCCATTTTCATAAACTATTTTGAGGTTCCATGAAAATCATCTGAAACTATAACTATGTTTGAAGTAACTGTTTGAATAAAGTTTTTGATGGGTAATATTTTCTTTTATGCCCCCCATCCTAAATTCAAAACAGTAAATTGATGGCAATTCTGGATTATCATTTAAAACCAAATATGTGTGATTGTGATCCCACAGTCAATTAAAAAGAATTTTCATTGTAATGGAGCACTGGGGTACAGGACTCAGACCTGGTGCATCATAACCGTTATGTGATCGACTCTCCTATACACTATCGTACAGGTTCTTGTTAGACTTAATCTACTGCTCCCCCTCAATTTTCTCCCTGCAGCCGGTCGAGGGGTAGAAAAAAGGACAGCACATGCTGCCCATGCCCTGCGCACTGTATCAGTATGGCTTTAGGCCATCTCCTATAAAGGTAGAGGTACGCCGGCAGGTAGTGGGCTGGTCTAGTCATGTCTAGGAGTAGTTGGGGCTGGTTAAAGCCTTGTACTGTAGAGGTAGGTGGTTGATGTACCCACCGACTGGCTGAGGCATCGGCTTGTATATATATTCGATCCATGGCAATGGAAGAGGTAATTTAGCAGGCCAAACCATTCTGGGAGACTCAGATTTCAGGAACTGAAACCGTGAGTAGAGTGCGTGTGTGTTTGCTGTGCTCACGGAGATCTTGCCCCTCACATTTTCATCCAGGTAGCTGGCCAACGCTCGTGCTTGTGGTGTGCATGTGTGCGAGAAGACAGAGCTCAAGCTCTTCTCTACTCGAGGGCCTCGAGAGGAGTCGAGGGTAGGTCGAGCAGGTGCTGCTCACCTCGAACCTGGTCGGCAGCCAACGCTGCTGGTCAGCGCCACTGGTCGACACCTTCTCAGGTGGTCGACAGTGGTCGGTGTTAGGTGCTAGCACCAACACGTGGTATCGGAGCCCTACACATCGTTCGGGCTTAGCAGCCGGCGATGGCGGATCCCACTGGAGCTTTGCCGGGCAACTGCGGGGATGCAGAGAGGCAGCTCCAGCCGGTGGCGCAGCCGGTAGAGGTGCGCGTGGTGAGGGAGTACGGCAGGAGCAACTCCTGGCCGATGCTCACCCGCACCAACTACGACGAGTGGGCCGTTCAGATGAAGTGGAAGTTGCGCGCCCGGATGTGGTGAGCGGCCGTGGAGACTGGTGACGCCGGAGAGGATGCAGAGGTGGGCATCATGGAGGCGCTCATGGCGTCCACTCCGAGCAATTTCCACGAGGCACTCAGGGCCAAGAAGACAACGAAGGAGGCATGGGAGATGATGGAGTCGTTCCGTATCGGCTCGGATCAAGCCAAGCGGGCCAAGGTTCAGCAGCTATGCCGGGAGTTCAACAATATCCAGTTCAAGTCTAGGGAGTCGGTGGAGGACTTCGCCCTGCGGCTCCAGTCGCTCGTCGCTCAGCTGGCCACCTTCGGCAAGCCGCTGGAGGACGAGGATCTCGTCAGCAAGCTCCTGTGCGTGGTGCCTCCCAAGTACGCCCAGCTTGCCCTGTCCATCGAGACGATGCTAGACTTGTCCACGCTGACGCTCGAGGATGTGGCGAGGCGGCTGCGGGCGGTGGAGGGTCGCGGTTTGGCGGTGCCGGAGCGGGAGGACAGCAGCGAGGTGCTGCTAACGGAGGAGTGGACTGCGCGCATGAAGCAGCGACGGTCCGGGGAAGGCTCCTCTGGCCGCGGTGGTGACCGTGGCAAGAAGTGCAACACCGACCCGAACGCATGTCAGCGTTGCGGGAAGGTGGGGCATTGGGCGCGGGAGTGCCTAGAGAAGTGCCTGGAGAAGAAGCCAGAGAAGGAGGAGGCCCACCTAGCTCAGGACAACAGCGACGACGAGCACGCGCTATTGATGGGGGTGTGCTGTGCGCTGGAGGACAGCGAAGCAAAGAAGGCAGGGGCGGAGCAGGGGACTGTGCCGCAGGCTGTCCATCTCGACGAGCCACGCGCGGGCCCATCTTGGCACAGTCCATGTGCTGGAGCAGGTGGTGGTGTCCCAGGAAGTCGTTTCCGATGAGACGCATGGGACAGGCCAGGGGCGGGGGAAGAGCCTACGGCTGCAGAGGCGGAGGAGCCGCCAAGCCCAGCCGTAGAAGGCTCACCTGCTCACTACTCTATTCTCAGTGGCAACGAGGCCATGGAGGAGCTAGTGGCGAGGAGCGAGCTCGCGGCCGCAAAGGCGGAGGTGCCAAGCCCAGCAGCGGAAGGCTCGCCTGCTCTTTGCTCCGGTTTCGGTGGTGGCGAGGCCAGGGGAGCACTGGCGGCCAGGGAAGCTGTGGCAGGGGAGTTCGAGGCGGAGGAAGCAGGGGACTCTATGGTGGCTGGGGTGGAGGAGCCACTCAGTCCACCCGGGGCATGGGGCAGGGACCCCCACCCTCGACCGTGCTCCGCCTCGTCCGACCCCTCCCCGAGAGGACGCCTCGACCTCGAGGGGTGGCCGGGCCTCGTCCGCAGGGCGGGGTGGCCTTGAGGGACGTGGGGCTCCGTCCGCAGGCCGGAGCGGCCTCGAGGGTCATGGGGCCGCGACGACTACCGAGTTTCATGCGGCCGTGGCCGAGTTCAAAGGCCGGGACGGCCTCGAGGTTCGCGGGGCCCCGACCGAGTTTTGTGTGTCCGCGCTCGAGGGTCGTTGGGCCTCGACCGAGGGCCGGGGTGGCATCGAGGGTCGCACGGTCTTGGCCGAAGGATGGAGCGGCCTCGAGGGCCGTGGAGCTGCGAGCAGCCTTGACCGCACGCGGGAGGCCGCGATCGCGGACCGGGAATCCACAACCGCGGAACACGGAGCCGCAACCGAGGATCGCGTGGCTTTGTCCGAGGGCCGGGGGGCTCTCGCATCTGTGGGGCCGCGATGGAGGCTCGCGGAGGCCTCGACCGCAGGACGGAGAACCTTGACCGTGGGATAGAGAACCTCGACAGTGAGGCGGAGGGCCTCGATCCCGGGACAGGATGCTTCGACCCCGTGGCCGGAGGCTCGACCCTAGGACGGGGGGCCTCAACCGTGGGGCGGGGACTCGATCGAGGGGCCAGGGGGTTGACAGCGGAGATTTCTCCATCTCGGACAACCCAACCTCGGGTAACTCCAGCGGAGAAGCTGGCCACGTTCGCAGTTGCGGAGCGCAACGTGGTGTGGCGGAAGGCGACACTGGAGGAAAACGCCTTGTACACCCGACGACGGGGGAAGGAACCGGACATCGTCAGGGTGTACGATGATGCTGGGGTGCGGGCGGCGGACATCGCCGCGTTCAAGCGTGAGATGGCAGCTTGATTCGAGACGAGCGATCTCGATGCACTCTCCTGCTATCTCGACATTGAGGTGGAGGGGAGGGACTTCATCACGCTGGGGCAGCAGAGGCTGCTGGAGCGGGCTGGCATGGCGGACTGTAAGTCCATGCCGACGACGATGGAGGAGCAGATCAAGCTGTCGATCGGACAGTAGGTCGCGGAGGATCCATGGCAGGACCATTGGACGGCGGTGAAGAGGCTGCAGCACTACATCAAGGGGACACTTGATCAGGCAGTCGTCTTCCCCAAGCGCGGCGGGCAGCGGCTGACGGCGTTCAGCGAGGCGCCGTTCAAGTCCGATGAAGGTGAGCAAGGGCTCACGGTGTTCGGTGACGCGGACAAGGCGGGCGACGTGGATGGGCGGTGGAGTACCTTGGGCGTACTCGGCAGCGCCAATCGCCTGGCAGTCAATGAAGCAGAAGAGGTGGCGTTGTCGACCTACGAGGCGGAGTACATCACGGCATCCACCGCGGCAAGCCAAGTCACTCGGGCATGCCAAGTCACTCGGGCATCTCAGGAACTAAGACAGAGGATTGGCATGGTTGAGGTTAAGGGTTAGCAGCAGGATTAGGAGAAGAATGTTAGACTTAATCTGCTGGTCCCCCTCGATTTTCTCCCTGCAGGTGGTCGAGGGGCAGGAAAAAGGACAGCACATGCTGCCCATGCCCTGCGCACTGCATCAGCATGGCTTTAGGCCATCCCCTGTAAAGGTAGAGGTACGCCGGCAGGTAGTGGGCTGGTCTAGTCATGTCTAGGAGTAGTTAGGGTTGGTTAAAGCCTTGTACTGTAGAGGTAGGTGGTTGGTGTACACACCGACTGACTAAGGCATCAGCTTGTATATATATTCGATCCATGGCAATGGAAGAGGTAGTTCAGCAGGACAAACCATTCTGGGAGACTCAGACTCGGGTTTCAGGAACTGAAACCGTAAGTAGAGTGCGTGTGTGTTTGCTGTGCTCACGGAGCTCTTGCTCCTCATATTTTCATCCAGACAGCTGGCTAACGCTCGTGCTTGTGGTGTGCGTGTGTGTGGGAAGACAGAGTTCAAGCTCTTTTCCACTCGAGGGCCTGGAGAGGAGTCGAGGGTAGGTCGAGCAGGTGCTGCTCGCCTCGAACATGGTCGGCAGTCAACGCTGCTGGTCAGTGCCACTGGTCGACACCTTCTCAGGTGATCGGCAGTGGTCGGTGCTAGGTGCGAGCTCCAATAGTTCTAAATGTATGCAGATGCAAGGCTAAGTAACTGATGTAATGAATCAGAAGTTTATTCCATATGAGGTGTGCTAGAGTTATCATTTCTGAGTGAGATGACAGTGGAAAGACCCAGAAAGGATGTCTAGTTGTCACATCAGCACACATTAGAAGGAAGTATGACATACATGCTGACATTCCTAGAAAATGAAAATTTATGATAAGTGGTGAAGACTGAAAGTTTATGATAATTGAAAATTATGCGGGATGGAACCAGAGACACCACAACATCTATGCAAAGACTGTAACTATGCTAAAGTTGCCTGTACAATAGTTCTCAGCTGGTGTGGCATCTCCCATATTCGGAATGTAGAATCAGAGAGCAGCAATTATATTTATATGTACTGGCAGCTGTAGTTTATGTACATTGCAGTAAACAAAATGACATTGGAACTTTCCGCTTGCAATTTGGAATAACCACGCCGAATGAGCAGAAAGTATTTACGTTCATTGAGCAAACAAACACAACTGACCTCGGGGAATTTAGGGGACAAGTCGAGCTTCTTGACAGATCCAAGCCCACTGAGAAACGTCACCATGTTCCCAATCTCATTCGTCCGCTTATGCTCCCTCTTGGCCATCTTCTCGTAATCAAGTATCTCTTCGATCTCAGAAAACGAGTACTCGACGTCGGAGTCCATGGTGTCTTCGGCTCTCCACGAGTCCTCCGGGTAGCTGTACGAGAAGGTCAGCGTCACAGCGTCCAGCCGCGGGGCCTTGTTCACCGAGATGCGTAGCGGGCGGTACGAGTAGATGTCCAGCTTCTCGAGGCGTGGCGCGCTGATGACGATGTTCCACGCCTTGTGGATCTCAAAGATCTCAAGACGCTCCATGCTGCTGCAACGTGAGATGAAGCGGCGGAGGTCGTCGTCCGTGGCTGTGACGTTGCGGAGCCGGAGCAGCCGCAGGGCGCGCAGGCCGGTGATCCTGCCGGGCACCCGGAGCCGCCAGTTGTAGAGGTCGAGAGAGGTGAGCGTGGCGCACCGGTAGATGGGTGTGGGCAGATCGAAGCACTCGCGGTACTTGGTGTTGACGATCCTGAGCTCGAGGAGGCCGCCACTGCCGCAGAGGTCGGCGAAGACGCCGGCGAAATAGTCTTCGTACAGGCCCATGTACTTGAAGTCGATGTCGAAGGCGGAGACCGGGGCGGCGCGGCCGTCGAGTACGCGGTCAAGCGCGTCCATCCAGCGCCAGGGGCACTCGCAGAAGTCCTCGTCGCCCTTGTCGGGGAAGCCGCGGCGGTCGAAGGTGGCGGCGCGAATACGCAGGCGTGGGAGCGTGGCGAATACGCGGGGCCAGCGGCGGGACAGCACGGTCGTGGCGGCGGCGTCGCGGAGCGGGACGCGGGCGAGGATCGCGTGGAGGGTGCCGTCGTCCACGCGCTGAGCCTGTCCTCCTCCGTGACGGCGGCCTGCAGGGGAGCTTGCGGCGGAGGAGGAGTGGCGGGCCGCGCCATCTTCGTCGCAGGCAGTGAGCTCTCCGGCGGCTCCATGGGATGGGAGGGAGATTGGGAGGGGAGGAGATTTTTGATGGGAAATGCGAGGGTTTCGTTTCGTGGTGCGAAGAAGGGGGAAGTGGCGGCGCGGAGGACGTGGGCTCGCGGCAGTTCCATATTGGGCCGATTAAGCGGTTACCTTATAGGCCTTGGACCCGGACATCAAATCTGGCTAATCTCACATCTAT
The DNA here is from genome assembly GCA_023333625.1 of Bothriochloa decipiens. Classification (NCBI taxonomy): domain Eukaryota; kingdom Viridiplantae; phylum Streptophyta; class Magnoliopsida; order Poales; family Poaceae; genus Bothriochloa; species Bothriochloa decipiens. Next base: position 36,025,562 of record CM041645.1, read on the forward strand.
CTAACCCTGAAGAAAGAAAATGCTTCCATCCCTTGATGATTTCTTAAAAATTACCATTCAAGTAATATGTGATCTAAATTGGGATCCCTTAGCACTAGCTGTTTTTAGTGCTAAGAGACCCCAACGAGCCATTATTTGATCTTCTATTCATAATTTAACACACTTGTACAAATAGATAATATGTATGGGACAAACAAAAACAGGGGCGGTAAGTTCAAAGTTCACTGCACACGTCGCCACTTCACGCACATAGGACACTTAAGCTATAACTGCAGGTACGAGCAATGTATACAAACTAAGAGCAACTCTAACGGTATTATAAATAGGCTTTGTATTCTTATTTTTCTAAAAAAGTCTACAAAACTCTTACCCAACGGTCTGATAAATGGGCTTTATATTTTTGTTAACTTAGCAAAATCCTGGGATAGTTGGCATATATATAAGCTCGCGATTGGCTTGGCTTTCCATCTCGCGCGTGCTCTTCCCTCCTATACCGTCGGGTTTTCTTTTTTGAATTTTGGCAAGTCAATTTTGTTAAACCGTTGAAGATAACTTTTTTTCTCTTTCCCATATTAATTTGAGAGTTGGCAAACTTCATATTTTGCCAAACAAAAAATAAAAAACAATTAGAGTTAAATACAGACATATATGCCTGCTCGTGAAAAAACGGTTGGAGTTGCTCTAAGTGGTTAATTTTCATAGATGGAAGTGGTATTAGTATATGGTAAACATTTGTGAGGCCTCTCTGCAGCGTGTGCCTAAGCTGCTGTACATGAATGGCAACCCCCTACATAGGGCTAACGTGGGTTGTTTCCTCGTGGTACCAACACATCGAGGGCGACGGTGACACGAACACGATGGTGTATCTGTTAGGATAATCATGACTTGAGTGTGTGTTTCAAGTCAGTCGGTTAGTTAGGGTGTGTGAGCTTGCATGTCATTGATCAAGTGCATGCGTGTGGAAGTTGGCCGAGCCGTGGCATAGGTGAGTGCCCGTGTCGGATGGCTGGCCGAGTTGAGTCCAAAGGCCACGTCAGTTGACACTATGAGAGTCAGTCGTCGGCAAAGTCTTTGCCGACTATATTTTATATGAGCAGTCGGTAAAGGATTATCGACAAAGAATGCCGACTGCCACCTAGAAAACAGTCGGTAAAGACTTTATCGACTGCCAAGCTAGCAGTCAGCAAAGGAAGCGGTTACCGTCATCTGACGGCCTCTTTGTTGAGTGCTGACATGGCAGTCGGCAAAGATTTTTTATTTTTTTAAAAAGTCTTTGCCGAGTGTCAGGGTAGGCACTCGGCAAAGAACTTTTATTTATTTTTTTTAAAAACAGCCTTTGCCAAGTGCCTGCGCCGGCACTCGGCAAAACTGGTGCAGTTCACATGGTACTGCCTAGCTTTGCCGAGTGATATGGCTTTGCTGAGTGCCGTGACACTCGGCAAAGCTCAATATTTTTTTCTTTTTTTATTTTTTCATATATTTTACAGCAGAAAAATCATATATATATATATATATATATATATATATATATATATATGTATACACGAAAATTCCTTTGACACGCGTAGTTACTTCGGCCTCAAATTGTACGCCGCACGCCAGGGCACAGGCGGTCCCCGCTCGCGGACCCAGCAAGCGGGCCGATAAACGGCGTTCCAGCGTACGTCAATTGGCTTAACGGGTTTAGTAATAGATCTGGTACCCTTTAAGGTATATATATGGAGCCATTAATTCAATTCAGTTTTTTATTCGGTCATTATCCACGCTGCCGCCGCCGCTCAGTTAAGACAATTGGTATTCAAAATTTACTACGTACAATTTTTATTTTCTGTCATATTAAAATATCAATATATATACGAAGTACTAAATATAGATGAAATAAAAAACTAATTATACAGTTTTATTATAGTTTACGAGACGAATATTTTAAACCTAATTAATCAATATTTAGATAATTATTATTAAATAAAAATAAAATTGCTACAGTATGACAGGACACTTGCTATGCAAATTTTATCGGTAACTAAACGAGAAACGAGGCCTAAATCGCTTCCGCTTTTTTCTTCGAGTTTATCGGGTGGCTCTCTACCCTCCTGGGCCGGCGGCGGCGCTCTCTCCCCACCCATCCACGACGACGGCAGTCCCTCCCCATGGCGTATCGGACCACAGTGACGCCCCTCCCCTCCCTCCAGTGGCTGCAACGACATCTGCCCCGCCCTCCTTGGATGGGTACCGTCGTGCGTCCCTACCGTCCCCACGCAAGCGGCGGCGGCAACGACATCGGCCTCTTCCGGGCGCATGGCGACGGCGGCCCCTTCCCGGTGAGCGCTCGGGCACCCCGACGCCCGTGTGGAATGGTAGCCACGCGACCCGCCCCAGCACGGCCTCCAAGCTCCGCCCGGTGGATCTCTCCTAGCGGCGGCTGAGGCGAGCCCCTTCCCGGCGACTTTGACGGCTGCTGGGCAGGGCCCTCCACCACCGGCGAGCGTTGGGCCCTCGTTCCGCCGGCGGCTAGATTCTGTCCAGAGGCCAGCCGCATCTGGTAAGTATATAGTGTCGGTCGTCACCTCTCCATCCATGGCAAGCGCAGGATTTGGTCACGAGCATCCCAGGTCCCCTCACGTCCTCACATGAATGGCTACTACTTTCTATGGATCTGGTGGATTGTCGTTTGTAGAGTGTACTGAATGTTTGATTAATTTGTTTGATTTCAGTATTTCACCCCTTTCCATGTGCTGGAGTTCCAAACATTCTGTTTGCAAGAATACAAGTATGGTTAACACACTCCCAAATTTTTCTGCTCCTATTAACATGTATGATCTCATCGTCCTTATAAAAATGTATATACACTCATACCCACACTATATATATATATATGTGTGTGTGCGCGCGCGCTCATACACCGTACTTGTTGCATACCCATATACTGACTACTTTGATGCAGGTATGCTGATTGCTGACCGAAGAAATTACATCAAAGAAAATTCAGAATATTTCCTTAAGAATATACTGTATACTTTATTGGGAGTACTATACTACTGAATTTAATACTCACCATTCATACATCTAGACTAAAAATAAATATTCTAATGGAGTATGTTCAATATGTTTTGTAGATGATTGTCAAGAACTCAAAGATAGCAGCTGAATACCTGACGAAATGAAATTGCTTAGTATGGCTACATACTCAGAGTATGAGTATATGTACATACTTAGTACAATATAAAGTTTGTGTACATACTCAGAGTATGAGTATATGTACATACTTAGTACATGAATATATATAGTTCCGTGCTAAAAAAACACTATGTATGTCATATAACCTTGTTTATTCGCAAATGTAATATAACACTGCTCACATTTCCTATATCAGTATTTGTTCATACTATTTTTGTTATAAAGTATTGGTTCATACTATAATATTGGGCTAGTATTTGTTTATACCTTTTTTAAAGAAGAGAATATGTGCGATACTTTCATATAAATATGCTGATCAGCCTCGCTAACCAAACCAGGCCAGCTTGTTGTTTAGATTAAAAAAGTATCAATACTCTCGCAAAAAAAGGTATGAATACATACACATGGCTGCAGGAAGTATCCATGCATACTTCTAAAATATACCCAGACCACTATCTACTGCCCATATTTCATTATCCAACGCCATGCCACTCAACGTATGAATACTCTTGGAAAAAAGAAGTATGAATACATACACATGGCTTTAAGAAGTATCCATGCATACAGGCCCGGCCCTATCAAATTATAGACCCGGAGCGAAGCTATAAGCGATGGGTTCTTTTTTAATACAACTCTAATAATATAATAACAATTCTAGTAAGTGCAATGCATAAAACAAGTTTTTATAAATTTAATGCAAATGGTCTTTTAGATTAACACCATCCAATGCCTTCAAGGATGTTGATTCCATTGTAGGAGAATTAAACTAAACATATAGGCTTATGATCACTAACGTTATGTCATACTAAATTTAATATAATTGCTGCATCTTATGAGATTCCTAAATCCCAAATCTATAATCGAGAATAAAGATTGGGGACAAGATCGAGCAGTTTTGTACCTATGTATACGAAGACAGCTGAACAAATGCAG
>CM041645.1:36039671-36163508 GCA_023333625.1 Bothriochloa decipiens
TATTATTAAAATATTAAATAAAAAGATTAAAAATATATTAGAAAAAAACCCAAATCTAGGCCTTGACGCATGTTGAATGCACTATATTTCACTACAAAATTTTAGAAGTCACAGTGTACTATATTCTAGGACAAAGTGAGTATTGGGTTAATCTTTTTTGTCAAAATCTTAATATGAGAGCCCTCAAATTTATTTTATTTTAATCAAAATAAAATGGCTAAGCCTAATTAAAATCCAATACTTGCAACATAGCATCAATGTTTTTTTTTTTGGGGGGGGGGGGGGGGGGGGGGGGTGCTTGATCAAAATGACACTAATTTTCTGGGCTCCTATGCATCTGTTTGGACTACCACTAATTCCATGCCTGAAGTTATTTCGGATGCATGCAAATGAGTGTGGCTGTTGGAAAATTCGTGTGGAATGCATGCTTGCCTGTTTGGCCGGTGCATGTGCAGTTGGGAGCTCTGCTGGAATTTGGAGTCACCTGGCTGAAATTAGCAGCACCCTGATTGAATCCAGTGTTCTGATTGCATTGCTTTCTATTGCATTGGTTTTCCCTGAATTTACTCATCACATTCATGTGCTGTGCAAGTGTGCATAACAGATTCAGGTAGTCATCTGTCCATTAATGAACAACATTGCGAGCTTGCTACCTCTTGTTTGCTAAGAATGACGTATGGAATATGAAGTAAAACGAAATCAATCACAACGGAGACACACGATTTAACGTGGAAAACCCCTCCAATACGAAGGGAAAAAACGACGGGCACCAGCCAGCAACAATCTCACTATCTCAAGAGTTTGGGTTACACGCCTGTGGCGGCTTACAAGAGAATCACGTCTCCACGAAACCAAGCCTCCGGCGACAGGCCTTCGCTTCGCTGCATCAGAAGTCCGGCCTATATCCTGGAGTGAATTTGGAATAACTCCAACATTGTTTAACTAGGGGAAGCAATCTGATGATGTGACTGAATTGCATACTGTTGACAGAGACACATGGATCATGGATGGTACAATGGTTGCCGATGCACCCTCACCTGAAGTTATTAGTGCACAGTAATGATTTGTTGTTTGGTCCAGTTATGCACATATGTACTGTGATCTACTTGATGAAACCCAGTGCGTCCCCATCCTGTTGTTTTGTTCCACCTGAACTTAATTGATGCTAACTGCTGCATCTGTCACTTTTCTTTGATAATATGGCTGCATGACAAACTGGCCTACCATTCTAACTGGCCTGTGAATTTCTACATTATCTTTGCTGCAGTGTTGGTGTTGAGATGGCGACCCTACCATCTGAGGTTGCGCAAGAAGAGTTGATTGGCCATGAAGTAGTGCAACAAAGCAGTAAGCATGCGGCTTCAAGGAGTAAGCCATCTGCTGGTAATGCTCCAAAGCCTCCAGCAATGAAGCGAAGGAAGTCATCTGGTTTGCACGTGCACTTTGTGAAGTCCGCACTACCGAACACGGTGACAGTATCGTCAAGGATACGGAACTCTGGAGCCAAACACCTGAGCTCCCCTTCTATGATAAGGGACGGGGCATCATCAACAACACTGCACGAGCCTTTGGATCCCACTGATGTTGAGCAAATCTTTGGATCCCAAGATGGAGGGCAACCAGCTCTACCATTATAAGCAACCCTTCAACTGTTGATCCAGTAATTAACCAGTACTATTTTACTCTTTTGTCTAGTACTATTAACTAATACTATTTTGTCCAGTAATTCTTTCTGATGGGTCCATTTATATTGGTTTAGGTGCATTGTGCCAAGAGATCAGGTTGGTCAAGAAGTAGGCAATTCTGCAACTTCAAGAGGCATGGCCGTGAGAAGTCAGCATTTTGAAAATACTGGTAATTATATATTAAAACATATAAATATTTATACTAAGTAATTAATATCACCGGAAAGATTTTTAAGTCTAGTTTTTTAATAAATTTATTTAGAGATATAAATATTGCACGTATTTTCTATAAATCTAGTGAAAGTTGAGAAAGTTTGATCGGCACGCTTTTCATAACGTCATCCTTTCTGGGATGGAGTATGTTAAAACGGAAGGCGACTGGCACAAGTGCACTAAAGCCCCCAACAGGAAAGTACAGTGTACAGGGGAGAAGCCATTCCTGGAGGGTAGATGATCCATTCCTGGAGGTAACCTTGCCTCGTTGTGAAGCATGCTAGCATATGGTGCATACACACATTGAGTGTGCCTTTTGTACCTAGAAAGTGGCTCAGGTTCAGCAATTGATCGAGGGCACAGGGCAACGTAGAGTCCCTCTGTCCTTTCGTCCTAGAGACCCACATAGGCTTTGCCATCACTATCTCCATTGGCATTGCCATTGCCATTGGAATCAGTTGTCTCCCATCCTGAGATACCGACGAATGCGAACTGGTGTCACACACCGGAAAAATGTTTTGGGATTCATTTCTCAAAAAAACTTCGGTACCCACCGAATTAGACGAATTTTGGAAAATTCAAAAATTTCGGACCAGTATCCACTCAAAATTTGAATGAAATTTGAGAAAATTTGAAAAATATTTCCCCAAACAATCAGGAACGGTAGTAGGCTTTGAGAGAATGCACATGGAGCCGGCATGGACGTGCATGCGGCGGGGAGGGCAATGACGACACGGTGGAAGAGCAGGTGAAGTAGACGGCACCAACGACGCATCAGATGCGGTCAGCCGGTGACAGGCTGACAGCATGATGGCAACGGCGGGCGTCGAGGAGGGGCCATGTCGCGTGGGTGGCGTCGAAGAATGGCCTAGGTGGCATCGAGGAGTGGCCATGGCACGAGGTCGAACGGGAAGCAATCAGGCCCTCGCGGTGGCTGCTGAAAGGAGCGGAGACGGCGGACGCCGTCGGCGGCTCGCACGAAAGCAGCACTTTGCTAGGGATTGGTTACGATGTTTTCAGCTTTAGGAATGCTCATGGGCTGTTATTGGACCATAAAGCAGACTGCAAATTCAAATTGGGCTGAATTTTTTTGACTGGTTTGTTTTTATTTCAGGCTGGGCCGAAATGGATGAATTTCGGTGAAATTCGGCCTATTCGGGCTGAATCCCAAAACTGGTAGTAGCCCTAGCACAAGAGATTGCAGCAGAAATTGTTGGCGCTTGAGCCTAGCACCGACGGGGCGAGTAGTGCCTACTCGACCCTACGCTCGAGACCCTCCTTGAACCGAGGAAGAAGACGAGCCGAGCTCCTAAACACACACACCGCTCTGGTTTCAGCGTTGGCCGAAATTGAGTACACAAGTGAATGGTCGCAAAGAAGCTACTCTTTCCATTGCATTGCATAGAATTTATATACAAACCTCCACCCTCTACCTGGGACAAGAGAGGCAAGGCTACAGTACTCAACTACTCCTAGTACTATGCTGAAATCAGCCAGAACGTGGCTGATGTACCTCTACTGTTTGCACGACCTACTGCCATGCTGCTAAAAAAAATAAAGGCATGGCCATGACCATGCTGTGACAAGAGAGATAGGATGGCAGCAGATTATTTGTCTAACAATCTTCCCCTAATCCTGCTGCTAGTCCTTGACCTCCACCATGCCAATCATCTTCCTCAGCTCCTGGAACCAAAGACGCCTGAGTGACTTGGTAAGGATGTTAGCGAGCTGCCGGCCAGTGTCGACGAACTCGATGACGATCTGTCCTCCATCGACGCAGTCTCGAAGGAAGTAAAACTTCACATCGATGTGCTTGCTCCTGTCGTGGAGGACGAGATTCTTTGCCAGCACAATCGCCGGCTGGTTGTCCACCCTGAGCGCCGGTGGCTGAGCCTTGACACCAGTGAGCTCGCTTAGCAACTGTCACAGCTAGACCACCTGGCACGCCACCGTGGCCGCAGCCACATACTCCGCCTCACAGGTGGATAGGGCCACCATCTTCTACTTCAGTGACTGCCAGGCGATCGGCGCTCCGCTGAGAAAGACAAGCATGCTGGAAGTGCTCCGCTGCCTGTCCACATCACCCGCCATGTCTGCGTCGCTGAACGTCGTGAGTCCCGGCGCGCCCTCCTTGGCCTCAGGCGGTGTTTCACTGAACACCTTCAGTTGAAGCCTACCGCGCTTGGGGAAGACAATCCCCAACTCCATCGTGCCCTGGACATAGCGTAGCAAACGCTTGACTACCATCCAGTGATCCTCCCGCGGATCCTCCATGAACCGGCTCACATAGCCCACCACAAAAGCGATGTCCGGCCGCGTGTGAGTCAGCCAGTGCAACCCTTCGCTGCGGTGCTCTGCCTCGAGAGCTTAATGCGCTCCTCCATTGGTGTGGCCATAGCCTTATAGCCTGCCATGCCCGCCCGCTCGAGCAGCTTCTACGCGTAGGCGCGCTGCCCCAGCCTGATGGCGTCCTCCCCCTGCTTCACCTCGATGCTGAGGTAGTAAGACAGGGCACCCAAATCGCTCATCGAAACCGCGCGGCCATCTCCTCCTTGAAATTTACGATGTCCTAAGTCCACGCGCCGGTGATGATGAGGTCATCCACATACACCCCAACAGATAGATGCTCCTTCCCTTGTCGACGGGTGTACAGTGCGTGCTCCGTGTCACATCTCCCGAACCCAAGCTCAGCCATGGTGGCATCGAGCTTGGCGTTCCACGCCCACGGTGCCTGATGCAGGCCGTAGAAGGCCTTGCGCAGGCGTAGCACCTTCTTCTCCGCACCCTTGATGATGAACCTCGGCGCCTGCTTGACGTAGACTATCTCCGCCAGGTCCCCGTTGAGGAACACCGACTTGACGTCGAGGTGGTAAACTTGCCACTCCTTGGCAGCAGCGAGGGCGAGCAGGAGTCGCATCGACTCCATGCATGCAACGAGGGCAAAGACCTCCTCAAAGTCGACTCCCTCGCACTGCACGAACCCTCGAGCGACGAGGCATGCCTTGTGTTTCACCACAGCCCCGCACTCGTCCCGCTTCACCTTGAAGACCCACTTGAGTCCAATCGGCCGGCAGCCCACTGGCAGATCGACAAGCTCCCAGGTCTTGTTCTCCTCGATGGCCTTTATCTCTTCCAGCATCACCTTCCACCCGCCGTGTTGCGCTTCGCAATAGTGAACATGGTTAGCTCCTCTGCACTCATCAGAAGCAGAGTATGGTCTTCATCGAGGGTCCACGCCGTCGGACCGGGTACCGTGGCATCTGCCATGACGTCATCCAAGCGACGGAACCAGACCTCCTCACCCTCGTGGTATGCGTCCATGAATTCCGTGGTGTCCAACGGTGGCGTTGCATACTCGATGGTTGCAACCGTAGTTCCTCGAGGCGGAGTCATTCACAGTGGAGAAGTTCCGTGCTTGACCCCCCATGGTCGAGGTCCCACGGCCTGCACTCGAGGCTTCCTGATCAGCGATCGAGGCCCCTCTAGCAGTCGAGGAACCCCGGCTCGTACTCGGTCCTACTGACCCATGGTCGAGACTGCCTGCCTCAGGGTCAAGGCCCCCGGTCGAGGGTCCCCTGTGTGATCATAGCCCATGGTCCCATGCTCGAGGCCTCCCTCGATTGGGTCGAGTGGTTCGAGGCCTCCCGCGAATGAGTTTGCGGTCGAGACCCCATGTGCCTGTGCGGTCGAGGCCATCCCGCCTCGCATGGTCGAGGCCTCCCATGCCTGTGCGGTCGAGGCCTCCCGCACCGATACGCGGTCAAAGCCAGTCCGCGCCTCCGTGGTCAGGGCCGGCTCGACCCGTGCGCGTGACTATTAGGTTTGAGGCCCCCCTCGCCCTACTCGACGCCTCCGGTTTTGCAGTCATGGTCGAGGCCGCGCCCCTCTGACCCGCGTTCGTGGCTGAGGCCCCCGATCGAGGGGTGGCCCAGTGTAACGGAGACCGGCCCAAGGCAGGGGACTCTGCTCTGGACAGATTGGGTGGCTCCTTCGCCCTAGCCACCACAGGGTCCACTGCTTCAGCTTCTCCGGTCCCTGATGCCACCTCAGGTTCACCATGGCCATGGATTACCATTCTTTCCATGATGAATGTTTCGCAGAGCCCGCCACCTTGCTCGAGGCCCTCCGCTTGCGGCTCGTCCCAAATCCACGACGCTGCCTCGTCGAAGACCACATACCGAGACACCGCAACCTTGCCTCTGACCGGATCGTATAGCCGATAGGCTTTCGACCCCTCGTAGCCAAGGAACACCATGCGCGTGCTCCTGTCCTCCAGCTTCCCGAGGCCCGGCTTGACGGTCTTCACATGACCGATGTAGCTGAACATGCGTAGGTACGAGACATTGGGCTTGCGCTTGTTCCACACCTCGTACGGTGTCTTCCCCTCGAGGGCTTTGGTCGGTGACCGATTGAGAATGTGCACGGTAGTGTGGCAGAACCTCCTAAATTATATGGCCCACACGCATGATTATTGTCTAAACAGACTCCAAATAACCATGACTGTGTTCCATACGACTTAAAAAGTCTGTCGGGTAAATCCCAAATCATCCACGATTCTCCGAGCAGGATCAATCGTTATAAAGAGACATTGCAGTATTACAACAATTTGATATAAATAATATACATCGGAGTCAAATAGCGGAAGACTTACAATAACATAGGTTTACAAACCTTTGAGTTTCAAATATTTACAACCATAAGTTTAGATTGTACAAACCATAATAGTAGTGGGGTAGCAGTAGATAACTTTATTACAATACCAAACAACAAGCTCTGCCCAAGAGCTAAACATCTTACTCGTCGTCACTTTCCTCGACGACTGTCATGCAGCAGGATGCGAAGCATTCCTGCCCATGATGCTCACCTGCAACAAGGGTTCAACAAACCCTGAGTACAAAAGTACTCAACAAGACTGACCCGATGAAAAAGAGGGGTGAAGACTCAAGAAATGCAGGCTAGAGGGACAAGGTAAGGCTTGTAAGAGATAAGAAATTTTGCGGAAAGACTTAACAGAAAGAAAAGCTTGTTTGGATCTAGCTCCAATTACCAACCATCTTCATTATTAACCTTAATCATTGTTCAAGTTGTTACTACGATGATGAACACCGATCGAGTCTTCTTCTCCGAGAAGCAACGGTGATTCGAATCCATTTTCATACCCAGCTGGGACCTAGGTCACTGGAATACCGGAGACTTTAACTCCGATGCACCCCAGATGAACCGATATACCGGGATAACAACCACAGCCATATATCACCACATGATACACATGAGCTCTTCGGCCCAGCGTACCAAGATACGTGGGAACTTAAACCCCACAGTAAAACACACTATGACATATGTGGGGACTCTGACCCACTATATGTCACTCCATGATAAGCGTGGGCACTGGCCCACTGAATACCACTTCATGCATATGGATTTCTAAATTCTCGATATCACCAGTTCACCAACGGACGGGACCTAGGGTATCAACAGACAGAAACACTACAGAGGGACTCCATTCCCAGTGCAAGTTAGCCGTCCGGACTCGATTTATTAACTATTATCAAGATTCCAACAAGAAAAACCAATCTCATCTTTTTCATTCTTTTGCCTTTGAACACTTAACTAATTAAGCAGGGCTAAGCGTTACTACTTATCTTCCAAAGTAGGTAACAAGGAATAAGGAAATAAGACAGGTAATGCAATTGGTGGGTTTTCACTCAACTCCTATTACTTAATGCAACATATCATAGCTGAAGCGATAAAACTTTTATAAATAGAATAGGGTTTGAATACATTCGGGTCTTGCCTTGATGTTCGGGGTAGACGGTCTCGAACTCTGGATCAACTCCCGATTCCTGAATCTGCTCGTCCTTGGGATCTGGTGCGACAACGTTAACTCTCCGTTAACGGAAACTATCCGATAATTGATATGCTTTAACATGATGGAATAGTAAACATGATGCTCGATGGATGCATGATCAGATTAAATACTTGAATACAACTTTTCTTCATGATAAAGTGGCAAGCCAACAAAACTTCGCTTATAAAACTCATTAGGGTTAACTACTCCATTTAAGAAATTAATTAAGCACATAAAATAACGTTAATTAAGCCCTAATGACATGATTAAGGTAAGCGCAAATAATTAATTAAAGTGCTAAAGGTCATTAAGGTTAATGACCCAAGGTCATCAATCAATCCCAAAGTCAAACAAATCCTATAATGATTAAACTTAACTAAAGGGGTTAATTAATTATGGCATAAAATAAAGACATAAAATTAAAGTTATCAAATTAAGCCCAAAATTTTATTTTGGAAAGCTATTAGCCTAATTAGATGGCAAAACAAATTTCAGAAATAAAAGCCAATTATTTTATTTATTAAAAATCATTGAAGGTCCATTTTTCACTTAAAAGGGCTATTTTAACATATGAAAAAGTACTGAATTTTGGCATTTCATATTTTTCCTAGGTAGATGATATCATAAAGAACACTCATAAAAAGTTTTAGAATTTTTGGAGCTATATATGAATTACTATGATTTTTCAAAGAAAATAGCATTTAAATCATTTCCTGAAAATAGAAAAAGAAAAATCGGCACAGTACTCCCGCGCTGACCGACGGTTCGCCGGCGGTTGACCGGCGATTACTCGCCGTCGGCGAGGTCTCCGGCGACCGGACTTGAACCATTGGGTTCAGCTTGGCACGGGGAGCCGATTGAGGTAGCTAACGGCACGGCGGAGCGGCGGCGGCACCCACGCCGGCGGCCATGGCGGCACGGCGGAGCTCGGGCGCGGCGGCGACGCTCACCAGAGCGGTTTTCGGTGACGGCGAGTACTCGGGCGTAAGTAGGGCACTCAGGCAAACCCATTTGGCAACAAGATGATGTCGCTCCCTGTCCCTAGCCAAAGCGGCAACGCGCGTGGCGGAGCGGCATGGCCGTGCCGGCGGCGAGCTACTGTGATCGGCGGCTACGACACGGCAAAGATGAAATTGATAGCGCAAACAGCTGCAGGAGCTCACCACGGTGCTGATGCGCACGTTGATGAGGGCCCGGAGTAGCTGGGTCGAGCTGCGGACGGCGGCTGTGATGGCGGCGGCGGCGCTCCGATGGCAAGGACGGCGTCACCGGAGTTCCTGTGCACCATCCAGCCGGCCAAGAAGCGCATGAGGAGTAGGATAGCATGGAGAATACGATAGCGGGGTTAAGGATAATATATTTTCACCCTGTGCGATGGTCGACGACGAAAAAGCTTGCGGCGGCTCGGTGACCGGCCGTGGAGAAGACGACGGCGCGCGGGCAGCTCGGGCGAGGAGAGCAAGCACGAACTAGCTCAAATTGACCGTGAGGATGTGGCAGAGCTATTGGCAAGAGCAATTGACAGTGATGAATCGACGACGGCGAAATCGAGCGGCGGAGCGAGGTCGTCGGCGACGGTGGCGGGGAGAAGAAGGAGAGGAAGTCGGCCACGGCTGAGCTATTTATAGGGCGAAGTCGATGTATGGACAGGCGACACGACGACGGAGAAGTTTCGGGTGTTCAGGAGCGCGCTGGCGGCCGAGCAGATGTGGCGGTGGACGGCGGCGCGCGTTGAGAAGCCGGCGATGGCAGCCGACGATAGGTTTCGGTACTGTTCGAGAAAATTATAGAATTCCCATTCGTCTGAAAATACAAATTACTCCAAAATTTATATAAGAACATGAAAATCTCTACGGATATCATTTGCATAACTTTTCGAGAGCTACACTTTTCCTTTAACTGGAATCATCAAATTCTGTCTGGATTTTGAAATTTGAATTCAAATTCAAAAAGGGGATAAAACCCTAGAAACAAATATTTAAAATTACTTTTGATTTTTCAATAAAACTTGAAAATCTTCAAAACTATAAAATGTTTAACTTTCCAAACCAAACCTTTTTCATATACAAAATTTTCAAAAATTATGCATAATTGTTGAATTATGGTTTTAAAATCAAAAGAGGTCAAATGCTGGAAAATTGTATTTTCAAATTCATTTAAAATGTCTTTTGGAAACTTGAAAAACTTTATATATCAACTTTGTAGCTCTTGTCAATATCTACAAACTATCTTTTTAGAGTATCTCCAAATTCTTTATGGATTTTGAATTAGAGAAAAGGGGGTAAAACTAGGTTTTGGAATAAAGGGTTTTTGAAATAGAATTCAAACTCGATTTGGTTTCTAACTTAATTGGTTGGTCATTAGTGATCACAAACATCATCCAAGGACATTTTTAGGTCATTGACCCAATGACACCCTTGGTTGACCAAATTGACTTTCGAAAAGCACTTTATAGCTTTCCAATTTGAATTTAAATTTGAATTGCAAGGCTTGGGAATAAGCTTTGAAACCCAAATTCAACTTCAAATATGGAAACAAATTTTTAAGGGTTGAACTTAGATTTATACACTATGCTTGATACTAGTGTAAACATGGTTTACACCTCAAGTACATAGAATATAACCCAAGTATTTGCGATGACATTCAAAAGTAGGGTTTTATTATTTCATATGACAAAACATTCCAGAAACACAATCAACCTATGAAATATAAACTTGTTTTAGTTAATGCACATTAAGATTGACTTAAACATGAATGCTTTGCAGTGCATATGATGACATGGCATGTTTTAGTTAATATAACACCAGAGGTGTTACAGGCAGTCGTGACCGCCTCTCCCCAGAACGCCGTCGGCATCCGCTTCACCTTCATCATCGAGTGTGCCATGCCAACGATGGTCTGATTTCGGCGCTCCACGATGCCGTTCTGCTGCGGCGAGTAGGGTGCTATGAGGTGTCGACCCACCCCCTCCTTGACGCAGTACTCAGAGAACTCGAACGTCATGAACTCGCCGCCGCGGTCGGTCCGGATCACCCGCAGCTGCTTGCCGCACCCCGCCTCTGCCCATGCCTTGAAGACCTTGATGGCATCCGTCGTGTCACTCTTGCTCGTCAGGAGTTGTAGCCACATGTAGCAACTGCAGTCATCCACGAGCAGGATGAAATGTCTCCGCCCTCCATGTGTCGCTGACATGATTGGCCCGCAGAGGTCCCCGTGGACCAGCTCGAGGGGGTCTGTCGCACGGTACCTTGCCGTCTTCGGGAACGGTAGCCGCCTCTGCTTCCCCGCCAGGCAACTGTCGCATAGCTCACCGGCGTGCTTGATCTCTGGAAGCCCGGTAACCATCTTGCCAAGCCAGCCAAGAGCGTCAAAGCTCAGATGGCCGAACCGGCCATGCCACAGCCACAGCTCCTGCGTGCACGCCGCCGCCAAGCACACAGGATATTCGACCTTCAAATTGAGAAGATAGAGGTGGTTCTTGGAGCATGTTACCTTGATGAGAAAATGCCACTCCTTGTCCCTGATCCGCAGCACGCCGTCTTGAATTAGCAGCTTCGCCCCGCGCTCGTCAAGCTGACCCAGACTGACGATGCTCGAGCGGAGCTGTGGGATGAAGTACACATCCGTCAGCGCGCGCTGCTCCTCGTTCCAGCAACAGAAAATGACCGTGCCTTGGCCTTAGATGTGCACCCTTGATCCATCCCCAAACTTGACCGTGTCGGTCTTGTTCGTGTCGAGGTCAGTGAAGGCGGTGCGGCAACCAGTCATATGGTTGCTCGTGCATGAGTCGAGTTACCACTGCTGCTCATTCTCGTTGCCGACTGCGCCCAGATGTGCCTACGCCTGTGGCTCGTCAAGTTCGACGGCCTGCGACGTATTCCTCTGTTCCGTCTCCGTGTCCCCTGTTTTGCCTTCCTGCAGAGCGCAATACTCACCCATCAAGAGCGCTTGCTCGTCGTCGCTGTCGTCCTGAGCGAGGTGTGCCTCCTCCTTCTTCTCCTTCCTCTCCGAGCACTCGCGAGCCCAGTGCCCCACCTTGCCGCACTTGCGACAGGCGTTGGGTGCAGTGAACTTCTTTTTGCCCTTTTTCTTGTCCGCCGATGCCTTTCCCTGCTTCTTGCTGCCGTTGCCGCCACGGTCACCACCGCCGCGGCTGGAGCCTTCCCCGTACCGGCGCTTCTCCTTCATCCGCGCCGTCCACTCCTCCTCAGTCAGCATCAGCTTAGGCTTTTCCTTCTCCGGCGGCACAGGTCCGCGGCTCTCCACCACCCGCAGCCTCCCTGCCATATCCTCGAGGGACAAAGTGTAGAGGTCCAGCATTGTCTTGATGGACATGGTGAGCTGCGAGTACTTGGGAGGCTCCACGTAGAGCAACTTGCTGATGAGATCCTCATCCTCCAGTGGCTTGCCGTAAGTGGCCAGCTGGCTGGCCAACGACTGGAGATGCAGCGTGAAGTCCTCCACCGTCTCCCCGGACTTGAACCAGATGTCATTGAACTCGCACTTGAGCTGCTGGACCTTGGCGTGCTTGGCTCGATCCGAGCCACGGAATAAGGCCAACATCTCCCAAGCCTCCTTCGACGTGGCCTTCTGGCTGAGTGCTTCATGGAACTCGCCGGGCGTGGAAGCCATGAGCGCCTCCATGACGCCCACCTCCGCCTCCTCGTCGGCGTTCCCAGTCTCGACGGCCGCCCACTACCTCCGGTTGCGCAGCTTCCACTTTATCTGCACAGCCCACTGGCCGTAGTTGGTGCGGGTGAGCATCGGCCAGGAGTTGGTCCCGCCATACTCCCTCACCACACGCACCTCCACCGGCTGTGCCACGGGCTGGAGCTGCCTCTCCGCATCTCCGCCGCCGCCCTGCAGCGCACCGGTGCCCGTACCAGTCTCCGACATCGCTGGAGGTGAAGCCTAACGATGTGTATGGCTCCGATACTAGGTGTTCGCGCTTGAGCGTAGCGCCGACGGGGCGAGTAGTGCCTACTCGACTCTACCCTCGAGACCCTCCTTGAACCAAGGAAGAAGACGAGCCGAGCTCCTGAACACACACACCGCTCTGGTTTCAGCGTTGGCCGAAACTGAGTACACAAGTGAATGGTCCTAAAGAAGATACTCTTTCTATTGCATTGCATAGAATTTATATACAAACATTCACCCTCTACCGGGGACAAGAGAGGCATGGCTACAGTACTCAACTACTCCTAGTACTATGCTGAAATCAGCCAGAATGTGGCTGATGTACCTCTACTGTTTGCACGACCTACTGCCATGCTGCTGCAGAAAAATAATGGCATGGCCTCGACCATGCTGTGACAAGAGAGATGGGATGGCAGCAGATTATTTGTCTAACAGAAATCACAGGTTCACTGGGGCTACTACCAGTTCTGAAGAAGTGGTTGTCCGTATGGATTATTGGCATTAACACCTCAGGAACAAAAATATTAAAGATCAGATAGCAGCAGTTTAAGATTTGGTTATGTTCACCTTCAGCATTGACACCAATGAAAAGGACCATGCCGTGTAGATGAAAACCTTATCTGAGGTGGCCTCAGTTGCAGGAATCAGAATGCCTGAAATACAAAAGCCACGGCAAGGATATTTCTTGTCAGAATTTGTTAGGAAGCATTACTGTTTTCTCAGAACTTTTCTATCGACATGCACTACTCATGATAGAGAACATCAGAAAAAGAGCAGCACAAGATCTCCCGGTTGAGCTGTGAGTATAAAAGGGCAGCAGTAAGCTCGAAGCATCGCAGCCCAGACATTTTATTAGCTACCACTCTGCCTTGTTGTCTTCAGTTCCGGGATTGACAGTTTCAGGAGTTCAGTTTTCTGAGCCTCTGTCAGTAGCCATTGCCAGTCACGTACAATGGCAGAATTATAACGACACTTCTTCAAATAGACGAACTGTAATGGCGTTGTCGAAACTTGCAAAGTTGTAATGGTATGAATCAAAATAAACCTTTATTTTATTTTCTCTATTTCTTTTTTAACGATTTCTGACATGGAGATTTGAACAAGCCCCAAGATAAATACGTTATGTTCATTTGCTGTATTTTTTGGTTTGTTTGTAACTCATGCCATCTAGCACTTGGGGTGTATGATTGATCTTACACACAGATTGTAAGCTCCCCCGCGGGGTGGAGTGGGATGGCCACTAACTGCTAAACTTCCTCAGCAATGGGCGGGGAGCTAGGACGGATTAATTGGGGGAAGAGCAAAATGCATCACATGTCTATTACCTTTATCCTCTCTGTCATATAGGGCCATTATCTTTAAAAGTGCAATTTTGAGTCCATTACCTTTTCTCTGTGTCATATAGGTTCATTACCTTTAAAGTGCAGTTTTTGTTCCATTACTTTTGTTTGGGGTTCACCAGGGGTCCAAATCTATTTGGAAGCATGTTGACATCTGATGTGTCTCTCCACGGTGGCCGTCGACCGCATCTGCACTGCTGATTGGGTGCTATTTTTGCTATTCATATTATAAATAAAAATGAAAAACTATAATAAATAAATGAATAACGATTGGGTGCTATTTATTATAGTTTTTTATTTTTATTTATAATATGAATAGCAAAAATAGCACCCAGAGTGCTGGCAGCCACCGTGGAGAGCCACGTCGGATATCAACCTGCTTCTATACAGATTTAGACCCATAGTAAAATTCGAAGAACAAAGGTAATGGATCAAAACCGCACTTTTAAAAGTATTGAACATATATGACATAGAAAAAAATGATAGTGGATCTAAAACTGTACTTTTAAAGTTAATGTACCTATATAATACGGAGAAAAAAGGTAAGGGACATGTGGTGCATTTGACTCATCGGGGAAATTAGCAGCGCCATTAGTTGGCAGCAAATCACCGATGGGAGGAGAGGTATTCGCACGCGGGCTGCTAGGTGCCGAGCTTGGGACGGACGACGTGCGCCGCCGTTCGCTGCAAGGCCGGACTGGTCCCCGGAGTTCATTAGAGCTGGAGTGCACCAGTTCGAGGGTGCCGCCCGGGTCTCTCATGACTAGTAAACTGCAACTTCCAGAAAGTCGTCGGTTCCCTGGGCACTTTCTTCTGCGTTGGCTTGTCTGTGCCGCCACCGCCAGTTTGACATTGCATTTTCCCCATTGAGAAGATCACCAAACGCCCCTGCTTGCTGAGATCTGTTCTGTCCTCCAGCTAAGGCGCGCGGGTGTCATGTTCTAGGTGCTCCATATCACCTTGCAAGTTCTCCAAATCATCCTCTGCTTACTCCGTACTTTCTCTTATTATCTTCTTCTGGATATTTTGATTTCGTGCATTTCGTATTTCGTTCCCCTAATATTCTTGAAAATAATTAGTACTCTTATATGCTGAGCAAGAGGACTCAATCACATACATGTTAGTTGTACTTGCTATAGTGAAAACAACTATGAAATTGAAGGGCGCTCTTCTTCATCTTAGGCTCAATTGAAAAGATCTTTTACCTATTAAAAAAACTGTTTTGAATCCGATCCGAGACCTTGAATACTCCTGTATTGCTTGCTAGTGCGCTATTGCTTCATAACTGCATGATCATCTCTTCTCATATAGAGGTAGCAAACCAAACCAAGCTCACACACTGATTTTGGCCGTTCTTTGTCAAACATAGAGGGCGGCGACAGCCAGCAAACGGGCGAGGGGAGATGCCAAAGAAGTCCGATGTGTGGCAGCACTTCACCCGTGTCACGGATGAATATGGGAAATTCGTCAAAGAAGGTGAGTGCAAGTATTGCAGCAAGGTGCTTAAAACAAAGGATGGTACGGCCAACATGTGGAAGCACTTGAGAAAATTTCATCCACAGGAAGCTGCGGCTGTTATTTCTGTGGGTTCTGGGGCAGCTCCACCACCACAGCATCAGCCGCTGCTACCCCCTCCTCCCTATGCTCCATCTCCAGAAGGCCCTGGTGGGTCCATTCGCAAGGCTGTCCTGCAGGAAGCACCCAGCGAACACCTCGCTCGTATGATCGCGTTGCGCGGATTTGATCCCTTGCTCCTAGATGACGACTACTTCAGGAGCTTTGTGGCAAGCATCAATCCTGAATTCAGGGTACCCTCACGCATGGACATGGAGGAGATGTGTGATGGTGTCTTTGATGAAACAAGGAAGGATCTCTTTGACAGGATGAAACGCGCTCCTGGGAGGCTCAGTTTGGCAGTGGGTACAGTTACAGCCATAGAAAGGGAAGTCGTATTTACGGCATGCCACTTCATTGATGATGAATGGAACCTTCACAATGTAATCATGGATGCTTACGTCGATGGATATCTCCTTGACCCTAATGGACCATTACTAGGAATTCATCAAGTTACTTTCCCTCCGGATGGAATTGAGTCTATTGAGAAAGTCATGGATGGTTTGTCACAGCGAGATGTTTTAAATAATCTCTTCTTTATGGTATGGGAAACCAAGCAGGGTCACAGAGTTAATCGCCATGAGCTGAGGAATCAAATAGAGCAAAACAAACCCAATGCCAATCTGCCAACGAGGACAGAACTAACTAGTAACACTTACATGAACAGTGAGATTCACTCCATTGCTAGACTCCTTACTTTAGATCCGTGTTTCGAAGAAAATATAACCTCTTACTTGGAGGATTTGGATTTGACTAGACAAAAGAGCAAGAAGCTTCTTTCACAGCTCGGTCTAGATAACATATGGGCATATGATAAAGACTGGTACTCGAGCTACTGTTCGCTGCAAGTCCTTTGCAAGGAAGGTCGTTCTCCAAATACAGACTCCGTATTCACCGAACTATTATGTAACCTTTGGGGGCAAATGGACCGTTCCATCCAAAGGATTTCTGCCTTCAGCTCTCCCACTTCAAATCTCTGTCTCGTGGAACTATTTAAGCTTAGGGAAGTTTTGAAATGGGAACTAGCACGGGCAAGTGGAGACAATGCAAATGCATACAAGCTATCCAATGGTTTTCTAGAACAGAACCAAGGCAAGAAGGATGTTGCAGATGTTCTTGGAGAAGCAATGAACAGTTTAGATGAAAGCATAAAAGATTCATACCTGGTATGGTCTGTACCACTTATACTGGATCCCCGGCACAAGCTCACATACATAGAATTCATCTTCAAAAGGGCATTTGGCGATTCTTCAGAGGCCGCATACTACATTTCCAGAATAGCAGAACAAATGAAGGAGATGTTTGCCGATTACATTAAATATGGTGCTGGAACAAATAGTGCAAATTCAGATCTTGTCACAGTGACAGCCATCGACAGCCACGCTGATCCATTAGCAGAAGCATAGGCTGAACATTGCAGTTTGCGGGATAGCAGAAGGCGCTCAACTGATGTTGGCAGTAGTCTGCAGGCTGAGAAGGAACTTGATCGTTACCTGCAAGATTTCCTGGTCCCTCCAACAGAGAGTTTCGACATTCTCAAATGGTGGAAGGAGAACAGCTGGAATTACCCGACGGTGGCTCAGATGGCGAGGGATGCTCTGGCCATGCCAACATGCAGTAAGCTTTCTTCTGACCAACTTGCCCATGTCAAGAGCATCCTTCGCGGTTATTCCAAGGCAGCATATGGATATAAACCTTAGAGGACCAAGAAGAAGAGGGTTGTGAAGACATCGTTCAGTAGCCTAGGCTATCTCCGTCCTTATTGTTGGCAACGTCTGCTACTTCTGTATGGCAATACGTTTGTGCAGTGTATTACAATCGCCTACGCCTGACCGTTTTTATCCTGATAATTTAACCCTGAAAATCATGCTGTCGCAGTGTAGAATGCATAGCAAGATTTTACATATAGCTCTTAGGAATGCTGGAATAGCAGCAATGGTTCTTGTCGTTCCATGCACAGTGCAGTGATTGGTAATACAAGCATCAACAGATTCATATTTTCTATCCAAAGCATAAACACAACACAAGCATCAACAGATTCATATTACCGTAAACACCAGCTGTGTAATTGATTGTTCCTTGTCTGATAAAGCATTTCATTGTTGATTATAAAATGGTAAATGTGCAGGAGACATACACCCAAATAGTTTGTGCTATGCCCAAGACATTTAGAAGGCTTGTCATAAGAACTAAGATCAGAACATTTCAATCTACAAGAACCATGCATAGAACCATCATCACACCAAAAGCACTAGCATGATTTAAAACTGCTGACAGCCAAATTCTTTTAGAACTTCAGTGCATCAAATTAAAGGAGATGATTGGAACTTGGCGCTGTTGTTTGAACTAGTTGCCTTCTTCAGCCTTCATTACCGAGGTAGAGCAAAATCTATTGTATTGTTTGCAAACAAAAGAAGAAAGCTCAATCAGAAAATGTGCAAGATGAGGAGCTTTGGTCATGATAAAGAAAAATGGCAAAGGATACTTCAGTTTTCAAATCTGAAAATGTAAGCACATTTGTACGGATTATTAAGCGCAAAAGGCAGTCATGTTTGTTAAATGCTTCAACTTAAGAATACAGCAGGACAGGACATAATACGCACATTGATATGGTACGCAGAAATACAGGAACTTAGATTCCAAAAAAAAAACAAAAAAAGAAACTCAACAGGAAATGACAATATCTGACCTAAGATACACTCCTCCTTTGAAAATTTTAAGGATCAATAACCGAATTTTCATGTGCATCAGTTCTTCAAAAAAGCAGTTTATGTCATATTTATTTGACAATAGATTTGGTATGAACAGAACAGTTAAGAACATCTCACGCATAACAAATCAATGATGGAATCAGATTGCAACAAAGATAACCAATCCATAATCACCAAAAACTTTAAGGATCTGAAACACGTCTCTGTTACTCCATCAAATGATGGAATCAGATTTAAACACTATGAGCTAATCCTTACAGAATAACACAAAGATACTGAAAAATTAAATCATGATGCAGTAGCGCATGGGCCAGTCTCTTTAGCATTTTGTCCCTAGCCATGGTCAGATGCGCTTGATCAAACCTATCAGGTTGATAGCAAAACAGTAATTAGAATGATGTTGGTTTGTTGACAATACAAGATAACAACTACTCGTACGTGATTGAAACAATACTGTTTTCTACAGCAGTCCCTACATCAATTGTCCAACCTAATAGTCTATATCAATGCTGGAATGCATCAGGAATGCACTACCTAAATAATCTATCAATGTAGGAATGCACTACCTAAATAGTCTTAAGAATTTCAGAATTGCACAGAATTTTAGGTGAAAAACATCTTAAACAGAGAAAAACAGTTAATACAATAAGATAATTGCTATAGACATCACGATATATCACAATATATATTATTCATCAATTCCCTACTAGCAGATAAACACAAGTTGTCAATGTTTCTTTGAGTAAACTAAGCGTACAATTACACACAGATCAGTAGGTTCTTCTAAACTTTTAATTTAATCACTGCCAACAAGCAACATGTTGCTCTCCTAGGCTAACAAAGCAAGTTATACTGATTCACCAAATCCAGTGATTAGTGTGATGCCTAAACTTTTACATCCCTAGATACATGGAAGGAATAAAATCTACAAAATCCGTTCAGAAATGCAATATCCCATCTCATAAGCATGCCAGACAACAGATGCAACACATTTCAGTTCTCATGCGAACAAAGTAGGACTACTTCAGCATCGGGAACCACAGAACCAGCAACAGAAATACCGCTAACCAATGAAGATTTGCCCATCCAATTGCAAAAGTACAGAAAAGAATGGAGGACGCTACAGGATTCAGTGGTTCACCTTGCGAGAGGCAGCTCCAGCACGCGGAGTCGGCGGCGATGCAGGACCGAAGCCGCGCAGCGGCCACCGCGCTGTGCAGCGGCATCAGCGACTCCAGACTCGCCAGCGCCGCCGCTACGAGGGGCCTGAGACAGGAAAGACGAACGAAAGCGCACACACATTTTCAGGCTTCCAGAGTCACTTGGAGCAAAAACACAGCTAAATGGCGAGAATGGATAGGGGATTCAGGGGGCGTTGAGCGCGACCTGCGGATGCGTGGCGGCGATACAGGAGATGCCGCCGCCAGGAACGACCGCGCCATCGAGGATCTCGACCGGAGCGCCGCTGACCTCGTGACCGCGGCGGCGGCGGAGCGGCACAAGGACGCCATGGTTTCTTGCGATGGACGACGGTGACGGCCGAAAGGGTTGGGACTTGGGAGGAAGTCTGCGCTGAGCCCAATTGATACCAGCCCACATAACACATTGGTCCAACTCTATCGAGCCCATGATAAGAAAAAAAAAACACTATCAAACCCATGATAGCCCAAAATCTAGTATATTTTTTCTTTGCTTTCACAACTTTCAAAATTGTGCAATGGTTTGAAAGTTTCACTTTAGATGTAGTAATAATTATATTTTTCATTAATTATAATTTTATCATGTATTTATTTGATGTCATAATCTTTGTGATTCTCTTTTTATAACTTTGGACATTCAAAAAAGTCTCAGCAAATTAGTTTTTTTTTTCAAGCGAAAATATGACTCCATTACTCAACGACCACACTCTCCACGATAACCATGGTCTGAGTACAAATTTGGAGAGGATTCACAATCAGATCATCATCCTCCCCACACATATCCCAGCACCGCTAGAGCGTGGGGTTATCTTTCGAAATCACCATAGCTTTTTTTTTTGTGACAAATCAATCGCCATGGTTGATTGTCACGATGAAAAGGCACTACTGATGACAAGCGAGCATCCCCGCCAACACCAAACGCCACCACACCCAGCATAGGCATCCTCGCCGCATGCGCACCCACACAGGAAGATGTGCCCTAACCTCAACATAGAGACGGGGCGCAGAGAGGGGATAGACCCAACCACAATGGCGAAAGGTCAACCCATCACCCCAAGAAGCCGCAACTTTTATTTCCTTTATAAAGAAGAGATCGAAGCTATAGTTGATGTGTAGAACCGTAGAATAATAAGGCCTGATCGGACTTTGGAAAACGGGAGTTGAGAGGAACAATACAAGTAGCTGTTAACAATTTTTAGGAAGTCGTCGCGTTTGTGCTCCGCATAGAACTTTCCTTTCTGCACTAGTCGTCTTCTTCCTCTCTACTCCGTACTCCGGTTGATCCGGCCGCATCCTACGTCTCTGTCGGGATAGCCTTCCGGCATGCTGGAGATCACTGGAGCTATTGTTGCTTACTGTTCTCCGACGCTGTAAGGCCGCTCGACCACCACGTGCACCACACCAGGATCATTGTGACTTGTGAGTTCCCCAACCCCAGGCCTCGACCTCATATATCAGCATCTCTGTTTCGCTTGGCCACGGACTAGGAACATGGCAGAGGAGGAGAGCACCCAAGGGCGGAGCCGGAAGCGCGGGACGGCGCCCCGGTCCGCCGTGTGGGAGCACTTCACCTGCTTCATAGCCGCCGATGGCAAGGACAAAGCTCGGTGCAAGCGGTGCCATCTGGTGCTCGGCGCCGCCACCAAAAGCGGCACGAGCACCTTGTGGGGGCACGTCAAGATATGCTACGAACGTGACGGAGTGCGCCGTGAACTGCACCAAACACAGGCGGCGCCGCCGCGGCGCCGCTACCGCTCTGTGCTCCGTCACTCTCAGCTGAATCATTAAACGGCGAGACTGGATTTGAAGATGATGAAGAAGAAGTAGCAGCTGCCACCGCCGCTGCCAGGGGAGATCTGGCTCGAATGATCGCGTTGAATGGATACGACCCATCGGTCGTGGAGGACGGCCACTTCAGGAGCTTCGTGTGCCGCCTCAACCCTGCATTCAAGCTGCCCTCTCGCCAAGCCATCGAGGAGATGTGTGACTTTATCTTTGACATAGAGTTCAGCTTTAGAAGAGCATTTAGTCCCGAGAGAGCTGCATACTACATCTCTGAGGTAACAAGAAACATCAGGAATTTGTATGGCGATTACGTTCTGTATGATGGAGGAACCAGTGGTACATATTCAGATGTTTCCCAAGTGATGACCGATGGCAGAGTTGGTACGTTAGAACAAGCATGGGATGAGCATTGCCGCACACAGGCTAGTATGACACCTGAAGTTGCCATCAGTTACCCAGAAGCCAGGACAGAACTTGATCGTTACCTGAAAGATTGCCTTGCCCCTCGAACAGACAGTTTTGACATTTTGAACTGGTGGAAGGTTGACGGTTTGGAGTACCCAACCATGGCTCGGATGGCGAGGGATGCTTTGGCCATGCCCACATGCAGCAAGCTTTTTGCCGAGCAGATCGCTTATGGGAGTAGCATCATTCGTGGTTACTCAAAGGAGTATTATAAACATAGGTAGGTCTGGTGTAATAAAGTAGCTGTTCATATGTAAGGGCGGCCCACTTGACAGAGTTTCCTAGTTTAATAGTATTTCAATCTTTGTGCATTAATAAACTACACACAACAACAACAACATAGCCTTTTTTTACCAAACGAGTTGGGGCAGGCTAGAGATGAAACCCAGAAGAGACACATAAAAGTCATGATTTAGGCACGTAGATGGCTAGTCTCTAAGCGCTTCTATTCATACCTAAATCTTTGAAGATATCCCACTCCTTAAGGTCTCTCTTAACCGACTCGTCCCAAGTAACTTTAGGTCGACGTTTGCCGTTCTTTATATTATCGTCCTGCTTTAGAACCGCATTACGCACCAGCGCCTCAGGAGGCCTTCATTGAACATGTCCAAACCATCTCAACCGATGTTGAATCAACTTCTCCTCAATTGGTACTACCCCAACCCTATCCCGGATATCGACACTATGTCTCTCCTAGTGTGCCTACAAACCCAAAACAACATATGCATCTCCGCTATACTCAGTTGTTGGACATGTCGTCTTTTTGTAGGCCAACATTATGCATCATATAACATCTTCTGGGCAATGCTGTCCTATATAACTTATCTTTTAACTTCTGAGGCACCCTTTTGTCATAGAGGACGCCAAAAGCTTGACGCTATTTTAACCAACTGGCTAAAATTCTATGTCTAACATTCTCATTAATGTCTCCATCCTTTTGTAGCATTGATCCTAGGTACCGAAAGGTTTTCTTCTTGGACACCACTTGCCCATCAAGACTAAGGTCTCCCTCCTTGTGTCTAGTCGTGCCAAAATCGCACCTCATGTACTCGGCCTTGGTCCTACTAAGTTTGAACC
Organism: Bothriochloa decipiens; assembly: GCA_023333625.1. NCBI lineage: Eukaryota > Viridiplantae > Streptophyta > Magnoliopsida > Poales > Poaceae > Bothriochloa > Bothriochloa decipiens. The sequence continues at coordinate 36,062,526 of CM041645.1, forward strand.
CTTTCGACTCTAACATGTGCCTCCATAGTTTTAACTTCCTATTAACCCCTGCTCTACTCTCGTTAACTAGCACCATATCATCAGCAAAGAGCATACACCAAGGCATATCCCCTTGTATGTCTCTTGTGACGTCCTCAACTATGACCAAAGAAAATAGATAAGGGCTCAATGCTGACCCTTGATGTAGTCTTATCTTAATTGGAAAGTCACTGGTGTCACCATCACATGTTTGGACACACGTCACCGCATCCATGTACATATCCTTGATGAGGGTAATGTACTTAGTTGAGACTTTGTGCTTTTCCAAGGCCCACCACATGATATTTCTTGGAACTTTGTCATATGCCTTCTCGAGGTCAATAAAGACCATGTGCAAGTCCTTCTTCTGCTCCCTGTATCTTTCCATTAGTTGACGTATTAAGAAGATCGCCTCCATGGTCGACCTACCAGGCATGAACCCAAACTAGTTTTGGGCTACATTTGTCTGTCTTCTTAGGCGATCTCGATAACCCTCTCCCAAAGCTTCATTGTATGGCTTATCAGCTTGATCCCATGGTAATTGGTACAACTTTAAACATCTCCCTTGTTCTTAAAGATCAATACTAATATACTTCTCCATTCTTCAGGCATCTTGTTGGACTAAAAAATGAGGTTAAAAAGCTTAGTTAACCAATCTATCACTCAGGCACCTAGGCATCTCCACAACTCAATGGGGATACCATCAGGGCCCATTGCTTTACCTCCCTTCATCTTCTTCAAAGCTTCCCCAATCTCTGCCTCTTGGAATCTCCTCACAAAGTGTCTGTTGGTATCGTCAAAGGAGTCGTCCAACTCAAAGGTAGGATCCTTATTCTCCTCATTGAACAACTTGTCAAAGTACACTCTCCATCTGCCCTTGATCTCCTCATCCTTCACTAGAAGCCAGTCTGTTCCAATCCTTGATGCATTTGATTTGGTTGATGTCCCTTGTTTTCTCTCGTGGATTCTAGCCATCCTGTAAATGTCCTTCTCCCCTTCTTTTGTGCCTAACTGCTGATAAAGGTCAACATACGCCTAGCCTTTTGCCACAATCACAACTCTCTTTGCAGCCCTCTTCGCTATTTTATAGTCCTCGATGTTGGCTGCACTCTTGTCCTGGTGAGGCGTTTGAAACACTCCTTCTCCCTAATAGCCCCTTGCACCTCGTCATTCCACCACCAAGTGTCTTTCGCTTCCCGCTTGCTCCCCTACTCACGCCAAACACTTCTGAAGCCACCTTCCGCACATATGTTGCCATCTTTAGTCACATGTTGTTTGCATCTTTTCCTTCTTCCCAAGGCCCCTCGCCTAGCATCCTTTTCTTAAACGTCAGCGCCGCTTCCCCTCTAAGGTTCCACCACTTCGTTCTCACAATCTTGGCTCGATTGTCCCGACGGACATGTACCAAGAGCGAAAGTCCGCCACCATAAGCTTGTGTTGAGGAACAACACACTCCCCAGGTATCACCTTACAATCTAGGTAAGCACATCTACCCTCCCTCCTCGCAAGGATAAAGTCAATTTGGCTCAAGTGATGTCCACTACGAAAGGTCACTAGGTGGGATTCCCTCTACCTAAAGAGGGTGTTCGCTGCAAAATTCAAAATGTCCTCTCCCTCTTGATTCCTACTACCGTACCCAAACCCACCATGCACCTGCTCGAAACCTACATTAGTCACACCCACATGGCCGTTGAGGTCTCCTCCTATGAAGAGCTTCTTACTAGTAGGCATGGTACTAACCAAGCTATCTAGATCTTCCCAAAACTGCTTCTTGGTGCTCTCAACCTACCTAAGGGGCATAAGCACTGATCACATTCAGAGTCAAATCTCCAACTACCAGCCGGACTAGGATATGCAATTGCAGCACTACTAACAGTAGTACAAGTAATTCACTAACTCAAGATGTTTGGATTAAAGTATCACTGTGTTTCTTTAGTCAGACTCAGTCACTCAGGGTGGGTGATCTCTAAAAAGAGCTAGAACCAAAATGACCTAAAACAATTGAGATGTTTCCTTAGTCAGACTCAGGGTGAGTGATCTCTAAAAAGAGCTGGAACCAGATGATACAGCGCATGGAATGAATACGTATATATCCTCAGTGCAACACCACTGACGACAAAAAAATACAGAGTATAGAAAACTTATGAGCAGTTTGAAAAGGTAACTCACTGACCAAGTAGCCTCAATTAGCGACAAATGATCGTAGTGTGGTTTGAAGATCAAATTTTGTACCTATAAAATATTTGGAAAAATGTTATCAATATCAAAGCATTTCAATTTTTTTATATGCCAAGAAATGCATTGGGAGGATGCTATTAAATTTGAAAGGCCAATTAACACATATCACTACTACCGAAAAAACTTCCGCAGCGGGCGAAATCCGTTTTTCACAGCGGGCAAAGGCATCCATTGCTATTGGAAGGTCACGGAGCGGGCACAATAGAACGCCCGCTGCGGTAAATAATTTTGAAAAAACAAAAAAAAGAAAAAAGCCCGAATGGGCTTGGATCTGGGCCTCGATTCCACCGCCACCATCGAAACCCTAGCACTTCCAGGAGGAGCTGCCACCCCTGCGTCGCCGGAAGGAGCTGGATCCGCAGCCATGGACGATGAAGTAGCTGGATCCGCCGGAAGGAGCTAGATCCTCGACCGTGGACGTTGGAAGGAGCTGAATCCGATGCCATGGCCCAGCGCGCCGCCATGGCGCCGTGCGCCACCGTGGCCTCATGCGCCGGTGTCCTCGACGTGGATCTAGAGAGAGGAAGAGGGATTAGTGAGGGATGGATTTGTGATGAGAAGTGAATGATGAAGGGCATACCGACCTTCACTAGATCTGACGAGCTTAGACCTTGGAGGAGGACAGGGAGCTGTTCGCGCGGATCCGGCCTCTGCAACCTCGCCAATGGCAGATCCAGGCTTCCAAGGGCCAGCGTCGGCCGTGCTCCGCCTCATGCCTCCTGCTCGTCGAGGAGTGCGGAGAGGGAGGAGCCGTGCCGCCATGCTCCACCTCGCGTGCCACGCCGCCGCAATCTACCCCTCGCGCGCTGAGAAGGAAGAGAGGGAGGGGCTGAGCAGCTGCGCTTCGCCTCGTGCGCCACCACCGCCACCAACAGGAGTGAGGGTGGGAAGAGAGAGTGAGAGGGGAGGAGGGGAGATGGGAGGTGGGGCTCTCATGGCGGCTGTGAGAATCACGCTCGAAGAATGAAGTGGAGCGGCAACGTCGGGCTGGAGAGAGGGGGGTGGAGAGACTGAAACCCTAAGTGCTGTATTTATACGGGAGCAGCTATCGGGCTTCGTCTTGGGCCGATTGGGCCAAATCATTTTCTGGTGCGGGCCTTATAGGATGCCCACTGCGGTTAATGGATTTACCGCAGCGGGCATCTTAAGACGCCCGCCACGGAAAATATCTTTTTTCTGTGGCAGGCACTTTAAGATGCCCGCTGCGGTAAATCAATTTACTGTAGCGGGCAAAAGTGCCCGTCATGGTAAATAAAAAATGCCCGCTGAGGTAAATCGTGGGATTTACTGCAGTGGGTAAAAAAAAGCCCGTCACGGAGGGCATGTTGGCACCGTTGTGGAAGTTCAATCCTCTAGTGGTGTATGGCAGTAAATGCTTAATGATATGGCTTTTAATTTTTTTGACATGCAAGAGAGCTGCATATATATCTTTATATTCTAGGCAGAATCCCATATCAGAATAGTGTTGATGGTTTGATCAAAAGCCACTTGATGCATACTACTTCAATAGCCAAGGATATGCTGCTAAGAATTGGTGCTGAGAAGCATACATGGAAAGTCATACATACACTGACCTGCATAAATGCAGCTGAACACTGATAGAATAATGGAGCCGAGCATACAGGCGTACAGATGATGATTGGGCGAAGTTATCGAGCTGAGGCCCCATGCGTCCTAACCTTTTGGAGGTGGGGACCCCTGTAAATTCACACGCGTGCATTTTGAGGCTTCTAGGGCCCTATTTTTAGGACGGCTGGACGAGTCTGCATGCCTGGGGACCATCCAGGATGATTAGTCATCGTCCAGGATGATTAATTGACCCTGGACGAGTTCCCTAATTGTCCTGGGTCATCCCCTATACGGGGGACTGATATATACCATATTATAATAGGTCTGGCACACCGGTGACACGTGGAGGACGATCCATGAGCAGAGGAGGCGGAAGTAGGTGGTGGCACGACAGTGACGGCCGGCCGCGTGCGCGGCAACGCTGTTGGTGGCACGTGGGTGTGGGGCAGGGGTGGCGCGTGTGGTGGCTAGGGTTAGAGAGAGATAGAGCCAAGGGCCAAAGAGCTAAGGTAAAGGGTTTCCCTTATTTCTTTCTTGATTAAAACGAGTACGTGGCAGTTTACATTAATAGTCTTTGCAAGACTTAGCCCCTAAGCAACCAAAAATCCTGTGGATCTGCTGCTTCCTATTTAGTTTATTTCTATTTTTTTAATTTGTCTAGATGACGTAGTGATCTCCGTAGACGGCGATGGCGGCGCCGGGGCTGCACGCTCGGCTCTCCTCCTGTGCGCACGCGGTGCCCTGGCCCATGAGACACGGCTGCTGCGGTGATGTCGACGTTGCTCCCTCATTGGGCCCTCCAGTTGGCCCAATTTCTTTCCAATTATGCTAGATCATCGTTGTACTCGTTACAGTACTCTCCCTTTTTCACTCGGTGCATCCTCACGGTGAAATTGGAGGCAATAGTTGACGTTGTTGACGAAGATCATGTAGAGGTGCCCGACGTTGTAGTTGATGTTGATGTTGTTGAAAAGGAAGTAGATGTTCTTGTTTGGTGCCGGTAGGGCCTGCGTCCTGTGGAAGAAGGCACACGATGTCGATGTAGTAGACATAGTCATGGAGGTAGTAGAGTTCTGTGCCTCCTTTGCTGATGACGACGTCTTTGTTGGACAAGGTGCTTGTTATAGAAGTGGAGCGGTCGTTGAGGTTGAGTAGGGTATAGTTCGGGTAGTTGCCTGTCATGCTTGTTGCTGCTGTATTGAAGGCCATTATGTGCTGAGTGAGCTCACCATTAGCAAAGTTGTTCGGTCAAATGTGAGACTCGTTCTTTAATATTGATGGTGTTTGGAGAAGGATAATTGCCGGTAGTTGATGAGTTATTGCCCATGGAGATGTTGAGGTGATGCAAGGTGCTCTCTTTTTCTCTGAGGGTGTTAGACAGGAATTGTCTCCTAACTCAGCCAAGAAGTGGATACTTAGATTCCACGGATCTCTCTTTGATTGTTGATGTTTGATTGCAGTGGACATAGAGCTAGCCAGCCATGCTGATAAATATTTTGCATTATTATCCATGGAAAAGGGCAGTTGGAATGTGCCTGGTGTTGCCTCCACTGTGCTGAATATGGTGCAATTTGTAGCTTCAAGATATGACAGAAAATATGGTTGTAGTGCTGATGGTGCTATGAAAAAATTATTGGACAGTATTCCCATTATTGCAGCAAGATGTACAGTTGAATTTGCTATCATTGGAGGGTGCAAAAATATTATTTGGAATTTAAGTGTTACCTCCTATTGTGGTTGACTCATCTAATTGTTCATATAGTTGCTGATAATTTTCTCGGAGTATTTATTCAGACTGTTGTATTACACGTCGCAGGGCAGCGAGCTGCTGTTGCTATTGTCAGGAGCTGGATTAATTATAATGGCTAGGGGATAGCTATTGTAGTTGATGTCCTGTATTGATTTGATATCCGTGTTAGGATTTGGCATCTGGTTGGCCCATAAATGCTTGCCATTGTTGTGGATGACGATTGATAGCTTGTTGTTGTTGATCTGAATTGGATTTGGTGGCTCATGCGTGCTGTTATTGGTATGAGCAAAATATATCTCTCCTCCATGGTGATTTCCGCGGTGCTGGTCGAAAGAGATTGGTGCACAGATTCATTAACTAAAATTTTATTGCAGGTGATTCAAACCTGTTGTTCCTCCATAACAGCGTTGTTGGCGATGACGTTCCAATCTGATTCCTGATTCTTGCTAGGCACTCGTGCTGTTGGCATGTGCACGCGTCAGCTGGTTGGTCTTTTCACCGAGCAAGTGGTGGACATTGCCATTGGCGCATTGTGGTGTTGGCGCGACGTCAGGGATGACGTTGACGAGGGTGTGGGTGCCCAACAGTGTGGCCACATGCTGTAGTGTTGCTCCTGGTGTTGTTGCGGTTGTTGTTGGCAGTCCTTAACGACGATTTTATACCGCCAATAATAACCCAAAAAGGAAAAAACTATATGCTTCTACACACATATACATTTATTATTGACTGGATTCCACTTGTATTGGAGAATTATCACTTTGCAGGAAACATAGCCAATTACAAGAGGACTTATAATAAAATGGCGCAATTTGGGAAGGCACAAAACTTCACATCAAGCAAAAGGATAACAAGGCCCAACATCGGATCAAACTAGGGATGATCCACCATTCACCCAAGGCCTAGACTCAGAAGGCCCAGTGGCCAGACAAACCATAGCCTAGAAGAGAGAAGGTTGAACTAAAACCCATGTTAAATTAGCCCAACTCAGCGAGTGCACCACATAGGCCAACTCAGGACACTGAGAGGAGCACGTCCACCAAATTTGGGGTGATTTGGTTCCGGACCCCAGTCCCGCGCTCGAGTCCTGTGGCCAACCGGGCCTATCTTTGGTCGGTCGGTCCAGGACGATGTGGGGAGGTCAGTTCTGGTGTGCACCCATACATGGAAGGTGCGAAACCGCCGTATGGAGGTCGGTTTGCCCCTTTCCATGCGGGGATGACCATTTTGCATAGAGCCCCCTCCTCTCCACCTATAAAAGGAGGGCCATTCCTCTCTCATTCACACACCACACAAGAAGAGCCTCTCTCCCTACTTCTATTCTCTTTTGTAGTTTTAGGATGTAGTAGTAGTAGCTTAGTTGGAGCAAGGCAAGCTTCATTGGAGAGCTTGAACCTTTGGGAGCAATCATAGTATGAATACATTCAAGAGTTCCCCTTTGTTCTTGTTCTTATTCTATCAATATAGTTATGTTCTAGAACTAGAGCTAAGTTCTCACGTGCATAGTACTTTATGCTAAATCTTTCATACATACATGTTTAGACCAAGAGCTATGTTGAGGCGATGGGTTCTACTCTAATTTAATCATGGTCAAAGTTGGTTTGCGAGATCATCGTTTGTCCTTGTGGCGAATGCTCTGGTGGAAGGGCCCTCCTAGTCAGGCAACCCTTGAAGTCACGCTAGAGTAGTGGTTGACAGCTTAGACGTGGTTTCTAGGCTCGAGGCAACCTTCATTTGCCTCATTCTCATACAGTTGAGGTGGTAGGCAGTGGGGAGTGACCTTGTCCCGTCCGTCCTTTGTAATCCCCCACGTCTGGGTTCGACGTAGAGCTGTAAGCCGGAGGTACCTGGTAGACCAGGTATAAGCCGGTGCCCGAAGTAGATCAACAGCGGCCAGGCTATCTTACCTTAGAATCCCTGACCCTATATAACAAGCATGTATTTGTATGATCCAGCTATCTTGACATAGCTATCTAGGAATGCCTGCTCCAGTTTAGGTTATTCTTTATTTGTTTCTTTTATCTTTATCTTTGAGTTTGGCTTGAGTGTGTGTGTCAGTTATTTATCTATCTATCCTTTTTACCCCTGTTATGAACATTGTTCTATTATGCATTCTTGTTATCTTGACCATGTCCCTCTTATACACCATGCCTTTCTTTAGGAAAATATAAATAACGATACCCTGAATACTTTCGGGTGAAATGCTACAACGGTATTTCTATGCGCTTGTGGATTTGTTGTGTAAACATTGTAGAATACCTACTGGCATTTCTGGTAACATTACCAAGGACTTTGCAATTCTGGTAATGATGCTAAGAAACCCCAACAAGCATTTCTGGCCCCGTTGCCAGGGAATGAATTGGTTAAAACATTTTAGTTGGACATGTTCTTGATAATATGTTTGTGTAGTAGTCTTTGTTCATTTTAGGATATTTATAAAAAACACACATTTCTTTTATAACCTATATTTTGTAACTATTGGCGTTTCTTAACGTTTCCCTAGCAATGGGCTAGAAATGCTTGTTGGCATTTCTTAGCATAACCACTAAAGATAGGTGTAAAGCTTATCCTTATCGATTATCCTAGAAAAACCTGATAGGCACATCCAACTACCATTACTTACGAAAGTAACTCTCGGCCCTTCGACAAAGGCTAAGGTATTTCATTTCTGGTAATAATAGTTAAAAGTGCTTGATTGGCCTTTCTAACCGTCATTACTTACAAGTGCAATCCTATAGTACGGCGTCGTTGTGTAGTAAGAATTACAGTCCTTAGGTAATGCTACTTAGATACACCAATCATGATAGCTCTTTAAGAGTTTATAGTAAATCCGTGAACGCACAGAACTATCATTGTAGGATTTCACCCGTGAGTATTCAAGGGTATCGTCATTTATAATTTCTCGTAGGAGGGCAAGGTGTATGCATCTAGCTTTGGTATAAACATGATTACTTATTGTGCATAGGTAGGCATAGCATACAGAGGGGTTAATTAGGTTCATAAGATGTGGGCACACACATCTGAGCCAACCTCAAGGATAAAAGAGAAATACAAAATAAAAGAATATGTCTAACAGAGCAGGCATTGGTCTTATATGGATATGCAAAGAATAGTTAATAATCATCGATTAGTAAGTCTACTATCAGAACTAAGTATGGGATGACAGGGAGATCCCTGCAGCTGGTCTGCCAGCCGATAGAGACTTTACAAACTCCTACTGAATACCCGAACATGGGGGAATGCAAGGGATGGACAGGGCTGTCACTACCTGCCCACCTATCCCTCTATCCGTGGAGTACCCACATCCGCCGATCTCCGCATACCCGGGCACCACGCCCATGTAATTGGAAACAACTCCTAACCCCTTGGACCCCAACCCTACAGATTGACAGGCTAGGTTAGGAGCAACCAAAGAAGCACGACGAACCATCACCTCATCCCTAGTTCTTCCTCTATTCATACTAATTCGATGAACGATGAAGAACAACGATGGACATGTCAAGAACATGACACATAAACTATATGCTAGTTAATAAATCATGATCATAATATGAACAAGACTATACTCTAATTCATATGCATCGCTATATAAATAAGATAAGAACTTGAACTTGGAAGGGAACTGCATTGTATTCATACCAAGGTGTTCCTCTTCTTCCAAGGAGACAAGTTCTGCTTGCTAGCTCTTGCCTTTCTCAACTACTAAAACTAATCTAAAAAGTACAACTGAGAGGTGAGGTGAGTAGCTCCAAATGATGGTGTGTGTGTAGAATGGAGGTGCACCCTCTATTTATAGCTTCAGGTGGTCGGTTTTGGCGTCCACAAATATGGAAGGAGGTGAAACCGACATGGGGGAACCGCCTATCAACCGCCTGAGGAAGCTCGGCCCGGGAGGGCCAACCTGGGGGGCAGCCGGTCCCCTGGTGGGGCCTGCTGGCCGCTGTCTTTGGGTGGTCGGTTCCTCTCTGGGCCTGGACCTCCCTTATGGTTACAATTGAGGCTCAGGTTTGGAATGAAGGTGGGCTCCGTTGTCATTCTTGATTGCTCATTTTCTGAATTCGTATTCTGGTTTTGCGCATTCTCATTTATGTTGCGTATTTCCACTTGTTTCCATTGAATAACCTGCAAAATCATGAACACTAGAGGTACAAGTGGAATTCCGTTAATAGCATATGCATATGTGTTAAACAATGATTGTTTCTCTCATTTTAGACATAAATTGGCGGTTAAAATTGATCCATAAGCACCGCCAAAAGTTACCTAAAAACATATTTTGAAATAAAACAAAAACTAATATTGCTTTAAAAACATTTAATACATTTTTTCTAAAAAGCTTATAGTATATATATATTTATCTCTTTTAAAATATTTATTTTAATAAAAATTGCAAGTCATAAATTATCCTTTTATTCAATAAAGATATAAATAGTTTTAGCTAAAAAATGATTTATAAATGTTGGCTTGTTTTCAAAGTCTTGCACGAAGCATGATTTGGTTTGAAGTATGGTTTATGTAGAATCATATCTTCATAGGCTTTTTAATTTAAGCATGGAGCTTATGTTAAATTGTCTGCTTTGATTAAATGACATGTCTAATCATTGTTTCAATACTACTGAGTGTATAGACTTTAAATTAAAAAAATTTAGAGTTATTTTATCAATAAAAATATTTCATAAAATAGTTTCTAAAAAAACTAAAAAAGGGTTTTTGAAAAATAAAAATAATATTTCAAAAAAGGGAGATATTTTCAAAATATAAAATTTGAAAACTTATCTTTAAAATAATTTTTCACATTCTTTCAAAATAAAAAAATGAATCTTCAAAAAATAATAATAATATTAATTTTGATAAAGATTAAATGTCCTCCCTTGAATGACAAAGTTTCAATAAAATTTTAAAAACCAAATAGCTCAAGTTGTTGTTTCCTGCATATGTTTTTCAATATGGTAATCACGGAGGAACGTAAGATCCCTTGTGATCTACCAAACCATAATTATGCAGGAGAAACCAGAAGCGTGGCATACAACCCTGATCCCTTGGCTTGAGCTAGCTTGGGGGAGGACTGCAACAAGGTAAATTGTATCTATCACTCTCATGTCCTTCTGTTACCATGTAAAAAAATAATAATGAAATAAATAAATGATAAACAAAATAAATAAAAAACTTTTCTTTTTAATAAATGTAAAGACATGTTTTCAAGTTAGCACCTTCTGATATTCTTGTCACTAACCATTTCAGGTTAACAAAGAAAGGACATACGAAGCTTGAGAACATGAGAGCAACATCAACGACACACGTTGATGATCTTTGGTGATGGAATAAACTCAAAAGGAGACCTTGACCCTATACATTTAAATTTTTCACAAAAGCTAAGTGTGAGGGGGGAGGATGGTGATAATCTTGTCAAATGTTCCACGAGAGCAAAGGTCATCGAAAAAAATAAATAATGATGTCAGCTCTACTAAAAAAAGAGAGAAAGAAAAGAAAGAGAAGAAAAAAAGAAAAAAAAGAGAAAAAAGTGGCATTGAAAAAAATAAAAAATAATGCAAAAAAAAGAGAGAGTGTCAAAAAAATAATAAAAAATGATATAGAAATAATTGAAGGAGAGAGAAGGAGCAAGCTGACCCTACATGTCAAAAGAGGAACATCTATGGGTTGCCTGACTCTACCCATCATTATTTTGCACAAGCAAGAAGGGCTCACCCAAAGCCTTTGCTACTACCATCAAGGCCATGGCCCATACACACTAAACCATGAGAGTGGCCTGGCCTCGTGGTTCACCTGAGAAAAGTCATCATGCGAACCGCAACAATAATTCTGATGTTTCATCCCTCCATGCTGCCGGTAACTACACTCAGGTAGGCAAAGGTAATGTTCCCTAACACTTTTGCTCATACTTGTCTCCATAGCTTGATCATTCATGCTTCTTTGTTATATGGTATCATAAACAATAGAAGTGACTTATGTTGGAGAGAAACCAAGGCATGTTTTACTCCTTTTAGCCTTGTTTGAGTTTGAATAGAAGTTGATGGAACAATGTTTTAGCGATAAAATATATAAAATAAATAATCATATGGTTCTCTTGTTCACCTTTCTATGTCTTTACCTTTGTTGGATGAATCTTGTTAATTCTTTCATGCTTCCTTTGTTTATGCTGGCATGTTTTTGGCTTGGAAGTTTTTGGTCATACTTAAGATGATCATTCTTCCACAGGCTTGCTAAATTAAGCGTGGTGCTTAGATTAGCTATGCCTACCTAAATCAAATTAGACATGGAGTCAAGATTGATTTCTGAACCAAAGTTGTTAGTATAGATTTTGATCGATTATATGGACTAACCCTGCAGGAATATATAAATTTTATAAGGGTAAGTCCTGAGATGACAATGGAGATGAACAAGTTTTGAGAACCGAAAAAATTAATTTTGATAATAATAAAATAAAATGAACCTTTTGAACCCAAGTTTGTTGTTCTGTTATCTCAATGACATCACAAGACAAGATTGGGGGAGGGAAGCCTCCCAGCACACTTAAAGGAGGCCATGAACTGCAAAGGCCATAGTGTGTACTAGCCAATAACATTCAAAGCGAAAGGTAAGTCAGAAGCTTGCTTGGGGAGGGCTCCCACAAAGGTAACTCATATCTCAAACTTCTTTGAATAATTTGACTATCTTATAGAATGATGAGATATAATAATAACAATAATGATCTTCCACTCTATATATGTGTTGTAGAAATGTTTAGTTCTACCCTTGTTGAAATGATGAACAGTTCCTCTGTTTTATGTTTCACCTGTACCCATTTTATAATCGAGCTTTCTCTAAGATTTGGATTTATCAGCTAAAAATGTCTCATGCTAAAAACTTAAACTAGTGACTTGCATATGCTTGATCTTGTCTAAGTTATTGTTGGATATGATATAGTGACATGAGCTGTGCTATGACTTTGTTCTGAGTAAGACTTGACATCCGGAGTTCTATTTTCAAATTTCAAAAATAAAAGTTTCTCAATGATTATGAAATACCTACCAAGGCCATATGACATGTTTCAATTCTGCAAACCTTGTAGTAATATGCTGCTTGTGGAACATCGAGTTAGGTCAAAATATTGTGACTTAAGTAAGATAATGGTCATGCACCCATGATTGAGATTCACATACACCCACCAAATAAAATGCCAACTCTCACCCTGAGAGTTGCGCACAACATGCACTCTTTCGTCCACCAAAAAATGCCAACTCTTACCCTGAGAGTTGTGTAACTTTTCTACCAAATAAAAATGCTGACTTTTACCCTAAGAGTTGTGCATTCCTCATTCAGAAAATTTTACTCCTTGGATTACCATCATGATGTCTCTCCATCCAAAATCATATGTCAATAAAGGATATGGGCTATGTCAAAAAAAGATAAAAAAATCCATGCTGAGGGGCATGAGAAAGAAGAAAAAAATAAATAAAAAAAGAAGCATCCATGCCAAGGGGCATGAGAGATAGATGCAATAAACAACGGGAAATTTAAATTCCCGTTCAAAAAAATATGGATGCATGATCTTATAGCCCATATCCCTTCAATGTTTCATTCCATTCAATAAAAGAGAGTCATGATGCATGTAGTACCAAAAATACTTAGAATTTGTATTCCATCTCCTCATATTCCACACACTTGCACATCTCAATCAAGGTGTATGACTTGTATCTCCTTGTGGTTTGGTTTTTGACTTAGCAATACATGTGATGCAAGTATGCCCACCTTTATACCTACCCAAAACTCCACTCTCAGCCTTAGTGGTTGGATATGAGGTAGCAATTACAATGCCTTTGGTGAGGTAATCATACACATTGAGCGATTGAGAGAACCATATGAGGAACTTTAATTTCTTTTATAAAACTTTCAGAACCTCTGGAAAGATGGTTGATCTTGAGATGAACGATAAGCAATGCTTGTGAATCTATTCTATCTTACAATCGCCCAAGACTCGAGATAGCTAAAAAGCCCCATGGGTTTCAAGATAATAACTGGGTGGATAACGTGCTGATTTATTCAAACTGAAGTAGAAAACTTTGTTATAAACTTGGTACATTTGAAATATGATCAACATTGAAGCCTAGCATTGCTCGAGGATGAGCAAAGGGTAGGCTTGGGGGAGTTGTTGGTGGTCCTTAACGATGATTTTATACCACCAATAATAACCCAAAAAGGGGAGAATTATATGCTTCAACACACATATACATTTATTATTGAATGGATTCCACTTGTATTGGAGAATTATCATTTTGCAGGAAACATAGCCAATTACCAGAGGACTTATAATAAAATGGCACAATTTGGGAAGGCACAAAAGTCCACATCAAGCAAAAGGATAACAAGGCCCAACATCGGATCAAACCAGGGCTGATCCACCGTGCACCCAAGGCCTAGACTTAGAAGGCCTAGTCGCCAGACAAGCCAGAGCCCAGAAGAGAGGAGGTTGAACTAAAACCCACGTCCACTTGCGATCACATGGGACAACTCAGGAAGCCGAGAGGAGCACGTCCACAATATTTGGGGCGATTTTGTTCCGGACCCTAGTCACGCGCCCGAGTCCTGTGGCCAAATGGGCCCATCTTTGGTCGATCGGTCCACGATGATGTAGGGAGGTCAGTTCTGGTGTGCACCCATACATGGAAGGTGCGAAACCGCTCTATGGAGATTGGTTTGCCCCTTTCCATGTTAGGATGACCCTTTTGCATAGAGCCCCCTCCTCTCCACCTATAAAAGGAGGGCCATTCCTCTATCATTCACACACCACAACAGAATAGCCTCTCTCCCTACTTCTATTCTCTTTTATAGTTTTAGTATGTAGTAGTAGTAGCTTAGTTGGAGCAAGGAAAGCTTGATTGGAGAGCTTGAACCTTTGGGAGCAATCTCGGTATGAATACATTCAAGAGTTCCCTTTTGTTCTTATTCTTATTCTATCAATATAGTTATATTCTAGAACTAGAGCTAAGTTCTCTTGCACATAGAACTTTATGCTAAATCTTTCATACATACATGTTTAGACCTAGAGCTATGTTGAGGTGACGGGTTCTACTCAAATTTAGTCTTGGTCAAAGTTGGTTTGTGGGATCATCGTTCGTCCTTGTGGCAAATGCTCTGGTTGAAGGGCCCTCCTAGTCAGGCAACCCTTGAACTCACGCTAGAGTAGTGGTTGACAGCTTAGACGTGGCAGGGAGTGACCTTGTCCCGTTCGTCCTTTGTAATCCCCCATGTCCGGGTTCAACGTAGAGTTGTAAGCCGGAGGTACTTGGCAGACCAGGTATAAGCCGGTGCCCGAAGTAGATCAACAGCGGCCAGGCTATCTTACCTTAGAATCCCTGAATATAACAAGCATGTATTTGTAGGATCCAGCTATCTTGGCATAACTATCTAGGAATGCCTGCTCCAGTTTAGGTTATTCTTTGTTTGTTTCTTTTATCTTTATCCTTGAGTTTGGCTTGAGTGTGGTGTCAGTTATCTATTTATCTATCCTTTTTACCCCTATTATGAACATTGGTCTATTATGCACTCTTGTTATCTTGACCATGCCCTCTTATACACCATGCCTTCCTTTGGGAAAATATAAATAATGATATCCTGAATACTTCTGGGTGAAAGGCTACAACGGTATTTCGGTGCGCTTGCGGATTTGTTCTGTAAACATTGCAAAATACTTACCAGCATTTCTGGTAACATTACCATGGACTTTGCAATTCTGGTAATGATGCTAAGAAGCGCCAATAGTTGTCGTTGTTGTTGTTGATGGTGCGGTAGAGGCCGCTAGGCGATGCTTTCCCTGTGCAGGCATGTCAGCGAGCAGCTGGTGGGCGTCGTTGGTGATGTCCTCCTGGTGATGATGGTGATGCTGTGGGGCTGATCTCCTTGGTTCTCGTGGCGTTGGTGATGACGTTGTCGGCGATGCATGCCAGCTCGTCCTCCTTGGCCTTGAGGCGTTGATCCATCATGGCAATGTCATCGTCGATGTTGACGATGAGATCATTGGTGGTGTTCAGATCTGAATTGATTTGAACCATGTTCTGTTGTTGTAGGAAGAAATTCAGGAGTCGTTGTGCTCCACCTGCGATCGTAGCGCGAAGGTCATTGAAGATGTCGTTGATGTTCATCATGGTGGCGGTGTCCATGGTGGTTGCGACGGCCATGGATCGATGTGGTCATTTGATACCAGCTATAAGAGGTTCGGCACATCGGTGTCACATGGAGGGCGATCGGTGTACTTATTACACATATAGATATTATATAGTTATATACAATATACATTATACCATATACACACACACTAATATACTACATGTTCTAGGCTCTAGATAGGTTGGCAACATCTAGAGTAGTTGATGCTGCTGAACCAACCTGAAGCAACTGAGGAGGCTGGAGCAGAACCAACTCGAACTTCCTCAAGAATGTACACTTCCAGTACACGCTGCCTCTGTCGATCTAGACCTACACAGAGAACATAGCTTCAAACTTAGCACACGCAAAGCACCAAGCTTGAAGGAGAAGGTGATGACTGATGATTGACCTGAGGAGGAGGAGGAGGAGCTCATCTTCATCGTGCAGTCTTCCTCCCTTGCACGGTTGGACCTGCATACCCACTGGATCTATAGGCCTCCACCTGCAGCACAGCAGCAGGAGCCGCAAGGAAGAGAGGGAGGGCAGCTGGAAGGGAGGGAGGAGCAGAGAAGGGAGAAGCGGAGAGGGATCTGCAGCAGTACAACAATGGAGACGGCTGCTGCAGCTAGATGGGAGAGGTGAGAGCAGTGAGTGTGTCTACCGACTTGTGACTTGTGAGTGAGTGAGGGGTTGGGTTTAAGAGAAACCCTAATGGGCTTGGGCCAAAACATAACATAGCTTACTGGGCCCAACTCTGAGATGCAACCCACTCTGGCTGGACGATCGCACAGCTTGTGCGGACGATTAATCGCGGCCGGACGATGATTAATCGGACGTCCAGGTTCCTGGGCGGTCTGGGCTGGTTGGAGGCCTTGGTCGAGTTGCTAAAACCATCCACGATAATTAGTCACGATTAATCGCGATTAATCGGACGTCCTGAAAACAGGGGTTGCTAGTTTACATCACTTGATGGTGTTCAAATCATCTTTAATTCTTAGAAAAAAGCTGTAATTTTGTGTATTTATCCGTTTTCACTGATCTCCCTAATTTCAATTCATTGCGAAGTTAATAATTAAATTGACTTATGTGCGCCCTTTCCATGAGAACTTGGGTTACTCTTAGTCTCTACTACTACCATAGTTTGCATTGTCTAGCGTGTTGATTCGATCGCTACTATACAATTGATTTTAGGATACAACAGGTTTTATTAACAAAGGTGGTCAAAGAATGTCTATGCCTTCCAAAATAACTAACGATTTTTAGAGTCGGGGGCTTTTTTATGTAGACAACCAAAGAATGGTCATGTCTCAAAACCAATTTACAGAGGTAGGCCTATTAAAGGCCTACTTCTATGTGCATGTGCGTGTGCGTGTGTGTTCTCTAGGACGGTTCACGGTAGCCGTTAGTGATTAATCATCAATTTAGCTTCCCATTAAATCCATATTGTACTAACGTTGGGTTTAATCAGAAGCCAAATTGATGTTTAATAGCCAATAGCTATCATGGACCGTCCTACCGAGAGAACATACATAGTTTATTTTTTTAAGAAATACCTACACATAGCTATAACTTTTTTTTATGGAACACACATAGCTATATTTTATTTGAGAAAAACACATAGCTATAATTAAACTGATCTACCAGAGCACTGTGAATTGAAGTCCAAGCACAAGAAATGATATGGGCCGAAGAATAACAAAGATGGGCCAAATCAGAAATGAAAGCCCAGTGAAGCAGATAAGGCCAGGGCTGATGGTTATCTGAACTAATTCAGTGTTACTCAAAAAATTTTCTCAAAAAAAAGTGTTACTCAAAAAAATAATCTGAACTAATTAAGCTTTCTCAAAAAAAACAATCTGAACTAATTAAGCCAACGGAACAACTGAAAAACACCGACCCTGCAGCATTTGCACGAATCATGAAGTGGATCGGAAGGCCAGAAGTTTGGCTTCAGAACGAAAAGAAAAGTAGGCGGCTAATGCCGAGACATTCTGTTTGAGGGTACATAAATCATAGTTTGGCCGTTCTCCTTTCCATTATTCTCGTTCTTTTACTAGGGGCAGTTATATGGTTCTGCTGTGCAACTCATACACGAGATTTTTTTTTTCTAGCTACTAATACACCTCTGAGTTAATGCTGTAATTTCTAAACAAATGCAAGCAGTCTTTGCGCTGGACACCTAGCTAGCTAGGTTATTCATTCTATCTATTTAATTTGTTTGCAGTCTTTGCGCAGCCCTTCTACTTGACTGTACAACACGTCAACACCACACATATATACTCTCTTCTTTTTTTCTGAATCAAGGAGGGTACGGTATGTAGGAGCTCTCCTATTCATCAAAGAAAGAAGATACATATATAATAGGGCACCAGAATCTAGGATAATATAGGCATCAAATAATCATGCTTTTATACATGCATAGTGCATGCACCTTTTACACTATTCTTAGCTGATCATTAACCCTCACTATTGGAATGACGCGTGACCACTTTTCAGATACTAGCACAGCGTGGAGAATTAATGGAACAACAGTTACTGTGCAAACAAGTAAAAATGAGCTTCGCGTTCAGGGAGCCAAGGATGATGATTGCACTGGCTACAGACACGCGAGGACGAACAAGGGCAGGATTGGGATTGTTTATTGATTGATTGATCGAACGGCACGAGACGAAAGGCTGTCGGTACTAGAGATTTTCAGTCTAGAACAAGGACACTACTCCCTCCGTCCTTTTGAAGATGTCATTAGAAATCCATGTTCCTCTCACAAACACGCTTCCCGGACGACATCTTCAATAGGACGGAGGGAGTACGTCCTAGACAAGCAACATTCCCCTCGAGTCTTTGCGCCGACCGAACCTTTAGTAAAACCATCTGCTACTTGATCGTCGGAAGAAAATTTTTATGATATCAAGTAATTTTTGTGCAACCTATCTATCCTCCAAGAAAATGATAATCAACTTCATTATGCATTGTTATAGCATGAGAAACTAGATAGATAGGTGGCACCTATATTCTCACACAAAGAATAGCTGCTTGAGGTTGTGAAACACCACACGAACAAGCTAGTGTCTGCACCCATATAATTTCTACTGTTGCATTGGCCAATGCTTTTTACACTACTTCGGTACTGGATCTTGAAAATGTTGATGGTTTTCTAGAACTCTACGATACAAGAATGGAAACTTGAAATACAATAAAACCGCCAGTAGAATGCCTATCATTACAACAACTAGCCCACAACCGAGACCTCATCGACATGAAGCATATTAGTTGAGGAATAGAATCAGCCACTTTCAGAGTTCTATTGGGTAAGCCTTGCTTGAAAGGCAAGAAGAAGGGCGTATAAGTCACTCAAGGTGAGATTATCCTTGATAGTCATGGAGGAGACAAATGAATTGTAATCTGCATTGAATCTATTAAGGATGTAGCCAAAAAGATCATCATCTTCAATCTTTTTACCCGCAACAACCATCTCATCTGCAATTCATTTCATCTTGGTGTTGTATGCAGAAATTGATCCAACACCCTTCCGTTCTCTAGAAAGTTGAGAACGAACTTGTAAAATTCATGACGTGGATTGAGAGGAGGGCATCTCTGTCATAGTTTTCCAGACTTTTGAAGCATGCTCCAGAGAGGCCACTTGAACTAAGATTCCATAGTCACAAAGGGGAGTAGATATGACAAGACTTGTTGATAAAGAACAAGCCATTAAACATAAGCCGGATTTTTTGCTTCTTGTTTTGCCTTGTCTTATTTCTCCACATTAATTGTTATCTGATGCATATTGGATGTTCGACGTAGCAGGCCGACAAGCCTTGCACCTCACACGACAGGCAATGCTGGGCTCGCCATAGCCAGAAGTTATCATGAATGAATTTTTCTAAGACCAGAATGGAGAAGGAGACATGCGCTATGGAACTCGACGATGCCATATACTTCCATGAGAGAAAAAAATGAGCTAGCTAGATGTGATAGGAAGAGTAGGCTCTTGATACCATATAAATATTGATTAAACGACACAAGCCAAAAGGTTGTTGGCTCTTTGTTATATATATACTGACAATTTTACAAGTCCCAATAAACATAGATATATTCGACACTAAGTCCTAGACAAGATAGATTGTGTAGCACATACAAAGTAGTTTGTATCTAATACTACTAGATATATTGCTATATCCTCCCTCATTCAGAACTTACACAAGTTGATATTGTTTCAAAATTCTTATAATCTTTACACTGACTGAGCTTTAGTAAAACCATATGCTATTTGAACATCAGAAAAAATTATCCTGATATCATGTAATTTTTCTGCAACCCTCTCTCTAACAAAATGATAATCGACTTCAGCATGTTTTGTTCTGGCATTGAACAATAGATTTGTTGATAGATAAGTAGCACCTATATTATCACACCAGCAAATATCTTCTTGAGGTTGTGAAACACCTAGCACACGAAGAAGTGTCCGCACCCACATAATTTCTACTATTGCATTGGCCAATGCATTGTACTCTGCTTTAGTACTAGAATTTGAGACTGTGGGTTGTTTTCAAGCATTCCATGATATAGGATTGGAACCCAGGCATACAACAAAACCACCAGTAGAACACCTATATCATCAGAACAAGCAACCCAAACCATGTCATAAAAAACAAATCATCATATTTGTGTTAGATATGACAACTTTGAACCCACAACCGATTGTTCAACTCACATATCTTAGAATTCTTTTCATGGTAGTGTAATAAGATAAAGTAGGAGTATGCAGATATTAGAAAACCTTATTCACCACAAAAGCCAGATCAGGACGAGTGAAAGTTAAATTTTAAACCACCCACAATATTCCTATAACTTGTAGTAGAAACACTGTCCAACAACTCACCAACACCAACAACATGACCATGATCATGACCTCATCCACATTAAGTAATATAACTTTGGAATAGAATCAACCACCTTCAGAATTATATTGGGTAGGCCTCGCTTCGAAGGCAAGAAGCTAGGAGTACAAGTCACTCAATGTGAGATTATCCTTGATAATCATGGAGGAGACAAATGGTTTGTAATCCTCATCAAATCTATTCAGGATGTAGCCAAAAAGATCACCATCTTCAATCTTTTTACCACAACAGCCATCTCATCTGCAATTCCATTTGTCTTGGTGTAGTATGCAGATGTTGATCCAGCACACCATTTTGTTCTCTAGAAAGTTGAGAACAAAGTTGTAAAATTCATGACTTTGATTGAGATGAGAACATATCATTGTATTTCTAAACCTTTGAAGCATGCTCCAAAGAGGCTAGTTGAAATATGATATCCTTAGTCATAGAAGGGGGTCAATATGATAAGACTCGCTGATCATGAACACTGCTTCTTTGGTTTGTTCTTGTTTTTCTACATCAATTATTAGTGGATGCATATTGGATGTTCCATCCAACAAGCTAACAAGCCATGCACTGCACCTCACATGATAGGGATGACTTGGCTTGCCACACTTGGAAGTTGTCCTGGGTCATTTTTTTCTGAGATCGAGATGGAGAAGGAGATAAGTATTGTGGAGCTTGACAATGCCATGAACTTCAATGAGAGAAAAAAACCTAATTCAAGCTAGGTAGATGTGATAGGAATATTATGCTGTTGATACCATGTAAAGATTGATTGAACAGCACAAGCCAAAAAGGTTGCCAACTTTCTATTTTATATATTAGCTATTTACGAAATTTGAATAAGCATAGTTATATGCTACGTTTCATATAGTACAAGGACACTAAGTCCTATACAAGATACATTGTGTAGCACATACAAAGTAGTTTGTATCTAATATTACTAGAGATATTGCATCCTCCCTTATTCAGAACTTACACAAGTTGATATTTTTATTCAAAATTCTTATTATCTTTATGCTGACTGAGCTTTAGTAAAACCATTACTTGGTCGTTGGAAGAAATTATTTTGATATCAAGTATTTTTCTGCAACCTCTACCTAAATAAATCAGACTTCAAAAATGTTTTATTCTAGCATGAAACACTGGATTTGTTGACGATAGGTAGCACCTATACTATTACACCAAAGAATAGCTGCTTGAGGTTTTGAAACACCTATCTCACAAAGAAGTTCCTAGACCCATATAATTTCTATGGTTCCTTTGGCCAGTGCTTTGTACTTTGCTTATGATATAATATTGGAACATAGAAATTCAATAAAACCACCATCAGAACACCTATCATTAGAACAACCAGCCCAATCCGGGTCAGAAAACCACTCATCATATTAGTGTTGGATCTGACATTTTTAACCAGTAACCATTTGTTGCACAGACATATCTTAGAATTTTTTTCATGGCAGTGCAATGAGCTCAAGTATTAGTATGAAGATATTGGCAAACTGTATTCTCCGCAAAAGCCATATCTGAATGAGTGAGTTAAATATTGTAAAGCCCCCACAACACTCATGTATCTTGTAGTAGAAACATTGTCCAACAACTCACCAACACCCGCAACGCGGCAACGAACATGGCTTAGTCCACGTGAAGCAATATTAGCTAAGGATTAGAATCGGCCATGTTTAGAGTTCTATTGGGAAACCTTGCTTCAAAGGCAAGAAGCTAGGCGTACGAGTCACATAAGGTGAGATTACCCTTGGTAGTCATGGAGGAGACAAATGGGTTGTAATCTACATCGAATTTATTTAGGATATAGCCAAAAAGATCAGCATCTTCAATCTTTTTACCTGCAACAACCATCTCATCTAGAATTCCTTTCATCTTGGTGTAGTATGCGGACGCTGATCCAGCACCCTTCTGTTCTCTGGAAAGTTGAGAGCAAAGTTGTGAAATTCATGATTTCGATTGAGATGAGAGTATCTTTGTCATGGTCCGGAAACCTTCTTGCCAGTTCTGAAGCATGCTCCAGGGAGGCCTCTTGAAACCAATATTTGATTGGTCATAGAAGAGAGGAGATATGACAAGACTTGCTAATCATGAACAAGCCATTGAGCATACGCTAGATTTTCCACCCCTTCTTGTTTTTCCACCCCAATTGTTAGTTGAGGCATACTAAATGCTCCATCCAATAGGTCGACAAGCCGTGCACCTCGCATGGCAGCCAACACCCTATTTCGCCGCACTATGAAGTTATGTTGGCTTAATTTTTCTAGACTGGGATGGAGGAGAAAAGTACCATGGAACTCTACGACGCCATGAGCTTCGACTTCGACAAGACAAAAAAAAAAGCTAATTCACTACTAATTTTTGACTCTGTTGCACCAGCAAATTTTTGATGTAATAGGGCCAAAATTGATGCAAAGCTTGTTATTGGGTCAATTTTGTGTTTGATGAGAGCCGATGCAAGAGATCTCCATGCAATAGCCTGTCGGTTTGCTGTGACCAATGCGAGAGTTGCTGTTGCATTGAACATTGTTGTCTCTTGCATCAGAATAGAGAGATGCAAAAGGGTTCTATTAATTGCATCAAAATTGTGTTAGTAATAGAAACAATGGAGATGAGAAAGAGAATATAAAAACTAGTCCTAAATAATATAGATCCAGTTCGAGATCAGTATAATTGTATTTGTTAAGTAGCTATATAATTGTACTTGTATAAGGAGAAAAAAAAGAAATGAAAAGACAATAGAAAGACTAATCCTAGATTATTATGGAAGAAGAACAAAAAATTAAAGCACTACTCAGCATAATTATATCTTGCTAATCGAATCTATATATTCTGGATATAACCAAAAAGATTAGCATCTCAATCTGTTTACCCGCAACAACCATCTCATCTGGAATTCGTTTCATCTTGGTGTAGTATGCGGAGATGCTGATCCAGCACCCTTGTGTTCTCTGGAATGTTGAGTGCAAAGTTGTAAAATTCATGATTTCGATTGAGATGAGAGCACCTCGTCCTGATCTCACTTTAGCTCCCCCAATGTCAATGCAGGGCGCGACGATGATCATGAGGCTCTGGACTGTGCATGCAGGCTATAGAGCTAGATACTAGCTAGCTGCATGGGCAAACTAAGCCAATAGGAGCCGGCGCAGAGCGCGTTCCTTCTACCGGCCGTAGCCTATAGGCCCTAGTGCGATACAGTAGTGCCCCAGCCTTTTGTGCTAGCTAGCCTTTGTGCCCCGCCGTGTGGGTTCGGCCGACGGCATCGTAGGTCGTCGCCGCCGCTGTTCATCCGTGTTATCTGGGAGCCTATTGTTAAGTGTTTGTTGAAATTATATATGTGTACGTCGATCATGCATCATGCATGGCCTTGTGTGTTGTGCGTCTTCTCGTATAGTACATCTTACCATACACTGGAATAGTAAACACACGCTGGAAGTGGAAGGGATGAAATTTTTTTTCCTTTTTTTCAGAAGGAGATGTCACCTTCCAAATATTTGTATTCAGATCAACTTCATGTTTCCCAGATATGTCAATTGCATGCACACTCAACACTAATAAACAGTTAAGATACAGAGAAAGATATATTAAAAATAATGAAAGACTTGTCACAAAATGCTTATGGGTGAACAATCTGTCTAATCTGTTCCCCTTATCCCCTTTCTCCGGGCTTTTTGCTTCCACTGTTCCACAAGCTTGTGGAACAGACGCGGTGGTGCTCCACGGCAGAGCAGAGCTCCAACAAGGGTTGTTCACGCAATCACGCTGCTGGTGCTCTACAGCCCTCGCCAACAATCGTAACATCTTCTATCACTAAAAAACAGTCGAACAAATGACAATTTGAAATCGGATAATGACCCGACGTAACGCATAAGTATTTTTGCTAGTTTTTTTATAAAATAAAATAGATCTGGTGGCTACTGGTAATGATGATTATAGTCTACTAAATGAAAGGCTAGATATTATTTCTTATGACCGTGAGAAAAAATTATAGGATATATCTTTTTTCTAGCATGTTTCATGAGGATTAACATATGTAGCCTACTTCGGAGGCTCCAATTAATAATATTAAGATTTTTCTAAGATAGAATAGGCCCGATAATGGTTATATTCATGATGATCATTATTAGAGTATATCAAATTAAAACCCATTTATATTTCTAACCATTGTGAAAATTTCTAAGACTTTTTTCATAGCGTATCTCATGAGGATTAACATAGAGCATACTTTGGAGACTCTAATTAATAATGTTAAGACATGATAATATAAGATATACTCACACATTGGTAAATTAAAATTTGATTGTCACCAACAATTGGCCTAATTAAATAACCTTCTCATATATGCGAATCTAGAGAGTTATGTATGCTCAATAATTGAAAAAATTATGATGAGATCATCTAGACGTAAGCATGAAATCCATGGATCCGTCATCCGTGGGCCAATGTCGAGCGTTAACTTGTCAAAGAAAAACACACAAAACGCACCTACATTTACATCTATCAAACGTGCTCAGGCATCCATTATCTTTGAAACGACTGATGTCAGCAGCTCTGGGCTCTGGCCTTGTTCGCCCTTTAGAAAAGGATGAACTCATGATGGCCTTGTTTACATCTCGCATTCTACCAACCGAGCAGCCCTGCTATGTTGCCCGCATAGCTTTGCCATGTTTATCACTGCAACCCGCAAAGTGGCAAGGATGATGCCCAATCGTTTTTGTGTTGATATGTACTTAAGCTCTTGTGACGTTCCTACTAGCTACTAGTGATTAGGAGTCAAACACACACCTGTCGAAGTGTATATGAAATGGAGAGAGGTACAGATTGCCTTTACCACTAAACCTGTTGATCATTCATTGTCCATTATTTGGGAGATCTAGAAGGCTGGAGCAAAGTTCTAACCCCTTGTTCGATGTCCTGAACAAGATCTCTTTCAATCTATAACTGATGGTAGTGATGATATATTATAGCCATCAAAATGAAACAACTATGCATATTTTTTTTCGATAAGGGAAGCTTTATTAATTTCAAGATCATTACATCGAGATGATACAAAAATCTTGAAACACTCCCGGCTGCATAACCATGATGCATATAGCCTTACAAAATATTTTTAAAAAGAAAACAGATACATTAATGTATAACATTCAATCCGTAGACCAGACTGCCACACATGTGTCTGGGTAAATACATACTTCTCAAATCTCAAGTAGATGTACCTTTACGCATGCAATCATCGCAGATGGTACAAGTTCCTGCTAATTTTTATTTCAGTGATTCAGAAATTCCCAAAAATAACTTTTTTTCTTTTTTGGCATCACAAGGTGAGTACGTGATGATCACTGTGGTTGCAGAAGGTGACAAAAATGGGACCTGATGTGTCATCCTCTGTGGCATGGCATGGCATATCATATTCATACCTGCAAAGTCAGCATCGTTTGGTCTCTGATATCTCCATGGAGTGAGATAGAAAGGGAAAGAGATAAACAAAGCACAAAAAGGATCAAGGCCCCAAGTTGATGATCGAGGTATGGAGATCGCCTTGATGTGATGAATTTCTCGAGAAGTAGAGCTGGACGGGTGTTCTTTGTCATGACCTCCTCATTGTCTAATTGTTTACTCATCAGTAAAGTTATTGTTACAAACAGTTAAAGGGAAAGAAACATCACCTAGATAGTAACAATTATAGGACACTAAGCAACAAGTCAACAACAATGGCTGGCGCCACCTTTTCTTCTATCTGAAGATGTTTTGCCGTACGTTGGCTCTGTAGCCAGGTTGAATTTGAACACTCAGGTTCCATCCATATGTTAGAAGAAGAAGTTGAGCTGAAGGAGAAGGCAAGCGCACAGTCTGTACCAGACCTGCAGCGACAGGAAGCACACCCCAAAAACACGTGTGTTGATGGCCAATTAAGCCCCAAAGTCTTGGTAGAATCATTGCAAAATTTTGGTTGCATCCATCGAATCCAACTGTTTCAGCAAACCACAATGAAAACAAGAGCCGAAAGGGTCATCAGAGAGATAAAGTGAAATAGCGTTTTTACTGTGTTTAGAAGGTACCAACATTTATTTTCGGGTCAAGCAAGCCTGACCAATACATCATTGAAGCATGAATATGACATATTATTTCCAAAGGACTCTTTAATAGCTTTTTGTCAAAAACAACTCTATTCCTGCATTTCCATATTGCCCAGCAAATGGATCCCCCCTCCATGCCATGAAATTTCTTGCCATCAGGGCATCAGGTAACCACTGATCACACCAAGCCCAACATTGTTCAATGTTCCCAGGAATGTTATTAGCACCCAAACATAAAGCAGTAATCATCCATATAATTTTAGCAGCAGGGCACCCAAAAAATAAGTGTGAAATAGTTTCCTCACGGTCACAAAAGGCACAGGAGGTGTTTCCAGTCCATTTTCGCTTCTTGAGATTATCTTTGGTAAGCAATGCATTGTTTGTTAACAGCCATAGGAGGATTTTAACCTTTTCAGGTATTTTGCTTTTCCAGATTCTATTATGACTAGGCCCAGCACATGCGCTAATCAGCATATCATACATTGATTTGATAGTGTAACTCTTTTTTCCACCCATAGTCCAAGTTACTTTGTCATTGCAATCAGTTGTTTGATAGGAGTTAGCATCATTAATTATAATGTTCCATTCAAGCCTTAAGCTTTCATATAACCATCTTCTAAACATGACTGTGCTACCTGCCTTAAATTGCTCCACAGTTAAGTTCTTTTCTTCAGCCAAGCTGAATAAAATAGGAACTTTTTGACAAAGAGGCTCCTCATAGATCCATGGGTCTAGCCAAAATCTAGTTAAATTCCCCTTTTCAGTTTTTATACCTCTACCAGCAAGATACAAATGTTTAACGTTCAACATGTCTGCCCACATAGGTGAATCATTTAGTTTGTGTTTCACTTCATGAATTGACTTGTTCCCTAAATATTTATGTTTAACAATGGTTTGCCAGAGTCCATCTTCTTTCTCTAACTTCCACCACCAATTGCAAATTAGACTAACATTTAACTTCCTGAGGTCTTTAATTCCAAGGCCTCCCTTTTTTTTGCTTTTGCAAACAATTTCCCATTTTATCAAATGATATTTCTTTTTCAAGCTTCCACCTTGCCAGAAAAAATTTCTTGTTTTGTCCATACTAGCAATGGTAGGCTTTGGAAGTATGTATACAGACATGTGATAGATGGGAGAGTTATTCAAATTAGAGATGATAAGAGTTGACCGCCCAACAAAAGATAAAAGGCCTCCTTTTCAAATATCAAGTCTTTTGTTCCCTTTCTCAACAAGGTGTAACCAATCTTTAACTTTTAGTCTACCGGGGTTTACTGGGACTCCCAAATATTTAATGGGGAAGCATCCTGCTTGACAGTTTAGAATCTCAGCATATTTGTCACTCCAGCTACATTCATCACTAATCATGTAAACTTCACTTTTGTTAAAGTTTATTTTCAAGCCTGCAAGCATTTCATACAGATAAAGCAACAACTTCAGGTTGGTAACATTTTCTAGATCATGTTTCAAAAAAATAATTGTGTCGTCAGCATATTGTAACACAGCTACTCCATGGGGTATATTGTGACTAATCAAACCAGTAATCAAACCATTTTCTTGAGCTTTGTGGATCATCCTAGTCAAATAGTCTACTACAAAGTTAAACAGAATGGGTGAAAGGGGGTCACCCTGCCTCACTCCTTCGTAACTTTTAATATGTGAGCCTATCATGTTATTTATCTTTACAGCAAAACCTCTTTTTTCTAGACATGTAAAAAGAAGATTAAAATTAACCTTGTCATAGGCTTTTTTGAAATCAAGCTTTAGAATTACTCCCACTTATTTTTTTCTTTTTGTCTCATGTAATATTTCATGCAAGAACATTATTCCTGACATAATATTTCTATTTTTCATGAAAGCCATTTGAGTGGAATGTATCAACTTATTAGCCACAGATTCAAGTCTTATTGTCAAAACTTTAGTTACCAACTTGTACAGACAATTTAAGAGGCATATAGGTCTATATTGTTGAATCTTTGAAGCATCTTTAACTTTGGGTAACAAGGTGATGATACCATAATTAATTGATTCTACTGATATTAGCTTTTTGATCAAAAAAATCCTCAAAAAGTTTAACCACATTATGTTTAATAATATACCAGCAACATTGATAGAATTCTATGGGAATCTTGTCAGGACCTGGTGCTTTGTTTTGTTTGCATTTGATCAAGTGCTTCATTGATTTCAATCTCAGTAAAAGGTCTACATAATAACTCATTATCACTACATGAAACTTGAGGTATGTTATGCCAAATGTCATCCTCTAAACACATATCATAGGTTTGGGGGTGCCCAAATAGGTCATCATAGTAGCTTGTAGCATGTTTTAGCAAGTACTCATCCCCTTCAATAATTTCACCCTCATTTTCCATGTTAACGATAGTGTTTTTTTTCTTTTTCTACCATTTGCACACATGTGGAAGTATGAAATATTAGTATCCCCCATGAGTAACCAATTTTCATGACATTTTTCCCTCCAATAAATTTCTTCTTGTTCAAGACTTTTCATATTTTCACACATTAGCTAGACTTTTCTTTCAATCAGTTCTATAGATAAAACATTTTCTTCCTCAATCTGTTCTAACATTTCAATTTCTTTTTGAAACTCCTTTCTTTGCTTTCTCATTTCTCCCTGTAAATTAAAACCCTAGTCTTTAAAGTATTGTTTGGTCAACTTCAATTTCTGAGAAATTTTATCAATGCTAGTTTTTGCTCTGCAAGGTTCTTTCCATATTCTCTCAACTTGAGCAAAGAAGTTAGGATTACTTAACCAATTGAGATCAAACTTGAATTGAATAAAAGGCACGTTATCATAGTTTCCAGATGAAATAATTAAAGGATTGTGATCACATATCTCTCTGGGTAACTTACTAACCATAGCTTGAGGACGAAGCAGTTCCCAATCTTCAGTTACTAAAATTCTATCTAGCCTTTCAAGTGTTGGAGGAGTTTGATTGTTTGACCATGTGTATAAACCTCCAGACATGGATAATTCTTTTAACTCATAAAACTGGATCAGAGAATTGAAAACATTTGTGTGTCTATGCACACCATCTAAGGTGCTTTTCTCATTTATGTACCTTATAATGTTGAAATCTCCTGCAATCAACATAGGTTCACTGTTATGTGCACAAAAACTAGATAACTATGTTAAGAGAGCTAACTTATGCTCCTCTTGGGCAGCACCACACACAATCAACAAATTCCATTTGACTTTCAACTGGTTATCCTATAAATTCATTTGGAGCATAAACTCACTCTGTTTAAAAGAACCCACATCAAACCTTTCTAAAAGAGTGCCAACTAAAATACCACTAGATTTTCCTTTAGATGGATTCCACAGCCATAGGTAGTCTCTGTCACAATCAAATTTTCTCAACAAAGAATCATCATAGTTTACCACCATTGTTTCTTGTAAGCCAATAAAATGGAATTTCTTTTCATATATCAAATTCTCCAAAAAAGTGTCCAAACCATTCTTTTTAAGACCTCTGCAGTTCCAAACAAGACTAGATAGTTGTGATGTCATCATTTTTATTTTTTTCTACTTTTCTTCCCTCTTAGATTCTTAGGGTTGATCTCATCCCTGGATCCATGAAATCCAGGATTTTCCTGGCCTTGCTTGTTCCTTCTTAGAGAAACTTTCACTGTTCTTTTCTTTCTTTTTTCATTACTTTTTTGACTGGTGAACAACCAACTCATTCAGATCATCAAACTCACTCAAACTTTTAGTTTCTTCATTGTCCTCATTTTCAAGATTAACTCATTTATCTCAACTGAATTATTTATAATAGATTGATTTAAATGTTTCTCAAACAAGTTATTTCTAGCAACTTCAAGATCCTTAATGATATCAAAAGTAGCAAACTTATTATCATTCACAACAACACCCATATTCTTAGCTAAAACATGCAACACATAATTATCCATGTCATTGAACTTAGAGGGTATATCAGTATTACCTTCTAGATTTCTTTTTTAGCTTTTGCTTCATTCTTCTCCATAACAGTCAAAATGGTTTCCTTCTTACGTCTTTCACTCCTTCTTTCAGCTTGTATGATTTGGTCCATAACAACATCTCCTGTCTTCTCCATATCATTCTTGTTATAGTTGTTCATCTCTCCATTAACATCACCAGTATCAGTCATCACACTTTCTTGAGAGGTGAAAAGTATTTCGTCTGTCAGTTCCTGAGTGGACTGAGCTAAGTCAATCATATCCTGGTATGTACTCTTTTTCGCCCCATCCCCTGTTTCACCAACTGTCTTCAACAAACTCTATTGAACTAATATAGCATTAGTAACATCATGAGCTTCCTTTGTTGCCTTATCAAGATCTAGATCCTAGATTTGCTAATCCACTTCACCTCCCCCATCTTGCTTATTGCTCAAGCCAGCATCCTTGTAAGCACCTATCTTCTACAATTTTTCACTCAGAGAGTCACTATCATACTC
Organism: Bothriochloa decipiens; assembly: GCA_023333625.1. NCBI lineage: Eukaryota > Viridiplantae > Streptophyta > Magnoliopsida > Poales > Poaceae > Bothriochloa > Bothriochloa decipiens. Next base: position 36,093,652 of record CM041645.1, read on the forward strand.
TTTGTCTTCGCTTGCCCAACATTCTCCCTTTGTTTTCATCTACATTCTTGGCATCATACTTGAGGTTTTCATTTATCTTCCCATCTAGAATCTGAGCTTTATTAGCACCTCCTCCATAAATCTGGTTTTGATTTTTTGGTGGAGCAGAAGAAGAGCCTTTGTATTTGTATTGTCCACCTTGCTCTATCCTAGGCCCTGATCCTTGTGGCATACTGATACTTACCTCAGTAACACCTCCTTGTATATTGAGATTACTTGGCTTCATTTTCTTACTTGGGGAGCCTTTCTCACCCACTACTATGCCACTAGTAAAAGTTCTTCCATTGGTGTTGTCAGGAATTTCTCTCTTAAAGGTGAAGTCATATTCATCATTTCCTAACACAGCATCAGCAATTCTTGGGACATGTGTTACATCTCTGCAAGCTATTTTGACTCTAACAAATTCACCCCTCAGCCTTGTCTTCTCATCAATTTCAAGTACTTTACCAACTAACCCAACCACCTTTGAGACTGTCCTGATGGACCTCTGGTCAGCAAGGATATTGCCCACTCTAAACCAGGCCTGTTGCAAAGATCCTTTAGCCCCGCTCTTGGTAGACCAATGTTCTACCTTCATGAAAGCATCAGGAACAACATTCATGGCAAAAGCTTTGAGTCTTCTCCATTCTTCCAGAGTGTGAGGACTGGGGAATCTCATAACAAATCTGTAATCACCCACTTCTTGAGCATTCCACTTTCAAGCATTGGACCCAACCAAGAACATGAATTTCTCCTCAATGTCTTTAGCTCTTACCTGACCTTGTAGGATATTGATAATTCTAATACACTCTTTCTCTCTAGACACCCTTGGGTCTATGCATTCTTCAATAAAGAAAAAACTTTGGTCTTCAATCTGAGCAGCACATAATTCAGGGCCAAAATGCCAAGGAACCCATTTCTTGTAGTCATAAGTGGTATGATTGTTGAACCCACATATCTCACAGATCATCCTCCTACAATCCTTAGTTAGATGGTTTTGAAGTCCATAGATCTCACAAGGTTTTTTCTCAATAACTTGCACAGTTTCAGTGGATTTGGAGCTCTTGGCAACATTTGTAGTGATAGGAATAGAGCTTTCTTTACCTTTGTTACTCTGATTCCAGGTTGGCTACTCTGATTTAGAACTGCTTCTTGGCTTTGTTTCATCTCTACCTTTTTAGCTGCCTGTTCTGTCTTCTCACTGGCCTTGTCTTGCTTGTTCTCCAGATTATCAGCCATCTCTGCATCCTTGCTTGATTCTGGTTGATTGATCTTGCACTCCCAGGAATTCCTGCCTAATCCAGCACCAAAAGTTCTCTTTGCCATGACCCCTGCCATACCCTCCACCCCATCTGCTGTTACCACCACCTCGATTGCTGATCCCATCTTCCCACTTCCCTCCCCCATTATTCCACTAGCCACCCCCTCCATTCCATTGTCCTCTGCCGCCACCACCTCATCTGCCTCCCCACAGTCCCTACCCACCATTGCCACCACCTTCCCACTGATTTCTGCTGCCAGAGTTCCACCGTCCATTTCCTCCTCCACCGCCGCCCCAATTCCTTCTACCACCACCTTGATTCATCTTCACTTGGATTGTTGGAGCAAACTCGATGCGCATAGCAGAATCAAACAATTTCACTAGTTCTGCCACAAATTCCCAACAATTTTAGCAATTTGTGGGTATCTGGGGTGATTTGTGGCACTACAATGCAATGCTAGGTAATGGAAAATAGGTTTAGACTTGTCTATTTGGGATCTGGATGCAGATCATTCCATGTCACCATGATCCGGTTACCATTCACCTTCCCGTCCTTCTACTCACCGCTTCCTCCAATGGCAACACATGTCTCAGCATCAAGAATGGGCCCCAACACCCCTGTAATAATCTGCACCTTGGGGGGTCTTTGGAACCATGGCCGCTGACGCGTAGGGCCGTTTTTCCAGGGACGAGCAGAACTTTGTTTGATTGCCGCCAATGGTGGCGTTCCTCCTGTATCTCTGATCGAGTTCCAGTGCAAAACAATCGGGGTGCTCTTAAATTGAAAACAATCCGAACCAATTTGTTCAAAGGGATTCTCCTTTCTCGTTGGTTGATTAAGGTACCTGCTTATGTGAGGATTGATTGGGAAAAGCTCTTGCATATGGCGATTTGGGTTTACGATTTCCATGAAACCCTAGCTGTGATTGGTGACCGGAATCCCAGCCCTGACCAGGATGCGAGAGAGAAGTGTTACTATCGACCGCAGTGGAGTTTGCTTTGTTCGTCGTCAGAGGAGCCGCCTTGGTGCGGGTGATCGCCACACCGCCCTCGTTGACGCCTGTCACTTCCTTGTTCTTCGCCGGGAGGGACGCCTTGGTGCATGCGGTTGCCGCGTTACCCTCATCGTCACCCACCGCTCCCTTGTTCATCGCCGAAGGTGATGCCTCATCATCACCTGCCACTCCCTTGCTCGTCACCGGAGGGGACGCCTTCGTGCGGGCCGTTGCCGCGCCACCCTTGTCGTCGCCCGCCGCTCCCGCCTCAAACGTAACCGCCATATGCTATTCCCCACAATGAACACATATGAACTGGTCAAAAGGGTCATCGGAGAGATCAAGTGAAATAGCCATTTTATTGTGCTTGGAAGATACCAAAAATTATTTTCAGATCAAGGAAGTCTAAGTTAATTTTGGCATCTGCAGTTCTGACACATTTTTGTTCTGAAAGATGTTTCGCAGTACGTTTCTCTGTAGCCAGGTTGAACTTGGACACTCATCAGATTCATCGTATTTTCGAAGCAGCAGGTGTTGAACTGAACGGAAGCACCCTCCCAAAACATATGTTTGATGGCACGGAGTCTTCGCAGAATCATTGCAAAGTTCTGGTGCATCGCCCAATCGAATTGTTTCAACGAACACAATGAAAAACACTCATTGGAGAGATGGAATGAAAAAGATGAACAACGTAACCTGAGCAAGGGGTTGAATTGAACTGATGTAACTAGTCCTCACCACGGGCTCGGAGACTGTGATTGCTCACCCAGTAAATTACAGATAAAAATTAAAGGGACGAGTAAATAATGCTAGCATTGGTTATTATCCTACGAAGCCACAAAGTACACCAAATGCACAGCTGCCACTCGAAGGACACATGGAGGTATGGAAGAAACATTTGATAGTATATATGATTACTGGAAAACACAGTGGAAAATTGATTATCTATCTATCTATCTATCTATATGTATACAGTGCCGGATGATATATATGATCACAGAAGAACAGGAATTAAAGAGAGGTAGAGGAAGAAAAAACAAAATCTCTGCAGCTTTGCTTGTGGTAGAATGTTATAGAGACAGAATGTATCTTTTGGCGCTGTCAACCAGTTCTTTTTGACAAGCCATGCATGCATCACGCACACCTTGCAAAGTGTTCTCGAGGAAAACATGGTGCCCTTTTCCGCTGTATTTTCCATGGCCACCTTCCATAGCTCCATCCATCAACAGCTGCCTCCAGAGCCGTTGAAAGAGGCTTTAGTCCCGGTTGGTGAGACCAACCAGGATTAGTCATGTTTTTAATCCTGGGCTATAAAATAGCCGGGACTAAAGATCCGATTCAAAAGTCATTTCTCTACTAGTGGTGAATCAATGTTATGCAGCTGTTGATGGATGGAGCAGTGGAAAAACTTACCTATGCAGGAGAATGAATGGTTGGACTCATTCAGATGCGTGACGACGATGCCGATTAACTCACGGGGAAAGATTTAGGTGGGGTCTGTAGTTTGCTCTTTGGTCTCTATGGCTTCCTGTACGCGAACAGAGGGATTGGAGTCTGTATTTATATATAGCTTGGGGAAATTGAAGAAGACCAAGACATGTCTTTTGAGAGCCAGCGGTGCTGCCTGCCAGTTATCAAAATATCATAAAAATGACGATGCATGATGCGTTTGAGGAGGATGAAACGGGTAGTCACCCACCCACTCGCCCTGCATGGGCGTCTTGCATGCGCGTAGGAGGAGCCGGACTGGACTACACTAAATTGAATGCTATTGGTGGAGATGTGAAACTGATTTTGATGATGTGGCAGCATGAGAAATACTTTAGTAGGGATCTACTATTTTGGCATAGACGATATTTTTTTAAGAAAATTCCAAAACATATATATATGCAGCTAGTGCCCGGGTGCATGCATGCACAAGACTCCTGGTCAATCCATGCATCAATGATTCTTCTATGAACAAGGAGCCAAATGCACCTATGTATGATTGTCATTGATCAAAGCTCCATGCATGAACACGTCATGAGAATTATTTCTGGCAAGACGTCCGGGGAGAATCGATCGGTCACCTTCACAAGAACATAAACAACCTGCTGTGCACTGTTTCTTGTCTCATTTCTCGGATGACAGTATGGTTCTGTATATAGCCAGACACCTACACAATTTGTACTTCACCACCGATCGATATGCATGGACTGGATTTCTGCTCTTCAAATATTTTTCTTGATCCTCTTTGTCAGCTTATTATATATGTATATATGCATCAAGTCTTTCTCTCTCTCACACTTCTTGTTCCTCGTCGTAAGCGTTGACAATCAAAAATGTCCATTTTGTGAAACTATCAAAAGTGGAAACAGACTTCACCATTATGTTTCTCTCGTCGAGATGGTCAAAAAACATATATGGAATGTTCAATTTAAAGTCCGGATGAGAAAGTTATGCTTCTATAAAGGGATGCCTGAACTATAGGAAATACTAGCGGAACTTCCGGTCCAAGGACCGGAATTTCCGGTAGTTGGCTGAAGTGAGGTGTCCGCGGGCGTGTAAAAACTTCCGGCCCGAGACCGGAACTTTCGATGGTGACTAGAACTTCCGGTGCGAAAACCGGAACTTCCGTTAGTTGGCGAAAATTGGGCATGCACGTGCATGCAATAACTTTCGGTCCGAAACCAGACCGGTAGAAGTTCTGATGGGTCTGTTCCGAACCGACTTGTTTCTATGTCGATTTGAGGTAACTTTTGGACGTGGAAAACTTAGAGATTAGGCTTTGGAGATGTTTCCTACTGGGATAAGACCACCCCCTTATATATATGAGAGGATCATGGCCGATTGATTCCATCTAATCAATCGAACCAAAAACCAATCTATCAACTCCTTTCACCCCTTCTCTCTCCTCAACCTCTCTACCTGCTGTCCGGTGCTTCTCTCCACGAGATTCATTGGCATCTGAGGTGGCATTGCTGGTCCTAAGAGATCTTTCACGTGCCTCCTCCCGATGGATCCTTCCGGAGGTGGTTCTGAAGCTTATCTAGCCATACACGAGCTCCATATTGGCCTTTTCGATCTCTAGATCGGTTTGGTCGGTTACGCTACGTGTTTGCTGTGTTGCAGGTTGTAGAAGACAACCTCTTGGGCATCCAAGGTCCGCTGGTGTGTTAACACGGTCGCGAATCATCGAGTTTCTCTCTCTCTCACGTACTCTTCGATAAGCTAATAAATATTCTGAGATCTATATGGGCTTCGGAATGGGTTTCGGTGATTTTTGTCAATAGTGGTTCTACAGATGGTATTTATTTTTATGAGGCAGGCCTCTTAGGAAGCGTTTGTCTCTTTCGATCAATTTTGTGAGATGGATTATTTATCAAACTATCTCCGTAAATAAGCAGACCACTCGTGCGCTTAAGTTCACTAGCTATTTCAAGAGACGATGTCAATTTGTGACCACCTATGTAAATAAAAAGACATGTCTCCTACATATAAACTTATTCTTTACTTTTGTCGTCTTCTGACAAGCCCTGCCTATTTTGTCCTCTAGCAAAGCAGTACGCTTGATCGATCTTTATGAAGTATTTTTCACCATTCATGGGCCAATCTAGCTCGATGGTAGCATATATGCTAAATTGCAGAAATGTCATATATCCAATATGATGCTAGCAACCTATGCATTTATCATTGGCAATAAGTTAACCTTGTTTTTTCCTAGGATAACAAATGATCTTTCTCTTTCCATGTAGGGGGCAAGAAAAAACAGCAGGCATATTGCATGGTACCATAGTGTATTCCTGGAACCTCGAGTAATCGAGTATAGCTAGTGGTAAAGCATAATCTTGGATATTTCGACATTTAACCAAACAGGACGATGTGCATAAGTTAAGATGTGACTAATTGTGAAGCATTTCAATAAACAGTATGTAGCACATATAATGCTAGCTAAATTTTAGCCATGAATGTCACACATCAAATCGGTTTAGCTAGTTAGGTACACTCATGTCCCAAGAAAGCTTTGCATTGCAGTTTGTTCCTTAGCCAAACATGAGAAGTTTGGGCAAATTTATAGAGAGAATTGTTAACATTCATGACACCAAATAGGTAAGACCAAGAATGAAAACATCTAGTTTTTTGGGACTGTTGACACTGAAATTTAGTAAAGAATTCTGGACTAAGGGCCTCAGGTGTCAGTCACAGAAAGAGCTGTTTCGGGAGATCGACTAAATCCATGATAGTCTTGTCGAAACATTCGTACCAAGGGAGAAGACGCGTCGGACGCCATAGAAAGGAAATATTGGAGTCCAAGTTATCATTTTCTTTTCTTATTTTTGTAAGATGGTCGTATTCGAGTAGGACTCATATCAAGCCCAGGGTATAAATATAAACCCCTGGCCATTGTAATCATCATCATCTCAATCAATACAATAACAAGACCTGTCAGCTCTGGCCAAAAAACCCTTAGGAGTAGAAGTAGAGTAGATTCGGCGAGTTTCTTCGACAAGTTGGGTGTCATCCGGTGGACGCAGCCTTGCTATAAGTACCGTCATGCCTTGCTTTGCCTTGTTTTGATGTCATCCGGCTGACATGGGGCTTGGTATATCAAGGTCGATTCTGGCTTGGTTTAGGAGCATCATCCGGTGGACGTGGGCTTAGATCGGGTAAGGGTTAGTTATCGATTCTTGTTTGCTTTTATGTCGACGCAGGTTTAACGTCATTAGGTGGACGTATGCCTAGATTAGACTTAAAATTGGACAAGAGTTAGTTATCGCTCTACTAGATTTGGCAATCTAGTAGATTCATTAAGTTATCGATAGTGTTTGTTTAGACCTAGTTCACTTTATTGCAACAATATCATTCCCTAGTCAAGATCGATAGATTCAGTGCTTAATCTCATAAAGGTTCATAGTTTTAGAGCTTTGCATGCTTATTCTTGCTAGAACAATTGACCTATGCTTGCATCGGCTAATTTGCCAATCTTGATTGTTACATGCTGTGCATTCAAGCTTTTGCTCGATCATGAATAGGCTTTGGGTTAATGTAGATTTGATTTGGTGTTATTGACAACCTGTATCGTTATCATCCCTCCAACGTCAGTAACGTTAGACCACATTTTCTTTGATCTTAGATCTATTCTTGTTGTAGACAGATAGCTCGTTCGTGCTTCATGGACCCCTTAACGGCTAAATAGCCAATACGGTTACACTTTCGCTGGCAGCGCGCATACACGCCCCGACTAGTTGCTGATTGGTCTTATATACTCGTTTTATGTACTTAGAACACACCGTTATCATTAGACATCCGGTGGTTCTCCCTGTTAATGGTGTTCTAGATACATCTAGCTAGTGTACAAGGTTTTTCAGCGCTTGACCGCCGTGCATGCGGGCAGCATACCCTGATTTGACTTGTATCGACTAAACTGATTGGCTAATTGAATTGTTCTATTATGCGTATTTTGTTTTAGCCGTTTTTGTTTATTCTTTACTTTGAGCTTATAAAGCATAGGAGTTGACTCTCTAATCAATTTCTTTCAATCATCGGCTGTCTTAAGAGCCATATATCTCGGAACTGTCTGGCAATAAACCGGCAGGTTCCAGAATTTGATGTTTGTCTTTTCTTGTCAATTGCAGGGTCAAATTGATTGGTACGCCGCACAACCCATTCACCCAGCGCGTCCTTGAGGCTTAGGGAATCAACAAGCTTCTCCTGCTTTGATATGACCCCGCGAGCCTCCCCAAGTGCGTTGTGCACGGAACGAAATTTTGTGTCAACAGGGACAGAGGTAGTACCATATATTGACACTAGCTAAGTATATATTATTTAGTTTGCGGAAAGAAAATCAACTACATTTTGTCACAAGATTAAAATAATTAAGAAATGTGTGGAAGATCTGGAAATGTGCCTTGATAAATGTCTCTCGGCAATAACGGTAACACATATTTACTTAATGGCAATCTAAAAATGAAGAAGTCAGGACCCAGGCCAGCTGATTAATTAGAGCAGACCTGTGTTACGCTGGTCCCAGAAACAATTTAACCCATTGCACTGCACGTACGTTCCTTGATTTTTCTTTTCTCCATCAGTGTAACGAACTGGCAATAGCACATCTAAATCGAGATAGGTACTTTGTATCAATGTCTTAACATGTTATTAAAGATACCTAGGCAGAGGCAGAAGTGCACGTAGGCAGCTTTATAGGACCCTGCATATATGATGCCGACCATCGATCAAACTCATATCCTTCGATCACCTCTCCTATAGCTTGTGACGAAAGCTTCATTAAATCATTTAATGAGATCGACGAACGTGTACGTGTTAGCTGTCGATCTATATGTCGCCGATGGCATACCAAACATTTTGGGCACATCCATCCTGTATACGTATACCCTACCATGGCCATATATAAACGTCTAACTTGCATTGAGACCCATGGACAAGTCACGATTAGTTTACCACAAGAAAAACAGGATCAGAATGTAGACAAGCATGTAGTACGTACCGTAGTTTGTTACCACAAGAAAAACAGGATCAGAATGTAGACAAGCATGTAGTTCCGTAGTTTGTCATGCATGCTTGCTAGCTGCATATTTCGTCAGAGACGGTATAATATAATGCACGCAGGTGAAACGTGATGAATAATAATTAATTTGCAAGGTCTTTCTTTTCAGAGAGATAATGTTTTTGAAAGATCCTGATCGATCTTGTTGTGGTAATTTAGTAACTTAATATATGCATGCTTGCGTCTTGACCCACCAATCTCTATTGTTCTATATGTACACCAACAGAAACTCCAAGACGATAGGAGCAATACGAGGCTGACTCGCTGAGCATGACGTGGCCCAAATTAAAAAGTTACAAGCCTTCACTAGAATAAGAGGATGTGTGCTGCATGAGGTGAATGGTGAGTAGATAATGGTATATGTTCATATGCAAACAGGTGAAATGGGATGCATGGATAATTTGCGAGATCTTTCTTTCCAATTTTTTTTGATAGATCCTGATGATCAATCTTGCTGTAGTAACAAGTTAGTTGCTTATATATGTTTGCGTCTTAACCTACCAATCCGTCTACACAGTAAGCGAGTGTTTTAGAGCGGCAGGACACTCGATTGAATATGACCATTGGATCAAGATCGAACGCTCATCCTCTTTTCTTCTACCTCCAGTCGTATAACATTGGTGTATGTATATGGTGCTGGTAGCTTCTGTTTCTTGCTTTTGCTTTGTTTCAAACTCATGTATATTTCCGTTGGTTAAGTTTAATGAAAATAGGGATGCCTCGTGCCGAAGAAAAAAGAAACTCCAAGGAGATAGGAGCAATACGTGCTGACTCGCTGAGCATGACGTGGCTCAAAAAAGTTACAAGCCTTCACTAGTCAGAGGATGTGTGCGCTGCATGAGGTAAATGGCGTGTAGATAAATGGTACATGTGCATATGCATGCATGGGCCCCACAAGCTGTAGCATCACAATCAATGTAATAAAAGGTAGTCTTGCACTGTGTGATCAGCCAGCTGATTATTAAACAAATAAACATGATGCTGGCCGTATATATAGTTTAATCACATATATGCAAGGATCAGTGGAGGGCAAATGAGAGGGTGGTGGCCACTGGCTATGGCTCCTCTTTTTCTTGTCCAGAGATAGTTATAAATATTCCATGCATGGTTCCGCAGGCGGCCCCGATCCACGAACGCTACGGTACGATTTATTTAAATATATACAAGATATGTTTGTGATCTAGATGGGTTCAGTTTAGAGAGGTAGAGTGTCGATGGGGCCGGCCACTGAAAGCAATGCCTCTCCGACCCGTCAATCATGGTCCCCCCCCCCCCCCCCCCCCCCCCACCCCAACCCGGTGTTCTTCAAGTTTGATGTAGCAAGTAGCAGCAGTAGCACGCTGTCGTGTATGCAGAATTGAAGCATCCCTAATTTATTTGTTTGTATATTCCTTTAGAACCTGTTTGCCGTAGCCCCGGTCCTAAAGAAGGTTCTAATACGCTAAATCTAATTTAAGAGGAGCTCTGCCAAACAAAACTCGTACTCAGGAATCCAGTTTTACTGATAAGTGATTGTATATTGATTCTGGAAAGTGATTCTCCAAGATAAACTATAAAAGGAGTTGAAAATTAGTATGTCCTATATCGTAAATCAAAAAGAAAAAAATTCACTGTCCATCGAGGCCTAAACAATAATAAGTGGATTGACTATATTTATCCGCCACAAACGCAAACAGAGGTCACAGAGTTTATTACACTGTATCAAGCAATGGAAGGAATTCAGATCAATGACTTGGTAGAGGATGAGATCAGATGGATATGGACTGTCAATGGAGAATACTCAACCAAAAGTGCTTATTTGGCATAGTTCGTAGGTCGATTCCCAAGATAAAATTAACGCCAATTTGGAAGGCAAAGGCAGAGGCCAAATGCCGCTTCTTTGCATGGACATTATTACACGGAAAGATACTTACTGCAAATAATTTAATCAAGCGGGGTTGGACTGATGAAACAGATTGCAGACTTTGCGGGGAGACGCTTGAAACCCCCACGCACTTATGCAAAGACTGTCCGTTTACAACAGAGGCCTGGAAGTATATTCTGTGATGGTTCCAACTAAACATGCTAGAAAGTGTGAGCACTGCGGGATCTATTCATAGCTACCGGAGGAGATGTAGACCGAGAATCCAAAAAAATGAACGCAGAAAAGTGGGCGGAGTGTTTATATACTTTTTTTTAGGAAAACGGCAGGGAAGGCCCCTACCTCTATTTTTGTATTATATAAAAAAGAGTACAAAATTTACAAAGATTACAAGGCAAGCAATGCCCAAAAACAAAAAGCAAGTGTACATTTGTATTATTTATAGCTTCAGCTCTTGATCTCCTGGCCTTGATACAAATCAGGTCCAGTTCATCTCTAAAGGCTCTCTTCCACTGATCTAAATTGAAGCTTTTGTTGTCAAATATAATGTCATTTCTAGTTTTACGTATGATCCAGCATGCACCAATGACTAGTTCTCTAAAAATTCTGTTGTTGAAAGCATTCCTGGCTGCACATACCATATCCAGTGGTGCTAAGTTAAGTTCCCAATGAATATTCATGGTTTCCTAGCATTGAGTACTGATTAGGCAGGAGAAGAAGAGATGAAAACAGGTTTCTACACTTAAGTTGCATAAAACACAATTGAAACTTGGAAGCTGTCTGTTCTTTCTTCTCAGAATATCTCTTGTATTCAGTCTATCATTTGAAAGGAGCCAGAAGAAGAATTTGTGTTTACCTAAGTTGCCTCCTGCCCATAGCCACTTGATGAGGGGGGATTCTTGGTGGTTGCCAATGAGGAGTTTATACATTCTTTTTTAAGAGTACTTGTTGTTACCCCAGTTGTAGATCCATTTGTCTTCACTGTCATTGTCTAGATGGAGTTCATGGAGTACAGTGGTGAGATTAGTGAGCTGAAATGATGCTTGAGGGGAAAGAGGATAGAAGAAGACTGAGGCAACATCCTTATCCAAGAAGAATCTGATTGAGCATTTTGGTTTTCTAGCAAAACTGTGCAGTTCAGGATAACTTTCCATGTAGATTTCAGTGTTCCAATTATCATTCCGTAGCATAATAGAGTTTCCTTTTGATGGCTCACATTTGGTGATTTTCCTAAATTCATCAGAAAGTTTTATGACATCCTTCCACCAAAAGGATCCAACTGGGCTTCTTGCATGGGGAGGGATATACTGATTCTTATACATCTTATCCCAGGTGAGTTGGACCCAGGGAATATCAGCATGATTGTAGAACTTGTCCAGGTATTTCAAAAGGAGGGCAGAGTTCTGTGATTTTAGATCAATGATTCCTAATCCTCCATCTTCTTTTTTTTTGCAGGCAATATCCCAGGCTGCAAGACATTTTCCTTTTAAGTTGGTGTCCCCTGCATTCCAGAGGCATGCTTTTCTATATTTGTCTATTTGGTCAATAACACCAGGAGGTATTTGGAGGGAGTACATGTAGAAGGTAGGAAGTGCACTGAAGACTGAGTTAACCAACACAAGTCTGCCCTGATAAGAGAGGAAGTTACTGACACCTAATAGTCTCCTTTCAATTCTGCTTGTCAGAGGGGAGAAATCTTGAATTGAGGGTTTTGTGGTGCCCTGGGGCAAGCCGAGGTAGGTGAAGGGCATAGAACCAATGTTGCAACCAAAAGTGTTTGCCATCTGTTGAGTGAAACATCCTCAATTTTCCACGAAGGAAAAATCCAAAGAATGATGAATAAAATGATAGTTCAAAAGGATCAAACCATCATATTATTCAATAAAAGTCGATATAAAGCCATAAATGGAACAAAAGAGTACAATAGAGGGGTTTACATAAATATTACATTGCCACTTGGCAGAATCATCAGAGTATCTAGCATCCAGAATAGCTATGAAAGAAGAAGGGATATCACGGAAGCAATGTCTTGAACCATCTTAAGCATAGACACAAGACCATCTAAGCCTTCCATCCTTCAAGGGGCGCCATGGTGATCAATCCTTCAACCTGGTTCCAAAGTATCAGTATGATTTGTACTGGCCACTGGATCCCACCATATGCCTTGCTTATGCTTTGTGGTAAGTGGATGCATAGGGGTATATCAAGAGGCCTATATTTGGCTGTAGTTTTCTTATGCAGGTAATTAATATTATATAATAATAGTTCATCAAGTTTTATCTCATTCCCATTCCCAGATTCCTACTCTCCATCATCATCCATCATCCATAATCCTCTCAGCTCACTCAACAACCATGCTCACATGTGGGTGGCAAGGACAACTTCCTCTCGTCCCTGCCTAAGCGGCCGTCATGTCATCGGGTAACACTAGGGGGAAGGTAGAAGGACTCCTCTCACTACTCAAAAGAAACGTAGGTCATGGAATAGCCATATCGAGGCTGTGAACTATATATAGATTCAAATAACTCTGCAGAGCGTGTACACCCGTAACCACCAGATCGGCTTCATCAGTGCTGATCATCACCTAAGCAGATGCCGAATGACCTCCTAACCTGGAACGATACCATCCTACCTCTCAACCCTGGGGAACTCCGGATAACCGTCTCAGGGAAGCTGAGAGTGGGAGACGTAGTCACCTGGCCCAACAAGTGGCACTACGCATCTAGGATGGTTTGGGAAACTATCATCCAACCGTCCACCCATACCACCTAACAACCTTGCAGTAATGGCATAGCCCAAATTAGTCGAACATCCATCCCTCACCGAAGCGAGAGCGAGTGGTGTCCGTGGTTCCGGTTCTCAAGAGACATCAGTTCCTAGGTGGGATTAGACATGATATCTCCTCTATTGTGCCTCCCATAGCACCTTCCTCCGGGGTTTCATAACACAAAGGCAATTCTCCCCGGAATACTCCTCACGTCACATGTACCCGCCACAGGTACCACTCATGGGGATGCCCAGGTGCACCCTCGGCAAGACTCACCCCAAGACTCATCGTAGATCCTGTCCAATCAACTCAACCTCACCACTCATGCTCACTCAAGACAACATCACCATGTGTCACTCAAAAGTCACCAAGCTCAACACCCCCAAGCCGAACCATTCCCAGAGATTCACCACTTGCATCACATCACAAACATAATGCGGGTGGAGTAATAAATAGCAAGTAGCAAGTAACAAGCATATATAAGCATGTCTATCCTATAAGCGGGTGAGCAGGGTAAAGGTTATGACAAGGAGTAGGCATACAAGTAATCTATCATGCAATCCTAGCATATCATAGCATGGCATAACATTGTTGCATAAATATAGAGCTCTAGCATTCTATCATGTTGCATGTGTAATAGGATCTACGAGGTTGTGTGGGACATGGCACCTGCGAGGTAGTCTCCCAACTCCTGCGTGTGCTCAGTGGCCTCCTCCTTGCGCAGCTCTTTTGCATGATCTGAAATCAAGACATAATGGTCGCGGAAGCGACCCCTATAGATTATCACAAAGAACCAAATAAAATCCAATAACTCCAAATGTAGTCATACATAAGCCTATGATGTAGAGCTCATTTTTATGAAAATTTGGACACTTGGTTCATAATTTTTGGAGTTCGTATGAATAAGTTACGATTTTCCAAAATTTAAATCATATTCTAAAAAAGAAAAGAGAGGATAAATCCTGGTCACGACACGTGGCAGCTTCTTATTGGCCTTGGGCAAAACAGAGGCTTACATGTGGGGCCGGCCGACTATAGTCAATGACAGGTGGGGCCGGGTCAACGGTCAACGGTGACCGGTCAGCGATCAACGTAGACCGGGCTCGACTGGGCCTCTGCGAGCCTAGGTAGGGCCGGGTCTTTGCCGGGTTGGGCTGGCCTGCCCCGGACACGTGTCGGCCTCTAGGTCTATCCACGTGGTTGTTTAGGTCCAGCGGGCCGTGGTCCTTGGCCTTTGGCTCCATGAGCCAGTCCATGGTGGACCAGAGGCTTGGTGGTCCGCGTGGATCCCTCTGGTTGATCCAGCGTGGACCCGAGGTGGGCCTGTGGAAGCGGTCCACGCGGGGGAGAAATTTCCCCTTCTCCTCTACCTTCCTCCCACAGCGGGAGCGGCGGTGCTCGGCCGGCGGCGAGCGGCGCTGCACCTCCGGCCGTCTCGAGCGGCTAGGACAGCGGCTACAGCTTTGCTGAACCGAGGCGGAGGAGATGTGGGTAAGGCAGCGGGGTGCCGGTGCCGGGGACGGCCGCCACACGGGTCGTGGCGGCACCAGACAGCGGGCTCGTGGCTGTAGGGTGCCACAACGTGGTAGGGATAGCTTAGGCGTGTGCGTGGGACTTGCGGACTTAAGGCTAATGAGACGAGCGCTTCAATTTGACCCGTGCGGTCCTTTGGCTTAGCAGACGGCGACGGCAGCTTGGCGGCGGCGGATCCTAGCGGCGGCGATTTCCTCCGGTGGTGCTCCACCTTCTTCCTCATCTTCACCCTTCGTCTTCGATTAGGACCCAGTATGAGCTACTGAAGGTAAGAAGGGCTCGGAGGGGCGCGCGCGGCTGAGGTAGCCACGGCGGTGCTCTGACGGTCGGAGTCCAGGGAGACCAAGGCTAGCAAAGGTGTGTGGCCCCACTGAGGTCTATGCTAGCTCCCTAACGTTGCAATTTAGGCATTCTAGATGACGGCGAATGTAGCAGAGGGGAAAACGGGGCCTATGGTGAATAGAGGCAGTGGGAACGAGCTGGCCGACGGCAATGGCGAGAGCGGCAGTGAGCTCACCTCGATGGCGCGGTGCTGGCATTGCGGTGCAAGGCGAGGTGGTAGGCGCTCAGGGACGAGGATTCAGAGCCGGGACGTCTTAGTGGTCGAACGGCGCTTCGGGGCCCTCCTCCGGCTGGCACGAGCAGCGACGGCGGCGAGCTCCGGCTCCGATATTCCTCTCCTTCCCCACCCCCTGCTTCTCCTCCCTCCCCAACTCCTCCTTCTCTTTGGCTTGGCAGTCATGTGGCACGGGCGTGGCCAAGATGGCTGCACGACACAGGGGAACCCTAGCGGCCAAGGCTTCCCTTTTTTATAGCAGCACCGGCGGCGGCCATGGCGGGATGGATGGCGTGGATGGTGGGGTGCCCATCGTGTGGTAGGAGTGCGTCCAAACTAGGGTTAGGGTTACAAGGAAGGTCGCGGTGCTCGGCGGGGTGCGTGGTGTGAGCGGGCGTAGGCGCGGGCGAACGGCTGGGATGCGACATGGCCACTTCTGGCCATCGGACAAGACAGGCAGCTGAGCATTTTTGGCAGAAGGTAGGGGCTGATAGGCAGGCCCCACCGGTCAGCGAGCGGGAGTAGGGAGGCACGTGCGCGCACATGTGGACGCCTTGCTGGGCCATCTTGGCCACTTGGGCCACGACAACGTGGGCTGGCAGGTGGTACGGCGCGGTGACAGGCCCATGTTGGACCACTTTGGCCAACTGGGCCACGGCGGCGGGGCAGGCCAAGGCGCTGGCAGGTGCTGGGCCGCCTTGGGGGGCCACGGCGGGAAGCAGGCGGGCAGGCATGGGCCGCGGGGAGGGAAAAAGGGGAGTTGGGCCGCCTGGCGGTTTGGGCTGCTTTCTCCTTTCCATTTTCTCCTTTTATCTTTTCCCCTTTCTATTTCTATTCTTAACCACTATTCTAATCAAGCCATGATCCTAGGTTAAACCTGTTAATGACCATGGCGCGTACAGCATGGTAGGTCCACTAGGGTCTCATGGTTAAGTTGGGAGCCATGTCCATGGTCAGTTACATATAAATATATACATGCTAGCACATGTGATATAAAAGGGTTATTGATTTTATTAGCAATACATAAAATCAACAAGAAGCAAATCAAGCTCTGCTAATTAAATGTAATGCTCATGCTAACATTAGGTGCTATTTGTGCAACTATTGGATGTCTTCCTACATGACACTCACCAACCATAGGTTATTTTAGAAAAAATTTTGTTGGTTGTGATTTTTGGTGTTTGGATTTTTAGGGATGTTATAGTCCTAACCCCTTATGAGAATCTCGTCCTCGAGATTAAAGGTGTAACCTACTCTTCAAACAAGTAGGGGTAGATCTTCCACACTTCTGACTTCTTTTCTCCGGTTGCTTCTCATTCTGTGTGATTTCTCTACTGAGCCTTCCACATTGGTAGAATGGTGTTTCCGTGTTTCTTTGGTGGTTCTGTCCAAAATGTGGGCGGGCTGCTCTTAGTATTTTGGGACACCCAGAATCTCTAGTGCCTCTATGGATATCAGTTGTTGTGGTAGCTCCATACACTTGTGCTGTTGTGATTTTTGAAATACTGGGTGTACGTCCGTGAGTGGCCCAAGCAACTCCATCCTGTAGGCGATCTTGCCTACTGATCCTGTACGGCCCTACATACCTTGGTGCTAGCTTTCTCTTCACTTAGAATCTATCAGTTCCTCGAAGCAGGGAGACCTTGAGATAGACATATTTCCCCGACTTCAATTCGAGGTCTCTATGCCACTTGTCAGCTTAGCGCTTCTAACGGCTCTGATCAATCCTCGGATTCTCTCACACTCGGGTGACTCCTTGTTTGGCCTCCTAGATGGTGGCAGGGTCAAAGAATGATTTTCCTCTTGCTTCTAATCACATCAGGGGTGTTCTACATGACCTTCCGTACTTGGCCTCAAACGGTGTCGTCTGGAGACTGGCTTGCTAACTCAACATGGACTAAACTCTTCTCCTAAATTGTCCATATTCATAAACACAAGCTCAAAGCTTGTCTTCAAGGTTCAAATTCACTCTCTCCGTCTAACCATTTGTCTGAGGGTGGTAAGCGATGTTGTAGTCCAGTTGAGTTCCTATAGCATCATTCAGGGATTTCCAAAACTTGGACATGCACTGAGGTCCATGATTTGGTGTTATGCTTCTAAGGGGCTCCTTGTAACTCGAGAATGCTCCATATATAGATCTGCTAGCGGTTCATCTATGGTGTCACTCTCGATCGCCAAAAAGGTGGACTACTCTGGGTTGGCAATTGATTATCGTCTTTATGGCATCAAGATCCTTTTGGGGTTTGAGGCAAACCCATGAGAAAGTCTATAGATATGCTATCCCCTTTTCTTTCTAATATTCTCAAGTGGCTTCAGCAATCCTACAGGTTCCTTGTGATACTAAGTGCCTTGTTCGTCCTTACTGAACTCCGGGCACTTGCCCTGTCTCATGGGCTCGTATATCTACCAATTTTTTTGGGCAATGACGCTGGGCTTCACAGATCCTATCCATGAGGGTGTATTGCACACGAAGCTCATCCAATAGGCCTTGAGGTATCACCTCAAGCTATGACTCATCTATGCCTTCCTGCAATTCTAGTGGCAAGGTAGTGGTGAGTAGAGCGTGGCAGTGGCTCTTGCAGCTAAGGGCATCAGTGACTACATTTTCCTAGTGATAATGAATCTCCAGGTCATAGTCCTTAACCATATCAAGCCAACAACATTGTCTCATGTTCTATTCTTCATGAGTGCCTTCAGGCTTTTGTGTTTGGTGAAGATATCACACTCGCTCCCAATCTGATAGTGCCTTCAACTCCCTAATGCTTAAATCACAGCGGTAAGCTCAAGATTATGTGCAGGTCAACGCTGTTTGTGCTCCTTGAGCTGGTGGGAAGCTTAGGCAATGATTTTCCCATGCTGCATCAAAGCACAACCATGGCAAGATGCTTTGTAATAGACCACAAAGCGGTTATTGGGCAAGGTGAACCATTTAAACTCTAATGCTTCACATTGGTGGTTGATGTCAGACTTTGTCTTGACGTTGCGGAGTAGCCTTCATGTGGTTTTATCTTGGCTAATATTAGGATAATAGTTCTTCATGGCACCACATCTTTTTCTTGTTTCCACTAAGTGTAGAGGTAAAGCTTTTCCATAGCTAATTTCCACATCAGACCACGTTTCCACTTGGATAGGCCCTTTTCCTAATCCCAAACTGGTTATCTCCGCCATCATAGGGTAGTAAGGTGAGATTAACTAGTGGGGTGTCCAAGGGTAGTGATACTCTCAGCCTACACCTCTAAGTCATCTTGAGGCACTTAAGTGGGCTAGTGGCTAGGGATCTGTATATGATTATTTGTAAGCTAAGTTCTCATGTCGACTTAGTGGTGCAAGCATAAAACATGCAATACCAGATATAAGCATACTAAAATGTTAATTCTGATAATAAATAACCACATACCACACTCCACTGCTGGGGCACTCAGTGCAGCTAATCGGGCGAGGCACCAACGAGCGGCTCTATGGGCACTGTGGTTTAGAAAACCTAGAGTCCTCTTGCCGGTGGTGGCAGTTGGTGGAGCGGCCTTCCTAGAGCAGTTGGCTACCCTGTGCCTAGGTTGTCCACACACATAGCAGGTGAAGGGCACACCACGTGTGGGTTGTTGGCGGTCCTTACGGATCATTTCTAAACCACCAATTTAGACTAAAAAGAAGAAAGACAAACATATTCTAGCACATATGCCTTTAATACTAACAAGTTCCACTTGTACCTCTAGTATTCATGTTTTGCAGGTTTAAGGTGCAACAAGTGGAAATACGCAACATAATGGAGAAAGCGCAAAAAGCAAAAATCAAATTTAGCAAATGCGCAAACAATAAATACAAAGGAGCCCACCTTTGGTACATACCTGGGCCTGATCATAACCACAGGAGAGGTCCATGCCCAGGGAGGAACCAACCAGCCGAAGGCAGTGGCCAGATGGCCCCACCAGGGGGTGGCCGGTCCTGGGGGCGGCCGCACCCCTAGTGGGCCCTCCCAGTCCTAGCCTTCTCAGGCGGTGCTCAAGGCGGTTCCCTCAAGGCGGTTTCACCTCCTTCCATATTTATGGAGGCTGAAGCGTCCTACTTTAGCTATAAAAGAGATGGATCTCCTTCATTCTAAACACACACATCATTTTGGAGTCATTCACCTCACACCTCTCACTTGTATGTTTAGAGTAGTATTAGTAGTTTGTGAGCAAGGCAAGAGCTATCAAGGAGAACTTGTCTCCTTGGAGGAAAAGGATCATCTCGGTATGAATACAATTTGGTTTTCTTCCATGAGCAAGTTCTTGTCATACTTATATAATCATGCATATGAACTAGAGTATAGTTATGATCATGTTATGAGCATAATATATGATCTAGTATATAGTTTATGTATTATATTCTTGACTTGTTCATCATTGTTCTTCATCATTCATCGAATTAGTACATATAGAGGAAGAACTAGGTATGAGGTGATGATTCATCGTGCCTTCTTGGTTGCTCTTAACCTAGCCTGTCATTCCGAAGGGTTGGGGTCCGCGGGGGTTAGGGGTTGTTTCCAATTACACGGGCATGGTGCTCGGGTATGCGGAGATCGGCGAATATGTTGGTATCCCACGAGCAGAGGGGTAGGTGGGCAGGTGGTGACAGCCCTGTCCATCCCTAGCATTCCCCCACATTCGGATATTGAGTAGGAGTTTGTAAAGTCTCTATCAGCTAGCAGACCAGCTACGACAATCTCCCTATCACCCAGACTTAGTCCTGATGCTAGACTTACTAATTAGATGTTTTACTAACAGTTCTTTGCATAGTTATATGTGACCAATGCCTACTCTATTTTGTTATATTCTTTTATTTTTTATTTCTCTTTTATCCTTGAGGTTGACCCTGATGTGTGTCCACTATCTTGAATATCATGTCTTATTTCTGTTTACTCTGTGCCTACCATTGCACTTAATACGTAATCATGTTTACACCACGCTTGATGCATATTGCCCTCCTACGGGAAATTATAAACCCCTGAATACTCACGGGTTGAAATACTACAATGATAGTTCTGTGCGCTTGCAGATTTCTTCTAATTTCTTACTTTGCTATCGATTGGCGTACCTATGTACCATTACTTAAGGATTGTAATTCTTGTTGCTCCCCACTGCGCCATGCCATAGTTTTGCATATCGTAAGTAATGATGGTTAGGAAGGCCAATCCGGCACTTCTAACTGCTATTACCAGACTGCATTACCTAGGCCGACGCCATTAAGGGCCAAGGGTTACATTTCTGAAGTAATGGTGGTTTAGAATGTCAATACACGTTTCTAGTATTATTATTAAGGATGGATTTATGAGTCTATCTTTAGTAGTAATGTTAAGGAATGCCAACATGGGTGTGGGTGCGGCAGCCTTAATCTTGCCTGGGGTACGAGCAAGTGTGTGCTGAGCGGGGTTACCCCGAGCAGGATGGTTGTAGTTGGTGATGTAGATACCACCATCTTGGCTCATTGTAGGAGCAAAGTCCTGAGCGAAGCGAGAACAAGTGGGTGGAGGCACTACTCCACACGACTTCTGAGGGGACGGGGCGCGAGAGGTTTTCTCAGCAAGACGCTTCTTGGTTTTGCCAAGCGTTTTAGCTTCTATACGGGCCTCCACGAGGTCCTTCTCGATCTCCATGCACCTGTCAACTAACTCCCATAGGGTGTAGCTCTTCATACCCGAGAGGGAGAGCCTGATGCGAGTGCTCAGACCCTTGCGGTAGTAGTATATTTTCTCCTTCTCTGAGGTCTGACATGCATTGGGTGCATAGCGCAACAAGCTAGTGAAGTGGCTGGTATACTCTTATACTTTGTTAGTCCCCATCGTGATGTTACAGAATTCATTCACCTTGGCTTCCACGGCACCCTCCAGGATGTGATACTCACGGAATTCCTTCATGAACTCCTCCCATGAGATGTTGGCGAGGTCGTGGTGGGTGTTGCAGTAGCTGTCCCACCAGTCGTGTGCCGCTCTTGTGAGATGGTGAGCTGCGATCCCAATGCACTCCTTGTCGGAGCAAGTGGTCAGGTCCAGCATCTTCTCAATCTCCTTAAGAAAGTCATCAGCAATGATGGGGTCGCTGCCGATGCCATCAAAAGTCGGGGACTTGACCTTTAGAAAGCCTTCCAGCCTTCTCTAGAAGTCATTGGGTGGACCTCCATTGTGGCGTAGGATTCCTTCGGCTAGAGTCTCCATGAGGCGTGTCTGCTGAGCCATGACCTCAGCCAAAAGTGGCACCGGGAGTGGCTGATGTTCTCCTCTAGCAGGGGCTCTAGCAAGTGGCAAATTGTCTCTGACAGGGGCACCAGCAGGTAGCGGTCCTCCAGTGGGTGGTGGCCTACCAGCAGGGGCCTCAACAGGTGGTGGCGGAGGCAGGGGAGGATCTTCCCCAACAGGGGCCTCAACTGGCGAACCTCTGCCAAAAGGAGCAGTGCTAGGTCGTGGCGTAGGCGTGCGAGGCTCGGTACATCCTCCACGTCGACCATGACCTCGTCCACGTCCTTTCCCATGCCCCTGGATAGCCGGTGCAGGGGAAGGGACGCGATGGTTCGCCAGGCGCTCAGAGCAACGAGTCGACATCTGACAGCAAGGGCTTCAAGCGATCTGGGATGTGCAAGTGATATAGATTATTAGTTAGCTAATGATTAAGCAGTTTTAGCAATTTAAAATATTTGTCATCTATCCAACACTCATACAAAGAAGCATAAAGATCCATAAGAAGCAATAAGACTCACGAAAATTCACGAGAATTTACAAAGAAGCAGGTGGGCTTCAGAAGGGGACAATCCACTCTACTTCAGAAGTGAGTCATGTCATCCAGCCATTGCGAGGCTCTTCATCAGCTTGGTACTTCTTCTTCTTGGGATCATGGCTCAGGAAGCTAAGCCGGCCCATGGGACGACATAATGGGACCGTCATTCCTTTTGCACATCTCTGCATGGGAACAATTAGGTGACCCAGGCTTATCCAGGTTAGCTTCCTTGTCCTAGTTCATCATCCTTTTCAGCCGTGTCAGCTCTTTTTCCATGGCGTTATGGCGCTTTTTAAGCTTTTGGTTGATTGGCTCATACTTCTTACTTTTGCGGAGCTCCTCCCTTAGCACAGCTATCTCCCTCTTCATTTCTTCTTCTTGGTTCTCGTGGGTGGCTTCACATTGCTGGTAGGAGTGTAGGTCTGAGCGGATGGTCTCCAACAGGTGGGTAATCTCCCTTTTTTGCCACGAATTGCCTCTCGGCTTGGCGAAGAATGTCATGGTAACCATGCCTTTCTTCCTCCAACTTTATGATGTACCTGTCTTGGTGGAGGATGTATGTTGCCAAGGCTCAAAGGTGAGCTGATCAGCAGCAACTATCTGCCCTTGAATATCCCTGCTGAGGTCCAAAGCTTGGCGAAGCAGCTGGTATGGACCGTTCTTGAGTTTTTCATGGGCTTCATGCATCACGCGACCAAGAGCCATGCGAGAGACTGTCTGAACTCCCGCTTTGATTGACATATCCATGCTTGTCTTAGTGAAGCCTTGTAGTTCTTGTATGGTACTGCTTGCATGAACTCTGAGGTGGGTGACAAAATGCCCCTGAAGATCATTGGGTCCTAGCTCGGCTCGACAGGAGTATTCAAGGTACTCAGTGTGAACACCCAGCTCCTAGAGTACCTCACGAAGCATCTACGCAAATCCTCTGAAACTTGTCACATCGCTCCAGTGTCCATGAGATGTCATCTACATTCAAAGTCAAGAAACAGAGTTTATAGGGTGAGTAGATAGGTGAGCCAAGGATAAAAGCGTATGCAGGGTCGGTGTATAACCAAAATTTCACAGTTCCATTCCTGTTCTATCGTTCAATCCTATGGGTCTCATCCTAGGGTCAAGCATGGCTCTGATACCAACTGAAACATCCTCAATTTTTCACGAAGAGAAAATCCACAGAATGATGAATAAAATGATAGTTCAAAAGGATCAAACCATCATATTATTCAATAACAGTCGATACAAAGCCATACATCGAACAAAAGAGTACAATAGAGGGGTTTACATAAATATTACATTGCCACTTGGCAGAATCATCAGAGTATCTAGCATCCAGAACAGCTACGGAAGCAGAAGGGATATCACAGAAGCAACGTCTTGAACCATCTTAAGCGTAGGCATGAGACCATCTAAGCCTTCCATCCTTCAGGGGGCACCATGGTGATCAATCCTTTAAACCTGCTTCCAAAGTATCAGTACGATCTGTACTGGCCACTGGCTTCCACCCTATGCCTTGCTTATACTTTGTGGTAAGTGGATGCATAAGGGTATATCAAGAGGCCTATATTTGGCTTTAGTTTTCCTATGCAAGTAATCAATATTATATAATAATAGTTCATCAAGTTTTATCTGATTCCCATTCCCAGATTCCTACTCTCCATCATCATCCATCATCCATCATCCTCTCAACTCACTCAACAACCACGCTCACACGTGGGCAGCAAGGACAACTCCCTCTCGTCCCTGCCGAGGCGGTCGTCATGCCGTCGGGTAATACTAGGGGAATGGTAGAAGGACTCCTCTCATACTCAAAATAAACGTAGGTCACGGAATAGCGATAACGAGGTTGCAGACTATATATAGATTCAAACAACTCTGCAGAGCATGTACACCCCTAACCACCAGATCACTGTCATCGGTACTAATCATCACCTAAGAAGATGCCGAATGGCCTCCTAACCTGGAATGATACCATCCTACCTCTCAACCCTAGGGAACTCTAGATAACCATCTCAGAGAAGCTGAGAGTGGGAGATGTAGTCACTAGGCCCAACAAGTGGCACTATGCATCTAGGACGGTTTGGGAAACTATCATTCCTAGAGGTTCACCACTAGCTTCACATCACAGACATAATGCGGGTGGAGTAATAAATAGCAAGTAGCAAGTAACAAGCATATATAAGCGTGTCTATCCTGTAAGCAGGTGAGTAGGGTAAAGGTTACGACAAGGAGTAGGCATACAAGTAATCTATCATGCAATCCTAGCATATCATAGCATGGCATAACATTGTTGCATAAATATAGAGCTCTAGCATTCTACCATGTTGCATGCGTAATAGGATGTATGAGGTTGGGTGGGATGTGGCACCTGCGAGGTAGTCTCCCAACTCCTGCGTGTACTCCAGGGCCTCCTCCTCATGCAGCTACTTCGCAGGATCCGAAATCGAGATATAATGGTCACAGAAGTGACCCTTATAGATTAACACAAAGAACCAAAAAAATCCAATAACTCCAAATGCAGTCATACATACACCTATGACGTAGAGCTCATTTTTATGAAAATTTGGACACTTGGTTCATAATTTTTAGAGTTTGTTTGAATAAGTTATGATTTTCTGAAGTTTAAATCATATTTCAAAAAAGAAAAAGAGAGGATAAATCCTGGTCACGACACGTGGCAGCTTCTTATTGCCATGGGCAAAATAGAGGCTTACATGTGGGACCGATCGGCTACAGTCAATGACAGGTGGGGCTGGGTCAACAGTCAACGATGACCAGTCAGCGGTCAACGTAGACCAGGCCTGACTGGGCCTCTGAGGGCCTAGTAGGGCCGGGTTTGGTCCAGGTTGGGCCGGCCCAGCCCAGACACGTGTCGGCCTCTAGGTCTATCCACGTGGTTGTCTGGGTCCAGCGGGCCGTGGTCCTCGGCCTTTGGCTCCATGAGCCAGGTCCATGGTGGACCAGAGGCTTGGTGGTCCGCGTGGATCCCTCTGGTTGGTCCAGCATGGACCCTTGGTGGGCCTATGGAAGCAGTCCACATGGGGGAGAAATTTCCCCTTCTCCTCTGCTTTTTGGCCATCTCGAGTGGCTAGGATAGTGGCTACGGCTTCGCCGAACCTAGGCGGAGGCAATGTGGGTAAGGCAGTGGGGTGCCAGTGTCGGGGACGGCCGGCGCACGGGTCATGGCGGTGCCAGACGGCGGGCTCGCGGCTGTAGGGCACCACGACATGGTAGGGATAGCTTAGGCATGTGCGTGGAACTTGCGGACTCAAGGCAAATGAGATGAGTGCTTTAATTTGATCCGTGCGGTCCTTTGGCTTAGCAGACGGCGGCGGTGACTTGGCAGCGGTGGATCCCTACGGTGGCGATTTTCTCCAGTGGTGCTCCATCTTCATCCTCATCTTCACCTTTTATCTTCAATTAGGACCCAGTATGAGCTACCGTAGGTAAGAGGGGGCTCGGCGGGGCGCGCGCGGCTGAGGTAGCCACGGCGGTGCTCCGGTCGCCAGAGTCCAGGGAGACCAGGGCTAGCAAAGTTGCATGGCCCCACTGAGGTCTATGTCGGCTCCCTAACATTTCCATTTAGGCGTTCTAGACGATGGCGAATGCAGCGGAGGGGAAAACGGGGCCTATGGTGAACGAAGGCAGCGGGAACGAGCTAGCCGACGGCCATGGCAAGAGCAGCAGCGAGCTCACCTCAGTGGCACAGTGCTGGCGTTGCGGTGCGGGGCGAGGAGGCAGGCGCTCGGGGCTGAGGATGATGAGCTGGGATGTCTTGGTAGTCGAACGGCGCTTCGGGGCCCTCCTCAGGCTGGCACGAGCAACGACGGCAGCGAGCTCTGGCTCTAGTGTTCCTCTCCTTCCCCACCCCCAGCTTCTCTCTCCCCAACTCCTCCTTCTCTTTGGCTTGGCAGTCATGTGGCGCGGGCGTGGCCAAGATGGCTGAGCGGCACAGGGGAACCCTTGCGGCCAGGGCTTCCCCTTTTTAGAGCAGCGGCGGCGGCGGCCATGGCGGGACAGATGGCGTAGATGGTAGGGTGCCCATCATGTGGCAGGAGCATGTCTGAACTAGGTTTAGGGTTACGGGGAAGGTCATGATGCTCGGCGGGGTGCGTGGAATGCATTCGCGCAGGTGCGGGCAAACGGCCGGGACGCAACATGGCCACTTCTGGCCATTGGACAAGACAGGCAGCTGAGCATTTTTGGCAAAAGGTAGGGGCTGATAGGCAGGCCCCACCGGTCAGCGAGCAGGAGTGGGGAGGCGTGTGCGTGCGCATGTGGACGCCTTGCTGGGCTGTCTTGGCCACTTGGGCCACAGCAGCGCGGGCAGGCAGGCGGTGCGACGCGGTGCCAGGCCATGTTGGACCGCTTCGGCCAACTGGGCCGTGGCGGCGGGGCAGGCCAAGACGCTGGCAGGCGCAGGCCCGAGCGGGCGCTGGGCCGCCTTGGTGGGTCACGGCGGGAAGCAGGCAGGTAGGCGTGGGCCGCGGGTACGGAAAAAGGGGAGTTGGGCCGCCTGGCGGTTTGGGCTGCTTTCTCCTTTCCATTTTCTCCTTTTATCTTTTCCCCTTTCTATTTCTATTCTTAACCACTATTCTAATCAAGCCTTGATCTTAGGTTAAACCTATTAATGACCATGGCGTGTACACCTTGGTAGGTCCACTAGGGTCTCATGGTTAAGTTGGGAGCCATGTCCATGGTCAGTTACATATAAACTTATACATGTTAGCACACGTGATATAAAAGGGTTATTGATTTTATTAGCAATACATAAAATCAACAAGAAGCAAATCAAGCTCTGGGAATTAAATGTAATGCTCATGCTAACATTAGGTGCTACTTGTGCAACTATTGGATGTCTTCCTACATGACACTCACCAACCATAGGTTATTTTAGAAAAAAATTTGTTGGTTGTGATTTTTGGTGTTTGGATTTTTAGGGATGTTACATTGAGTGTCTTCATCTGTCATATTTATTGTGACCAAGGAGGACTTGTGATAGTTCACTTTCAAACCTGAGCTGCTAGAGAAAAGGTCTAGAGTACTTTTAAAGTTGGTGAGAGATATTGGGTCTGCTAGGAGTATGACAAGTGTATCATCTGCATATTGTATAATTGAGAAATCACCTCCAAAATCATTGCAGATGGGATGATTGATTTCACCATTGTGCCATGAAAGATTGACCAAAGTTTGGAGAACATCAGCAGCTAGGACAAAAAGAAGTGGTGAGAGGGGATCTCCTTGCCTCACTCCCCTTCTGCAAATGAATTCTCTCCCTGCATTACCATTCAGAAGGACTGCTGATGGTGTAGAGTCAAAAAGGCATTTGACCCAGCTGATCCACTATTCAGAGAATCCTTTGAGCCTCATAATCTCTAAAATGAAGGGATGTTCAATTTTTTCAAAAGCCTTTTCAAAGTCAATTTTTAGAATCACTATCTTCTTTTTAGAATGATGGCATAAATGAAGAAACTAGAATGACCAAGCAACACAATCTTGTATGGCCTGTTTTTGATGAAGCCATACTAATTCTGGTGAATGAGTTTGGTCAAGACTGTCTATAATCTGATGAAGAGAAGTTTGGTGATGCCTTTGTAGGAGTAGTTGAGTAGGGAGATGGGTTTGTAGTCATCAACACTTGCAGGGTTGTCTCTTTTGGGAATCAGAGCAATGTGAGAGCTATTGATGTTGTTTAATCTCAAGGTACAGAAAGAGAAGTCACTGATCATTCTATAGTAATCATTCTTGATGATATTCCAGCATTTTCTCATAAACAGTCAGTGCCAGCTGCATGATCATTAGGCATGTTCTTGATTACTTGTTAAGAAGTCACTGATCATTCTACAGTAATCATTCTTGATGATATTCCAGCTTTTTCTATAAACAGTCAGTGCCAGATGCATGATCATTAGGCATGTTCTTGATTACTTATTCAATTTCTTCAGTTGAGAAATCCCCATCTATTTTAGATAAGTCATGGCTGGTCAGTAGATTATTCAGATTGATGTTGAGGCCATTATATCTAAAATGCCCATTCTATTTTTGAAAGCTTCATGTATCATATTTGCCTTTTGGTCATGGTCAGTGATAAGAGTGTTGTCTGGACCTACTAAGGACACAATGAAGTTTATTTTGTGGCTTAGGGTGGAACAGCTTGAAAGTAGCTGGTGTTTTCATCTCCCAATTTTACCCATCTGATAGTATTTCTCTGCTTTCAATAGATTCTTTTCCTTTCAAGCAAATTGGCATGATGAGTTTTGGTAAGCTGTCTCAAAAGGCTTTCCTCTCTTGACAGAGGTCTCTGTTCTTCTAGTCCATGAAGAAGAAGCAATACCCAGTTACAGTTGTGGATTAATCTGCCCATGTTTGAAAATTTTTGGCTCCAGTTCTTCAGACCTTTTCTTACTTGCTTTAGTCTTTGAGCAAAGTTTCTAGCTGAGTCTGCATAGAAAGGAGCATTGTTCCAGTGCAAGTCCACAATAGATATGAAATCTTCATGTTCAGTCTAGTAATTTTCAAATCTAAAGCAGTTGGCTTTTGGGATTTTAGTACCAATATTGATAATAAAGGGAATGTGGTCAGAGATTGGCTTACTGAGAGCTTGGATGTGAGTAGCTGGGTAGCAAAGGCTCCAGTTGGCACAAGTGAAAACCCAATCTAGCTTGACTAGCAGAGGGTCAGGCTGCATGTTACTCCATGTGAATTTCTGACCAGAGAAAGGGATTTCTGCAACATCAAGATCAATGATTAGCTTATTAAACATTTGCATATCACCTAAGTTACCTCCAGGTTTGTTTCTGTCCTCTTCACATCTGTAAAGATTAAAATCCCCAGTCACCACCCATTCATTGAACTCTGATCTATCAAAATTCTGCAGCCAGGTGACAAAGGCAAAATTTTCTTCTGAAGCTGAATGCCCATCGATGTTAGTGAGATGAAAAGAATTGTATTAAGAGAGCATTCAAAATTGGTGGTTATAGCATAATGATTGGATTGGACCAAAGAAGCATTAAACATACTGTTGTTCTAGATGGTAATGAGACCACCAGATGCACCAATGGATGGGTGAAAAAAGAACTTATGCACATGTCTAGGGTAGAACCTCTTAAGATAAAAGGGGTCAAATGATTCTCTTTTGGTTTTCTGTAAACAAATAATATGATAAGCACTCTCTCTAATTTTTCTCTTAAGGCATCCCATTTTGCTTGGGAGTTAATCCCTCTAATATTCCACATAAGAATTTTAATATTTTTGTTGTTATCCATATATGAACAAAGTGGAATGAGGATAGCTAGTACAGTTGACAGTCCACGTGTCAACAGTAAAGTATTTATCTCTGAACCAAAGGTATGTTACAGTACAAGCATCATAGTTCAGAGAAGGAGGTACAAAGGAAGCCAACATATTCTGATAACATTGTAGACCGATAGGGATAGATATAAAATCATCATCAAGATAAATAATGGGATATAAAGAGCAGATAGGTATGAAGTAAATCTTATCCTAGTGAAAAAGTAAATGGTCATCACAAGATAAGACATAGATCCTATAATATCAAACCATCATAGCATAACTTAAGGTACTGATGTCACCATGACCAAACGAGTTTAACAAGAGGAGCCACCACGGCTCAGTTTTACAATTATTCAGTCTGCTCGAAGGCAAGACTGTCAGACAGGGAGCAAAGCTACTGATAAGACCAAAAAACTGGGGCACATATAGGTCTTGTGCCTCGCTGAGAACTTCTTCAGTCGATGTCCACATTCTTGGCATCCATGTTGATCTTTGCAGCTGACACAACTGTAGGATGTATCTGCAGGAACCCAGTGGCAATCCCATCCACAACATCTTCTGTCAGATAGGGTGCAGGGGCAATGCTGGGCTCGAGAGGGATGATTGCCAATGGCTTTGGGTTCAGAACCTCAATAGTAGACTTTCCTTTGAAGCCACTGTTCTTGTTAGCTTGTCTTTGCTCCTGCGGCAAAACTCATCAGGGAGGGGTTCTTTTAGCTTCTTGGCCCTCTTCTTCCTTGGAGTGAACTTAATTGGCTTTGCAATTTCTGCCAGGTCCGCTTCCTCCTCTAGGGCCTTCACCATAGTGTCAACAGCATCAAGCTCATCATTCTAGGGATGCGTCATGCAGATGAGTTTAGCCAGGTCATAGATATTTGCAAAGTAGGAAGGTGTAGAGAGATCTAAATCAATGAAATAGATACTTGTGCAAGATAGCTTGCGTTGGACATTAGGGGTGCATCAAGCAAAGCCAGAGCAGAACTGACAGTTGTAGGAGGCAAGGCAGATGGTCCAGCATCACAAACAATCACAGACTTCAGCTTTGGTTTCACCATTTCAAGTACTGCCACTTCATCTGATTTAGTTTCACTATTGTTAAAGTTTGAACCCTTGATGATAAGGTTTCCATCTTGCAGGCTTGGCAGGCTCTTCTTAGGCATCTCAGGCATTGCATCCACATAGGATGGAGCAGTAGGCAGGAGGATAAACTGTTCCTCTAGAGCATCAGGAGCAGGGAGAGTTGCATTGTTCACATTTTGCTGGAGATTTTTAGCTGTCATGGGCACTCTATCAGATTGAAGCACAACAGTGTTGGGTACTGGATTGGCCACAATAGCATCTACATTGCCTTTAGGATTGCCATTCTGACCATTCTGATAATACTCATAGGTGAACTACAGATTGTCTAACGCAATGCCTTCAGAACCTCCATGGAGATGATGACCTTGCTCATTGCCACCACCCTGAATATTATCACCTGCATTGGAGTGAGCAGGAGAGAAACCTAACCAAGCTGGTGGAATGGGGCCATTCCAATGAGGAGCTTCAGGTGCCAGGGGGTAAAGGGGGCCAACAGTAGCAAATCCATCTTCATCAGGCAGTTCCCCAATGTTTGATCTTTTTAGACTGAAGACAGGGATAGTTCAAGATTTTTCTTTTACTGGCATGCCTGCAACAATCTTGATAGAGGAAGAAATCTTTCTATCATCATTCAAGTTCACTCTAACAATGACCCTAGCCGGAGTGGCTTTCTAGTTTACCATGTTTCCAAAACCACAAATAGCTTTAGCTATGACATTGTCAGTACGCAAATCTTCAGAAAATGCAATTAACATGACCTAGGCCTCCCTATCCAGATCTATGCTTCTAACGTTATCAACTTCATCATGCTTGATCACAATCATATTGTAAGAATCAAAAAGAAATAGACGGCCCAAAAACTTCTCTCTATCTTGGACTGAGCGGAATCTCACATAAGCATCTCCTACTGCACAGGGCTCAATCTCAATCACTCGGGTGCCATGGGATTCTACAGCGAGCATGGTGATCATGAGGGAAAGAGAGGCGCTTAACAGCAGGAATATGAGTTCTAGAAGAGGATTTAACAACCTCGGCATAAGATTTGGTACCAGGGAGAATCCCTTTGCCCTTGGGACTAACCAGGGTCCATTCGGCTTCCTGTTCTAGGCACCAAGAGTTGTAATCCTTGATCCAATTTGGGCCTCCATTGTCCCAGAGGAAGAAGAACACAAAGAAGCAAGTACAAGAGAAAGATTTCTGAGATAAATCATAAGACCCACATCTTTGCAAGAAGCTTTGAAACTAAACATCTAGCCCGATAAGAAAGAAATGTTGAAATTTTTGTCTGATCCTCCAAGACATGATTGGAGAAAAAGGCCGACCAAATCAACGTTGTGCTTGACTGAAGAACGGCCAAAAGGTGCCATAAGGGTGAAACCAGGGAGGGGAGCAGATGAGCGGACCGGAAGATTGAAGCGCTGGTGAACTAGTTCCTCGAAAGCCAGGCCGGGACCAAAGTCCAAGTCTGACAGGCCCGTCATGGTTGTACCGAGGGCGGCGCGGGAGGCTTAACTCTGGTCATCTCCAACGACGGCGGCGGCGGAGGTGGTGAGGGAGTGAGAGGGGAGGTGGAGGTGGGAGGCGCTCATGTTTGCATTACTCCAGGATGGATTTTTAAGTGTTTATATACTTCTGGTGGAATGTATTGAAGGAGAGGAACAGTTGTCAATTTCAACAGCAATCGCTCAATCCTTTTCAGATTGCAGTCCTATTCAAGGAGGAGGTCGTGCAATATCGTCTCGCAATGGAACCGAGAGGACAGGAAAATAAGCAGTAGACAACTGCTTTTTCTCTCCCTCCCCTCTCTTGTATATGATTAGTTGTTCTTTCCTCGTGCAGTCATCTTAGTGGGTGATCTGAGGTATTTTTTTCCCCAGTAGTGCCAAGGGGTAGCTGGACCCATGAGTTGTAATTAAGTTGTAATCTTTTTTGTTTGTCTTTTTATCATCTAATAAAATATACGGTAAAGTTTTTATCGTCCTTTAAAAAAAGTATGCTCTATTCGTTTGAACTTATCAATCCGGTTTATCAACCATGGTATAATGTTTTTCTCTCACGATAAATAAACATCAACCGGCTTATTAGCCAAAAAACCATGGGCCCAACAACCCGGTAGTTTCTTCCGATTCATTCCACACACACAGATTCACAAAATCTGACTACTCTATCAATCAATTTTTTTTAGAACACTCTATCGATCAATCAAGCATGATTGTTTTCAGCAACATTAGCTAGTAGCTGGAGCAGATAGGTAGCCCCTAGCTACCAATGCCATGCAACTTCGGATTAATTTGTCGATATGCATTTGTCATATAATGGAGCATTCATGATCGTCTTTGCACACATCATGGGAGAGTAGGTAAGGTAAGCTCGCTGATCATTGCGTGTCAGACCGAACAGACACTACATATACACGTACAGTACGCACTGCTGTGCCGTCCGTTGGCCATGGAGCATTAAATATTAAAAAAATAAATAATTAATTATACACATTAGTTATAAATCATGATATAAATCTTTTAAATTTAATTAGACTATGATTAGATAATATTTATTAAATACAAATAAAATATTATAGTATTTTTTAAGAACTAAACCGAAGCCTTATTTACATGTTGGTCACATGCATGCCTGCCTGTTGCATTGCCTTCCTGCACATTCTTGAATCTTGACCGATGCTGGCAACGCATCAGTGGCCCGAGGGAGGCTGGCAGCAGCCTAGATCATATCCTGCTGCGTACAAGACCACCAGTGTTCCGTGTCGATGTATCGCATCGCAGGCAGCCAGGGACCAGCCCCAGCCATGCATGCCTGATGCATGTGGGATGTGGCTGCTGTGGGCCGGCGACGAGACCCATGCACGTACGTACGTCGTCCGATGTCCGACAAAAATTAAACCCCTGGAGTCTGGAAATAATACGATGTCATGCATACATTGGCTAGCCATGCTAACAACAGCTCATGCTAATAATTTACCGAGCGAGGATATGATTAGTTCTAGACTACCATGTCTATGACCGTGATCAGAATTAACCCTACCCTTTAATATAATTCTTCTGTAGTACAGTACAGTTCTGGGGAGCACTCTGCTGGACGGTCAGTCTGGTTGTCAAATGACCCCCCGATCCATCTGCTAGCTCTAATTTGAACGTCATGGTGAATATCACAGCCTCACGTGGAGATGGAGATCGAGAGGCTTGCATGCATATATGGCACGATGAAATCACCAGTCTAACGAGGTGTATTAGGCGCAGATATAGAATAGCATCATGCAAGATGCATTTAGAGCTATTCCAAATCTACATTCCCTCCTTCTGGCAAAGAATGCAAACTGCAGTACCGAGGTGAAGGCAGTGACCCCGCAAAAAAGAGAGAGAGAGAAACAGGTACACGTGGTCTACTAATAATACTGTTAATAATACTGTGTACCACCGAACGCTTTAGAACCTGGCACAGTTGCAAACCTCACTTTTCTGCCAGAAAGTAATCTTCCCAAGCAAACCAGATTAATTAGGCACTAAATATTCCATCATATAGCCATGTAGGTGTTCTAACAAACTTATAAAAAATAACACAAAGAAAAAAGACATTAAATGACTACGTTCAACATACATATATATTAACTGGTGATGATGTCACTTTTAAGAGGAATTCCTCACTTGGCATCAAAATTCAACTGCTGATATACAATAAAATACATTAATTTGGTGTGGCTAGTGGTTAAGGTGACTAGATCAACACATGGATTCATTAAAAAAAACTAAAGGGAATGTGAATAATGACATAGGGAAAAAAATGTGTGCTCTTAGAACAGATATAACTAGTTGACACCCCATGTGTTGCTGCCGGATGTTGTACCAAAAATCTATAAATTTCTTGGAAGATATTTCAAGTAAACTAAATGGAAAGCAACCTAAGGGGTGACAATATGTATATTATGAATTGTTACCATTATGTTACACCAAAATGATGTGAAGGTGGCGTTATGTGAGGAATCATTCATGGAATAACATTTTTGTAAGATTTTTCCTTTGCCCCTTTGCTTAGACCTCACTTCCGTAGGCTCCTGTGTCCCTCCCCACCCCCCCCCCCTGCGCGCGCGTTGAATCTTCCAGCAAGAGCCATGCAGAGTGGACAAGGCCAACCATCACCAAGTGGTACCTTGGGGACAACCAGAAATGGGCATGATACCGGAGGCTGCTGAGGCGATCGGGTGGCTGAACTCGGTTGAGATGGAGGAGCCGAGGCCCTTACTGGCCAAGAACATCTCGTTCATCTACTTCCCCGATGATGGGCTCATCATGCCGGTGCACCCCTTCCTCTTGGGGTTGCTCTATTTCTATGGGATTTTCCTCCAAGACTTGACTCTAGAGGGGTCCTTCACCTCTCGGTCTTTGTCATGTGCTTCTTGGAGATCTTCTCCCACTTTGCATTGTCTGGGATTTTCCTCCAAGACTTAGCTCATCATTCCAGGTTGTCTGAGTGGGTCTCGCAGTGTCTCCCCTCCGATGAGGGGCGATGGGCGCCATCTAGATCTCAGGCATACGTCAGGCTGGGATACAATGTTGGGTTGACAAGAGAACTGGCTTTACCTCTCCAACATGCTCACGGTGCTACTGCCATATTCCCTAGATAGGCGAGGGGGAAAGGCACTGCCATTGTGGTCGAGCTTCGGACCCTCCCTCCAATGTGCGACGGAGTAGTGGAACTTGGCCACTGTTGGTGGCGATCGACCGCTTGAGGGAGTGAGACTCGATTGTCCTGAAGGTGATTTGTATCTTCCTGAGCCATCAGGTTCTACCCCTAAAGGAGTGGAAGCACTTCCAATGGGTGTTCAAGGGTATGGAGGACCTGACAATCAAGTTCGACGTCTCCATCCTAGCGAACCAGCTCCACACCTAGATGATGGTGGCTTTGGAGCTGGATGCGCCGCACCGCTATGTGGGGAAAATTCTAGAGGCATTTGCATCATAATTATTTATATTACAAGAGGTAAGTTCTAGGGAGCAATCAATGAAGATGATGTCGTGGTGGACAATTTATTCATGCTAAACCTAACTAGTATGATTAGACTAGATAATAGAGGGTGTCCGCTTCTCTAGTGTGAACAGAGTACTTCTAGAGTCTCCTAATGAAATTCTTGACCTTTGTTGTCGATGATTGCTTAGTTTTGATATGTTGGAGCTCAATCATGCCAATGATTACTGCCACTTGAGCATCACCCTCCAATTCATAAGTAATGACAAGCAAACCTTAGAAACGCTACATGATATATCCAAAGGTTATAGGAACTTTCTAGGACACATGTACCACACTGAAAGAGCATTGGTGCTCTCATCATCGAAGGTGATGAAGGGACCATTAACTTTAGTGCCATCAGTGATCCAGTCATGCTAGAATAAGAAAGCCTAATAACTTCTTGCCATATCAAGATCAAAATCTAGCTACCCGGTACAGTGAAACAAAGATGCAAATGCTGAACACCGCCACCCCAATCCATCGCACTAACCTAATAAAAACAAAAATGACACGAACAACACTGGGTATGGTTGCTAGAGAAACATTCACATTGGATGAGAAACACACGATCTAATGAGTACTTGATGAAGACGGTGTCATCTGGTAGCCCACAGCGATAACTAGTATACTGGACTGGACGACATGTCGACCTCGGTCCTCCTTATCATGGCGAGGTTGTTGTAAGGGGAAGAATGAGGGAGACTATGGTGTTGACATTGGAGAAGCCCTAGGTGAGTGACCCCAAAGGCACTGGCAAGGGAACGGTCAAGATATTTCAACTGATGGGATTTGAAAGAGATTAGTCACGATCTGAGTTTCACCATGCAAGCTAAGACACTCCTCTTTAATTTACTCTAGCTTCATCAGTGGACCAGTATAAGGACGTGTGGGTCCAGAAAACAATATGACAAGATTGGGAAGACTATGCGTGGAGAGTGCCTTTAGCTTTGGTGCGCCCCATCCAAAAAAATTTATCATTACAGGTGAGAAATCGCTTACAGATGGGGCACGGCTGAATTGTTGTAACGTACGTGTGTTCGTTCAAGTGATGAAATCTTAAGAAATTCGTAGAGTGCGCTAGCTGTATGTATGATATAAATAAAGGTACGTTATATGACTGACGACGTCCTGTTTGTAGAACAGAGGTAGTTGGAGATAAGTATATATTTGTTTGGCCGGTGGCTGTCGGTCGAAATTCTTATGGTCGGAGATCATCGCTGCTGCTGGTGGTCGTCCCAGCCGCCGCCGGCACGACGTCCGGCGGCCCCGCCCGCTTGCGTCTTCATCTCTGTGTATATAGCATCGTCACCGCTAGCTAGCTAACTAATCATCAGCTACAGCAGCAGATATTATATATATTCTGTTATCTATTACAGTGTATTGTGTATATATATGATCCTTCTGTTTAACAGATACACATACATATACATACATACATAAACACACACACACACACACACACACACATATATATATATATATATATATATATATATATATATATATATATATAGTTGGCACGATCCAACCAAAGAACAAGACGATCAATATCTTGGCATGCATGCATGCCAGTGCTATATTCATGCGTGCATAGGCACCACATGAGGAAATATATTGTGCATGACACGGTACAGTAGTAAGGTCACTGGGCATTAAATCTCATTACAGTAGAGATTAGCTAGGAGAGAGCTCGAGATGCATGGAGCTACATATAGCTCAGCTCATTACGTGTACGTGCGTAGAGTACGGTCACTGCTAGCTACACCAACCACCAATGCATGAATGCATTGTATACCAGCAGCACCAGCTAGCTAAGATCGTCGTAGCTTAGGAGAAGTATAGATCATCTAATGATCTAATATCATCTACACGATCTTATCTGTATTGTTTTCCATTAGTACCGATCCTGCATCCAAAAGGTAGCATGCTACCAATCGATCATCACAGTGCAACAACCATGTCAATTTTTCCTCTCTCTTTCATATAGTAGCTTATTATATTATTATTATAAACAACAAGCCTTTTAAAGTTCAACGATTTTTTATACTAGCTAGCTTGGTGGTTATAATAGTTATGAATATAATGGTTGCAAATCACCCCCCTCTTAGAAAAAAGAAAAAGGGTAAAGAATTGGTTTTCGGGATGCATGCATGCATGCTTAGACCGACGTTAGCAATTAATTGAGCAACAATGCAATGCAAGACGTACGTACAATAATGCTAGTAATGTACTGCATGGAGAGAAGTCAATGGGGGCATCAAGTGTAAATAATCCATCCCATGGCAGACTAAATTTGTAGCGTACAAATGCATGCCTGCCAGAGCTAGCTAGGAGAAGTACAGCACACACACACTGAGTGGCTAACGAACGAACTCCCATGAATTCCATTTCCATGCATATATGCATGTACAAGTACGCGTGGTACGTACATGTGTACGTGCTGCTGTAGTTTAGTAGGTACTACGTACGTACGTACGTCGTACGTACTAACTCTACTGCTGGACGTACTACTGAATCACTGACGCATAATATAATATAGGCTAGGCCCCTTTGGATGGTAGGAAAAACAAAAGAAAAACATATGATTCACATTCCTATATGGATTGTGCACAGGAAAACATAGCAAACTTTTTCTTTGTATGTTCGATTCCAAAAGAAAATCAAGGGAAAGAAACGTCCACTCCAATTATATATTAACCTAGCGTTCAGTGTTTTTCCTCCAGTTCATCCAAACAAACTATTCCTAGAAAATTTTATTTTTTTATATTTCTATATGTATTCCTATCATATTCCTATGTAAATATAATGCGTTCCAAAGAATAACGAGTGATCGAAAAATTTAGGTGAATTAAATAAATAAAAACCTCTCACTGTCTAAAACTGAACTTTTACTCGCAGCATTCAAAGCGCTGCATGTGCCAGTAAGAAAATGTCCTCAACGTAATGTTAAAAAGACACTTGTCTTTAATAAAATTGTCCTAAATCTTATAGCATCCCTTGTATATAAGGGACGGAGAGAGAAGCCTCTTGATATATCATCATTATTATTATTTTATTTAGATGGTGTGTCGTCCTAGTTTAAACAGTTTATGAGCTCCTTTTAAATTTTAAGTTATTATAGCTTTTATTATATTTATCTTGACATATACCTAAGTGTGTAGTAAAAGGAGTATATATCTAGAAAAACTTGAATGAGTTATAATTCAGAACCGAGGGAGTAACACACACTAGTGAAGTACGTACCTCCAATGCAGTGGGAAGCACACAGTGGATTAACATCGAGGAAGTATCCCATAAATACAATGATGGCTCAGATGAAAGAAGAATTATATTAAAATATAGCTGGGTATATCATCATGTTACAAAAACTTAAAAACAAGGCATCTATCTAGAAATTAAAATTCATCTGTATTATACACACGCTGTAAAAGGCTCCAAATCTCAAATCCAAACCTACTTGACGCTTTGTATGGATGACCACACAGGTAAATACTCGGCAACAATTGTTTTCGACCAGACAGTAGATGCCCAACGGATGGCCAACATTCCTGCAAGCGGAGTTGAGAAACTTCTTCTTCCATGTGTCTTCCTTTTTCTTCTTTCTGCCACTGAAGAATGAGAAAGACTGATCTAAAAATTATTCTTCCTAATCCTTCATCGTGGCCAGAGCCAACCACAATAAAACGAAGAAGGGACTAGAGAAAATTATTCCATGACAGTGGCATCATCTCCGCCTTGATGCCGCCGTTCGAAAACAAAAGTCTCCATGTCATCATATCGATGAAGATGCTGACGCTGAAATTGTCGTCTCCATCTTCAACGAATCCGCCATGGAGAAAATGATTCCAACCTTCTCCTTCACTGTCGCCGGAGAAGAGAAGGAGGAAGACATAAATCTCCAATACCAAGAAATTTGACATGGAAAAACCCTAACCCTAAGACTCAAGCTAAAGGAAAAACTTACTTAAAAGCGATAGATCCTCACTCCCTCCGGCCTTTGGTGATGCATCGGAGGAGGAGGGAGGGGGACCAGCGGTAGGCAGGGCGACGGCGGCGATGGCTGTGTGGAAGTCGCAAGTCTGCCCGAACCTGCTATACTTGTGACATCGGCTCAGGATCGGCCATCAGGGCCCCATAAAAGTACTTACTTCACACCAGGAAGCACCATGAACAACAAGGGGACTCTCAAAAAAAAAGGAGAAAATATGGCAATATAAAAACACCAAAAATATGTCTTCAGAAGAAACAATTTGTACTATGAATTTCAAATGAAAGACCAAGCTTCCACCTCGTTGTCTTTTTTTTTTAACAAAACGCAGTACCCTTTTGTCAACTATATTCAGCTTCATGATTGTTCAATCTATCGGAATGCTTGTTCAATAATCTGCAGGGCCTTTTGAAAACTAATTATTATCAGGTGGTAAGCATGATTTGATCCGAGCAAAATGGTCCAAGTAGTACGGCTCAATTGCTTTACGAGCCTTAACTCGCACAGCTCAAAGAACAGTAGTAGTAGCTCTATTTGCTAAAGATGGTTTAGCTTCTCGTACAAACTCTGGGATTAAATCGGCCGCGCGTCTTGTACTAGTTTCGAGTTTCTTTGTTCAGAAAACTTAACAATGCCAGTTTGAAGACAGTGATCGATCGAAGCACGTCACTGGAACTGTCGCCAAGACTTTGGCCACTTCACTATCTACAGGAACCTTTGTTGTCTGGTAGCTAGGAAAAAAAAGCAGAAGCTTCACACAGCAAGCTGGCTTCTATATATAAGAAAGAAAACCTTGCCTAGCATCATCAGAGAGGTAAACCAATAACACCTTGCATCTCTAAAGCATTAGAGAGGTAAATCTGTAATACCTCAGATATCTAAAACTTTCTCATGGCTGAGCTCCCATTTGGAACGAGCTGCTTCTACCATATACATGACACCCTCTAACACTTTTGTTCTCGCTTTGTATGAAAGAGTTAACAACCTATTGGAGGTGTTTTAAACATGTTGGCTTAAAACATATTTAACT
The DNA here is from genome assembly GCA_023333625.1 of Bothriochloa decipiens. Taxonomy (NCBI): domain Eukaryota; kingdom Viridiplantae; phylum Streptophyta; class Magnoliopsida; order Poales; family Poaceae; genus Bothriochloa; species Bothriochloa decipiens. The sequence goes on from CM041645.1 coordinate 36,134,337, forward strand.
CTTGCTATGTCATGTAAAATTACTAGCAAAGAGCCAGTGGACGAGCATGGATCCATTGACTAGCCTATAATAATAACCAGTAAGTGCATAAAACACATAATTTCTCTCTCTAGCATCAGCAAGATGAGAGAGACAAGCCATGTCCAAAATTTAAAGTGCTACATGCATATCGCATAGGAAGCTAGCCAGCTGCCCCAAATTAAAGAATAGAGGACACATGAGCAGAGCATGGAGACATGCAAACGAAGAACAGTGTAAGAAACAGTACGGAGAGAGTAATATTTTTTTATAAAACTAGTTAAACATCGATTGTTTGACTCCATTGAAAGTGATATTTTTTTAGAATGGAGGGAGCAGTTTGGTACTACCGCGCCTACATCTATCAGTCCTCGATACGTATGTTTCTTTTTTTTAAAAAAAGGCCCTCTGTTTGTTATTTTGGTTTGTTATTTTGCTGGTCCTGGCTAGAGTGGATAAGCCAGCGCGAGCTATGTACCAAGGCCGGTATAGCAGGAGTTCCAATATATTTTTTTTTTCATAACGGAAGATTTTATTAATTCACAATCATTACATTGAATTTATATAATAATTGCAGCGAGTGCTCTTATCAAAAAGTTTTTGTAAGTAACTAATCGTGTAGAGGGTTTGGTCACGAAGAATTTTTAATTCACCCAATTCGAATTTTGGTTCATATTTCTATTTTTTAAATGAAATTACCTATTTGTCCTATGTTAGCATCAAGTATGGTTAACCATACGTGAAGAGAAAATTGCGCAGATTTTGCAACTGCACCAAGAAATAATAAAAAACACACAAAGTCATAGTAAATAATTAAGGAATTAATCTCATTATTAGGAATCTAGTTATTAGCTATTTTTAACAAATCCCAAAACTCCAAACTACTACTTGTAAAAAAACGTAAAATCCGTAATAACTAGCCAGAATCCAAAAGCTTTTTGACGAGAGTACTCTCTGCAATCAACCGCGTAAACCAAATGCCTATCACGCTGGATCTGCCACTAAGAAGAATCAAGTCCACACGCAAGATGTAGTAGTAGTGACTAGAGAGTCATCCAAGTTGGTATGAACAATGGGTTCACAAAAGTCAATGTAATTATTTTCTAATCCACAAATTGAAATCGCACAACAGCAGGCAGGCTCTTTGCCGAGTGCATGGGCACTCGGCAAAGGTTGTTTTGCACTCGGCAAAGACCCTCTTGGCAAGGCCTCTTTGCCAAGTGCTGGGTGTCGCGCACTCGGCAAAGACTTTGTCAAGTGCCACTGCGGCTCTCGACAAAGAATTTTCGTCGTCACGCCCAATGTGACGGTAACGGCTACTTTGCCAAGTGCTGCACTCGGCAAAGAAAATTGTTTTTTAAAAAAATCTTTGCCGAGTGCCTGCGCCATGCACTCGACAAAGCCTTTTTTTATTTTTTAAAATTTTCTTTGCCGAGTTCCTTGACCGTGGCACTCTGTAAAGAAATTATTTTTTTAAAAAAATCTTTATCGAGTGCCGCCATGCCTGGCGCATGGCAAAGAAATTATGTGTTTTTTAAAAAAATCTTTAGTAGCATTGACTCATGTAACACTGAAGTAGTGTCTTAAAGCCAATGAAAATCTACAGTATCATATTTGAATCGTCTCAGAACTGGCAATATAAGCTACTAGACATGGCTTGCACTGTTAAATTATTAGATAAACATATTTAACTGTAGCATACACATAGCTAGTAAACATGGCGTGGATTGTAGGCATAGTGAAGTGCCACAAACGAATACAGGTCAATGAAAGATAGAGTAGGAGCACAGAACTGATTGCTTGTTGATCATTTCAGTACATATTGCTTGCAATTTAATTTCATGGAGAAAGTAAATTGTTATATTAAACCATCAGCAAGGCAGCTACGTAGTTGTAGGCACATGACAATAGTATACTGTAGGATGAAATTGTTCAATCTACCATGCTAAAAAACACTATGCTTCCATACTTCACTACGTCAAAACAACATTGAGACAACAATATATGTCAGCATTTTCCATCTGGTAGTAATTAATGACCAAAACACTTGTTTCCTATGCTCAAAACTGCTAGCAACAAGTCATAATCACAGACTGCATTGTTTACAACATTTCTTTTCTGACTCATTTCTAGTGTCCAATCAGGGCTATACACTAGGTGAATATCAATCATGAAGAAAATATATATAGCCATAGAGGTTTCTTTCCCACATTCAAACAGTTTGGATCACATATATAAGTCAAACAGTTCAAGTAAAATACCTTCAAGCTATGATGGCCTTCCTGCGCAGCCCTTTAGTAAATCATCTTGTTCTTGTTATTCATATACTTCTTCATGATGGGTTGGTGCAGCCCTTATATGTTCTAAATATGCACAAGACAGAGGAAAAGGGCTAACCAAAATGTACAAGCTTCTCATAACCAAAGAAGCTGACAAGAGAACATGCCATTTTTCAAAGATAAACATGGGAAGATTGATAACATGAAGGCAAGTACGCTTCAACACATCAGTTGATAGTTCCAAATTCTCAATCCTTATATAGTTTGTTACCTCATCAGGTGGTTGTCTTATGCTGCTGCCGCTACAGCACAGAAACTTTAGAGCCCAACTTCAAAACACTGCAACTTGTTTCATCTGTTAAGTATTGTAAGAATGACTCATAATACAAAAGTCAGAAATTTGGCATGTTCATATATAGCTAGAACCACTCCCACGCCTGAGTCAGCAACATTCAGCACATAGCTAGCAATATTTAGGAAGCAACATATATGCCTTCCTGAAACACACAGAGGCCAACCACTATGCAATTATCTTATCTAGTAGTAGTTGGTACAAATGACAAAATAAGATATGCCAGGCTGTTATTGTTGAAGACAAGAATGCAAGCTCTTTTTCTTAACATGTCTGCCATCTTTTTATCTTAAAAGTTTACTATCTATCTACTAATTAGTAGACAAATACTAGGAAAGTGAAATCTTGGCTGTATATTCTAAAATGAATGGGACACAACGACACATTAATTCACCAGTACTGATATCGTGGCCACTTGCCAACCTAAACTAAAATTGAAATGAATTTCCCAAGGCTTTGTAACAGAAGAGTGGGATTGCTATCTCCTATCCTGCCTGTGACCTATACACCCGCTCAATCAAGAACTGCTACCCGCTCAGCCTAGTGGACAGTTTGCATCACGCATACATTCCAGTTATCCATGTCAAACCTGCTAGTCAGGCAAAGCAGACAAGAACTCACCTTGGAGGCACCTCGTCGAGCCGCGGTCGTCATCCGGGGAGGCAGGGCCAAGGCCAAGCCGGAGTGCAGCCGCCCGCGAGGCGCCGGATGTCTCGGGGAGGTGTGGCGGCAGGTTGCTTGGCATCGAGGGATCCATCACCTCACCACGCTTCGCCTCGCCCGGTGGCTGCGTCCCGCATCCTGGCGCCCGCGAGTGGCGGAGGCCGTGTCCTCCAGACTTCCAGGGCCGCGATGGCATCGCTCCGCTTCATCCTCGGCCAGAGCGACGCAGCAGCAGCCATCGCCGCCGGCGCCGGGAGCTAGGGTTTCGAGCACGTGCAGTGGGATAGAGGACCGCCGCGCTTGTGGGGGAGGAGGAGCCCGCGCAACCGGCAGGGCGGGGCCGGGCACCGGCGCCGCGGCGGCGGCGGGGGCTATGGCCTATTGGCTGCGGCTGGGGCGGAGTGTGCGCGTGTGCTGGCTGGACCGGGCTGGGCTGTTTAGATTTTTTTTTAATTCTTCGCCGAGAGCCCATCGCATAGCACTCGGCAACGAAGGTATTTTTATTTTTTTATTTATAATTTGTTTGCCGAGTGCAGGCTCCACACTCGACACAAATTTTATTTTTTTATTTTTGCTCCTAAAATTTTTCTGTAGTCCTGCGGTATCTACGACTATGTTTAAATTTGGTATATTTTTGAGTTTTTTTCTGTATTTAGTTAATTTATTTTATTTAGTTGATTTTTTTTGAAAAAGCAAATTTGAACCGTATGTGTATCAAATATTAGAATTTAATGATTAAAAAATGGTATTCATGTTACTAAGTGTATTATGAGGCCGTATCCAGAAATGGACCTAAAATTTCAAATATCTTATTCATAAAACATGGTCACGAACTTGCGGTCGAGTTGTTTTTAAATTCTATAAAAAGCAAACGAAGTCTAAAAATCATGAAACTCGTCGGGATGTCGTGATATCATATGTGGAGGCTGTGATAAAAATTTAAAAATATTTTATGCATGTTGTCACGTACGATGCTTACAATCCAGGACATCTCACACATGATATCATATATCACATGTGGAGATGTCTCATGTGTGAGATGTCTTGGTTTGTAAGCATCGTATGTGACAACATAAACGAAACATTCTTAAATTTGTATCACCGCCTCCACGTACGATATCACAAAATCCTGACAAGTTTCTTGATTTTTGGACTTCGTTTGTATTTTATAAAATTTAAAAATATTTTGCTCGTAAGTTCGTGGTCATGTTCATGAATAAGATATTCAAAATTTTGAATAATTTCCTAGATACGGCCATATTTTTTGAATCACTAAATTCCATTGTTCCATGCATCTGTAGTTCAATTTTTTTAAAAAAAAATTCAACTGAATGAAATAAATTAACTAAATATAGAAATAACTCAAAAATACCAAATTTAAACATGGAGTTGTAGATACCGCAAGAGGACTACAGAAAAATTTTGAGAGCAAAAATTTAAAGAAAATAAATTTCTTTGCCGAGTGCTAGGATCTTGACACTCTGCAAAAAAATTAAAAAAATATTTGCCGAGTGCCTAACGGTTGACTCGACAAAGGGTGATGGCGGGTGACCGCCGTCTCCTACATCCGTTTTTGCCGAGTGCCAGACTTTGCCGAGTGCATTTTTTTGCCAAGTGCGACACTGTTGGAGTTTCTTAGCGTCATCACTAAAGATAGACTAAAAGCCCATCCCTAGTAACAATATTAGAAATATATGTTGGCATCCCTAACCACCATTACGTCAGAAGAGTAACTCTCGGCCCTTAACGGCGCCGGCCAAGGTATTGCAATTCTGGTAATAATAGTTAGAAGTGCCGGATTGGCCTTTCTAACCATCATTACTTACGAGGATGCAATCCTGTAGCATGGCGTCATGGGGTGCACAAGAATTACAGTCCTTAAGTAATGGTACTTAGGTACACCAATCATGATAGCTCAGTAAGAGATAAGAATAAATCTATAAACGCATAGAATTATCATTGTAGCATTTCAACCCGTGAGTATTCATGGGTGTCGTATTTATAATTTCCCATAGGAAGGCAGGACGAATGCATCTAGCTTTGGTATAAACATAATCACTTATTGAATGCATAGGTAGACATAGCATAAACATAGGTAAATCAGGTTTATAAGAGAGTGGACACACACATCTGAGCCAACCTCAAGGATAAAAGGTAAATAAGAAATAAAAGAATAAACTAAGTGAGAAGGCATTGATCCTATTATGCAAAGAATAGCAAATAACATCTAACTAATATGACTAGCATCATGACTAAATCTGGGATGATAGGGAGATCCCCGCAGCTGGTCTGCCAGCCGATAGAGACTTTACGAGCTCCTACTCAATACCCGAACGTGGAGGAGTGCTTGGGATGGACATGGCTTTCACCACCTGCCCACCTACCCCTCTACCCGTGGGGTACCGACATATCCGTTGATCTCCGCATACCCGAGCACCATGCTCGTGTAATTAGAAACAACTCCTAACCTCCCGGGACCCCAACCCTTAGGATTGACAGGTTAGGTTAAGAGCAACCAGGAAATATGAGGGGCACCATGCTCAAATACTAATACTATGAGGTGTATGCTAAAGAATACAAGTAGGAAATATGAGGTGTATTGCTCCAAATGTTGGTGTGTGTGAAGAAAGGAGGAGCTCCCTCTCTTTATAGCCCAAGTAGGACGGTTCGAGCGTCAACAGATATGGAAGGAGGTGAAACCACCTTGAGAGAACCGTCCTATGAACCGCCTGAGAAGACTGCGCTCGGGAGGGGCCATAGGGGGCCGGGGCGGTCTGTCTCCTGGTGGAGCCATCTGGCCACCGCCTTTATGTGGTCGATTCCTTCCTGGGCCTGGAGCTCTCCTACGGTTACGATCAGGCCTAGGTATGCACCCCTCTATTGAGCTTGATTACGTATTTTCTGAATTCGCATTCCGCTTTTACGCTTTCTTCTTGATGTTGTGCACTTCCACTTGTTTCACTATAAATCCTATACAAAATATAAACACTAGGGGTACAAGTGGAATTCTATTAATAGTATAAGAACATGCGTTAAAATATGGTTGCTTCTCTCTTTCTAGGCCTAAGTTGGCGGCTAGAATTGATCCATAAGGACCGCCAACAAGGCCCCCAAGCTTAACTTTGCTCGTCCTGAGCAAATAGCTAAGTATGGTTGTTGATCAGGAGTTGCTACAATTCTGATATAAATCATTAGTGCCATGCCTATAACAAAGCATTCTTTCGCAATTTGAATAAGTTGGCATTTCTATCCACTCTTTACCTTGATTGTTCATGGGGCTTGTAGTTTCTCCAAGTTCTTGGGCAGTTGTAAAACAAAACGGTTTTAACAGAATCACTAGTCATTCATTCTTTGATAGACCATCTATCCAGAGGTTTTTATGAGTTTTGTAAAATAAAATAAGTTCCTCAAATGATTCTCTCAATCGCTCAATTGTATGATTACCTCACCAAAGGCATTGTAGTGTTGCCTTTTATAACCTACCACTAAGGCTGAGAGTGGAGTTATGGGCAGATAAAAAGGTGGGCATACTTACATCACCTGTATTGCTGAGTTAAAGACCGGACCATAAAGAGATACAAGTCATACACCTTGATTGAGATGTGCAGGTGTGTGGAACATGAGGATGGTGGAATCCTAATTCTAAATATTTTTTGGTACTCCATGCATCATGGCTCTCCTTTATTGAATGGAATGGAATTTTTTTGGAGACATGGGCTATAAAAGCATATCATCATTCTTTTTTTAAACGGGAATTTGGACTTTTTCTTTCCCGTTTATTTTTTCATGCCCCTTGGCATTCCCTATTTTTTTAGCATAGCCCATATCTTTTGACATATGAAGACTTCTGGATGGAGAGATGTCATGATGGCAAATGCAGGGAGTGATGATGTTGCATAAGGAATGGGCGGCTCTCCGGGTAAGAGTCAGCATTTTTATCTGGTGGAAATACGGGGCGCAACTCTCAGGGTAAGACTTGGCGTATTTTTGGTGGATGGATGGGTGCATGTTGTGCGCAACTCTCAGGGTGAGAGTCAGATTTATTTTTTGTGGGTGCATGTGAATCTCAATCATGGGCATGTGACCATAATCTCACTAAGGTCACAACAATTTGACCTAACTCAAAGTTCCATAAGCAGCATATAACTAAAGGTTTATAAATGTAGAGCATATCATATGGCCTTGGTGGGTATTCATAATTATTGAGGAACTTTTGATTTTGATATTTTGAAAACAGAACTCCGGATGTCAAGTTTCTCTTAGAACAAAGTCATAGCAAAATTTATTTGTACCATCTCATATCTTGCAACAACTTAGAAAAGGATCATGCGATTGCAACCCACAAGATTTCAAGTTTTCAAAATAAAACATTTTTAGCCAACAAACTTAAATCTTGAGGAATACAAGTTATAACTTAGGCACAAACAAATTATAGATAGAGCAACTATTCATCATTTCAACAGAAGAGAAACTAACACATCTTAATACATATGGGAGTGGAGTAAAATTTATTTTATTTTTAAAAGTACAAAAAGATAAGATACAACATACCTGAGCGGGGGCTCCTCCCCCAAGCTGGATTATGGCGTGGTCCCCTTCAGATTTATTTATTTTATATTTATATATTTATTTATTTTTTTAGGAGAGAAACTTACCTTATTTCCATTATCATCATTTTAGGACTCTCCTTTTGTCGTGGTGGATTTTATTCTGCAATGGTTAGTCCATAGAAATATTCCTAGTCCACCATGCTTGCATTAAAAACTTATGAACATATGATGCCATGTACATCATATCTCAAAACTTTGTGCGGAAACATAGACTAAGGTGAGAAAATGTAAGCAGCAAGAATCATGTGATGGATAAAAGTTAATTTATTAGGAGACAAAGAAACTACTTAGGCATTTTTATTGAAGGTAAAGAAACTGCTAAATTTATTTAATTTCATAGTAAATACTAATTAAGGATAACTACCGATTTACCTTCGGCAAGGGCTCACCTTTTTGAGTCCGTTGAGCAGGACTTTTCTCCCTTTCATTGCTTGCTTAATGATGGTACATCCGTCTTGGGAGAAGGAGACAGTTGCACCTACTTGGGCCTCCATACTTTTTGGTTTGTCTTGGGCGGTGTGGTAGTATGTCCAGCTTTCTCCATTGGTTTCCACACCGTCTTCTTCTGTGAAGGCTCGAGGATTTCTTCCCTCTTTTCTTCTATTTTCTTTTTAGGAGCTATTTTGTTCTTCTGCTCCTTGTTTTCATTTCTTATAGGAGCTGCCTTTTCTTTTGACTTCGGCTTTTTCTTTGATTCTTTTGAGATTTTTGAAAGGTTGTTTAGAAGTTGAGGCTGAATTTCTACCTCCTTAATTCCTTGGGGATTCGGCCCGTATCTGATGCGTATCATGTTACATTCTTCTTGACGGCGAGGCCTGAACTTGGACTTCTCTTCTTGTCCATTGATATTGAAGCGGGTTTCTCCGGCTCCAACATCAATTTGTGCTCCTGCCGTACTCAAGAATGGTCTTCCTAGGATAAGTGGTGTTTCTTTGGTTAGTTCCATGTTAAGCACCACAAAATCAATTGCAACATAATACCCTCTGATTTTTACTGGGATATCTTGGGTGATTCCTGCCGGGTACCGAATTGAGGAGTCAGCCAATTGGAGTGTCATGTTGGTAGGCTCCAAGTTTGTGAAATTTAGTTTGTCAAAGACTGATTTTGGCATGACGCTTACGCTTGCCCCAAGATCACACAAGGCATGATTGAACTTCTGGGTACCAATAGAGCATGTGATTGTGGGGTACCTAGGATCTTGCTTTTCTCAGGCAGATGGTTGAGTATAGTTGCGCTACACTCTTCTATCAGCTTGACAACCTTTGTGGACGGTAGTGGTCGCTTGTTGTTGATGATGTCCTTGATGTCGCATATGAAGGTATGTGCAGGACATCCATCAGTGGGATGCTTACATGTGTCTTCTCGACCATCTCCACGAAGCGGAGGAACTGCTCATCTCCGGCCTTCTTCTTCCTTCTTATTCTTGTGGGGAAAGGCCGTATCGTGGTGTCCACATAGTTTTCCGGTGTCGGCTCATCTTCAGCAGATTCTTCCTGCGGTTCTGCTAACTCAACCGGCACTTCCTCCTACTACCTTGACACTTTCCCTGTCTTATGGTTAGGATGTGGTGGATGACGAGTGGTCTTACCCCCTCTCATGGTCACCAAATTAACATTCTCAACAGAGCTATCAAGATGCTGTGCAGTTTTGCAGCAGAAAGCAAGCTGAGTGATCTGAGATTCGATCTTTTTATTAAAACTTATTTGATCCTTAACAGATAAAGATAGATTATTAAGCTTAGCATTTATATTTTTAAATACTTTTTCATTGAAAGAAAGCTTTTTTGTAAAGTTTTCATTTATTTTAGCTTGTCCTAAGACAAGGTCTTTCAACGAAGGCTGATTAGAATTTTAATTTGAATTAAAATTGGAAGAATTACCTTAGGGGCGGTTCTGGTTGTTCCACCCATTATTATCTGGTTGTTGATGTTCGCAAAATCCATTGTTGATGTAGGATGCTTCTTCTTGGGTTTTGGGACAGTTGTTCCCTGAATGGCCAACATCTCCACAGAATTCACACGTCATGTGTGAGTCTATGGCTTGAACGGTGCCGGTAGCAGGATCAGTGGCATGGCCCTCTAGCCTCTTCATTAGGAGGTCAATTTTTGCGGCAAGCAGATCCGTCTCCTTCATGGTGTGCATGCCTTTTTGTGTTTTTCTTCCCTCTCCCCAACTCTGATTGGCCACCATCTTTCCAATCAGTGTCGTAGCATTCTCGATGGTGAGGGAGAGGAATGCGCCTCCAGCAGCGGCATCTACGTGCCCCTTTGACATGGTCGTGAGGCCCGCGTAGAAGTTCTGAAGCACAGGCCAATCCTCTATCCCATGATGGGGGCAGGCCCGGATGTACTCCTGGAGCCTTTCCCATGCTTCAGGGATGGACTCGAGTGAAGTTTGCTGGAAGTTTGATATCTTCCCTCTTAGAGCATTGGTCTTGCTCATGGGGAAGAATTTTGCGAGGAACGCCGCGGAATATTTGTCCCATGTGTTGACAGCTTCCTTGCTTTGGTAGAACCATTGTTTTGCCTTCCCCGTGAGGGAGAAAGGAAACAAGTGGAGCCTGATGCTATCTTGTGCGACATCTTTGATGATAATTGTTTCGCATAGCTCAAGGAAGTGCTGCAGGTGAGCGTCTGCGTCCTCACTTGGCAAACCACAGAACTGGTTCGCTCGCACCATCATGAGTAGGCCAGTGCGGAGCTCGAAGTTTCCATTCCTGACATTGACAGTGGGCCCATCGGGCATGTTGGCAATAACGGGGGTGGAGTAGTCGCGAAGTGACTTGGCCATGGTGGTAGTAGCAGATGGTGCGGAAGTGACAGGCTCGTCTGCCGGTGGAGTAGCAGAAGAAGAAATGGTACGGGACTTTTTCTTCCTTAGGAGTTCCTCCGGATTGTCGGTGAAGTTGTCCGATAGGTCAAAACCGCTCATACACTATCCTGTTTTCATTCCAATAAAAAGAGGAAGAAAACAATGAAGTTGGACTTTTTAAACTATGGCTACCAATGCTTATTTTGCAATCAATGTTTATGCCAATGCTAGATGTCTGCATTTTTCTTTTTTCCTCCCCGGCAACGGCGCCAGAAATGCTTGTTGGCATTTCTTAGTGTCACCACTAAAGATAAACTAAAATCCCATCCCTAGTAACAACACTAGAAACGTGTGTTGGCATCCCTAACCACCATTACGTCAGAAGAGTAACTCTCGGCCCTTAACGGCGTTGACCAAGGTATTGCAATTTTGGTAATAATAGTTAGAAGTGTCGGATTGGCCTTCCTAACCGTCATTACTTACGAGGATGCAATCCTATAGCATGGGGGCATGGGGTGCACAAGAATTACAGTCCTTAAGTAATGGTACTTAGGTACACCAATCATGATAGCTTAATAAGAGATAAGAATAAATCTGCAAGCGCACAGAATTGTCATTGTAGCATTTCAACCCGTGAGTATTCATGGGTGTCGTATTTATAATTTCCCATAGAAGGGCAGGATGAATGCATCTAGCTTTGGTATAAACATATTCACTTATTGAATGCATAGGTAGACATAGCATAAACAGGGGTAAATCAGGTTCATAAGATAGTGGACATACACATCTGAGCCAACCTCAAGGATAAAAGGTAAATAAAGAATAAAAGAATAAACTAAGTGAGCAGGCATTGGTCCTATAAAGCTATGCAAAGAATAGCAAATAGCATATGACTAGCATGAGGACTAAGTCTGAGATGATAGGAAGATCCCCGCAGCTGGTCTGCCAGCCGATAGAGACTTTACGAACTCCTACTCAATACCCGAACGTGGAGGAGTGCTTGGGATGGACAGGGCTGTCACCACCTGCCCACCCCCCTCTACCTGTGGGGTACCGACATATCCGCTGATCTCCGCATACCTGAGCACCATGCTCGTGTAATTGGAAACAACTCCTAACCTCCCGGGACCTCAACCCTTAGGATTGACAGGTTAGGTTAAGAGCAACCATGACGGCACAACGAACCATTATCCCATCCTTAGTTCTTCCTCTATTCATATTAATTTGATGAACGATGAAGAACATCGATGAACATATCAAGAACATAACAAATAGACTATATGCTAGTTCGTATGTTATGATCATAATATGAACAAGACTATTCTCTAATTCATATGCATTGCTATATATATAAGATAAGAACTTTCTCATGAAGGAAAACTGAAATGTATTCATACCAAGATGTTCTTTCTTCCTCCAAGGCAAGCTCTCCTTGATAGCTTTGCCTTGCTCAAATACTAATACTATGCTAAAGAATACAAGTAGGAAATGTTAGGCGTATTGCTCCAAATGTTGGTGTGTGTGAAGAGTGGAGGAGCTCCCTCTCTTTATAGCCCAAGTAGGACGGTTCGGGCGTCAACAGATATGGAATGAGGTGAAACCGCCTTGAGGGAACAGTCCTACGAACCGTCTGAGAAGATTGGGCCTGGGAAGGGCCACCAGGGGGGCGGTCGACCCCCTGGTGGGGCCGTCTGGCCACCGCCTTCGCGTGGTAGGTTCCTTCCTGGGCCTGGACCTCTCCTGCGGTTACGATCAGGGCCAGATATGTACCAAAGGTGGGCTCCTTTATTGATCTTGATTGCGTATTTTCTGAATTCGTATTCCTCTTTTACGCTTTCTTCTTGATGTTGTGCACTTCCACTTGTTTCACTATAAATCCTATAAAAAATATAAACACTAGGAGTACAAGTGCAATTCTATTAATAGTATAAGTATATGTGTTAAAGTATGGTTGCTTCTCTCTTTTTAGGCCTAAGTTGGTGGTTAGAATTGATCCATAAGAACCGCCAACAGACACTCGGCAAAGAAGCTCTTTGCCGAGTGCCCGGTATTTGACACTCGGCAAAGGCCCAGACACTCGACAAAGATGCGTGCTCCCGTGATGTTGGGGAGGAGAGATTAGTGAAAAGAGACACATAGTGTCCCACAGAGCATTTTCTCAGAATCAAAGATGATTTTTGCCACACCATCAAAGAGAGATGTGTGTCCTGTGGCTGGTGCGCAACGTATTTAGACGCCTACGTACGACGACCGTGGGCCGGCGGCGCGCCATGCATCATGCATGCATGCATATGGATGAGACTGCGTACGTACGTGCTACTAGTGGTGGTGGTACATGGGAAAGGTTCAGGTGTGCATCGAGAGCAGCTGCACCTTTTGTCGTTGGCTATCGCACTAGCTAAATAAAGAGTAAAAAGACACAGGCAGCTGCAAGTGCAGGAGCCAGGAGGAGGAGGAGGAGAAGAGGCAGAGGAGACAACGCTGCATGCCCAGCTGCAGCCCGGGGCACTACGTTCTCCGGCGGCTCCGGCGGCCCCTAGCTGGCCGGACCACATCCACTTGCCAGTTGCTACTCACTACTCCTATATATATACTATACAGTACTCACCAACACACACAGTGTTTCCCTCTCTCAAACCTTTCACTGTCACTGATATAATGTCTGTTTCTCTGTCCACCTTTACGTGTTTCTGTCTCTAGAAACAAGAATGAGCTAGATAAGACAGAGAGAATTATTGGGAACCAAGAAAAGGCCTGCCACTACGACGAAGTTGCACCGCGGTACTGCGTGCGCTGGGGACAGCGGCTAGTGACACAGCCCCCCACACCAGCCCCTCCCTGCCCTGCATCGACGACACCATTTCTTGCTTTTCTCACTGCTCGGTGGGTCCATGCACGTCGTACACATGCACACTGCTCTTTGCTAGTCCAGCGGTGAATGAAATAAAGGATTAAACTAGGAGTAATCAGTTTAGCTGATCATGGATAGATTGATAAATTAATCAATGCTTGGGGGCCAGACGGCACCAACTCCCTGTAAAAGTTAGGGTTAGCGTGATACCTTTTCAGGTTTACGGTTGCGTGTTTATATAAGGTGGGAAACACCCCCACCGTGGTTATACATGAGGTTGTTACAACAGATAGAATCAATCTAGATCTAACTATCACGAGTACAACAGACTCCTAACAACCTCATCTGTACAATGTACATGGACGCAACCTGTTACAACCGTGTTACCAAGATTCTATATCATCTAACATCCTCCCTTAATCTTAGCCACTTCTGAGATTAAGATTGCTTCTAAACTTGTGGAGTTTGACAACTGGTAAAGCCTTTGTGAAACCATCAGCTAATTGACCACCTAAAGCTATGAACCGAACTTCCAGCAACGTCTGAGCAACTCTTTCATGAATAAAATGAAAGTCTATTTCTATGTGCTTTGTTCTCGCTTGGAAAACTGGGTTTGCTGAAAGATAAGTAGCTCCAAGATTATCACACCACAACCTGGCCTTAGGAGGATGATGAACACCAAGTTCAGTCAACAATTTCTGAACCCATATCATTTCAGCGGTAGCATTAGCTAACGCTTTTATATTCAGCTTCTGTGCTTGATTGGGACACCGTTGGTTGTTTCCTGGCTAACCAAGATATCAAGTTGTCGCCAAGAAAGACTACAAAACCTCCAGTTGATCTTCTATCATCAACACAACTATCCAATCTGCATCTGAGAAAGCACTGACTAGTGTAGACTTGGATTTTCCAATTCGGAGCCCAAGCTTAATAGTCCCACATATGTACCTCAGGATCCTCTTCATGGCACTATAGTGTACTGTAGTTGGTGAATGTAAGAACTGACATACTTTGTTCACTGAAAATGTTGTGTCAGGTCTTGTTAAGGTCAAATATTGCAAAGCACCTACTAACTTCTGTACCATGTAGCATCTTCAGGACCAAGTTTCTCACCATCCTCAATACTAAGTTTCTCATAAGTAGAAAGAGGAGTATCAACAGGCTTACACTGAGTCATACCAAACCGTTTTAAAACATCAGTGGCATACCGTTCTTGGCTGATCATGAATAGGCTTAGGGTTAAAGTAGTTTGATTTGGTGTTATTGACAATCTATACCATTATCATCTCTCCACCATCAGTAATATTATGCCGGGTTTCCTTTGATCTTAGATTTGCTCTTGGTGTAGATAGATAGCTTATTCATGCTTCATGGATCCCTTATCGGCTAAATAGCTGATACGGTTACGCTTTCACTGGCAACACGCGTACATGACCTGACTAGTTGCGGATTAGCTTTTTATACTCGTTTTATATACTTAGAACACACCGTTATCATCAAGACATCATGTAGTTCTCCCTATTAGAGATGTTCTAGGTACATCTAGCTAGTGTAGGGGGGTTATTTGGTGCTTGATGGTCATTCATGCGCATTGCATATCCCGATTTGATCTGTATCGACTAAACTGATCGGCTAATTGAACTGTGATATCATGCATAATCTATTTTAGCCTTTTTGTTTATTCTTTACCATTAAGCTTACAAATACACAGGAGTTGACTCTCTAGTCAATTTCCATCGATTATCAGCTACTTACAGAGCTATATATCTCGGAACTGTCTAGTAACAAACCGACAGGTTCCAGAATTTGACATTTGTCTTTCTTTATCAATTGTAGGATCAAATTGACTGGCACGCCGCGCAACCCATTCTCCCATCAAGTCCTTGAGGCTTAGGGAATCAACAAGCTTCTCCTGCTTTAACACAACCCCGCGAGCCTCCCCAAATATGTTGTGCACAGAGCAAGATTTTGTGTCAACACTTATTCACATAAACAAGATTTGGCCACGTTCATGTTCATGTCCAGTATGTCCATTACATTGGGGATGGTGCCACAATTGCCAGCCATTTCTAGGAGATGCATCAGTAATTTGGCATAATTTATTCTGCGTTCTGCCTTTTTTGCAAATTTAAATAAAAAAAGATGTGAAAAAGTGTACATTTGTTTTATTGTTTTACGGCTATAGAGGGGCATGAAGCAATTCAAGTTGATACTAAGGCATCTTGCTCCTTCGACCTACGCACATATTCTGAGCTGGATGCAGGGCATTTCTAAGATTCCATTAAAATCCTGCAAAACTAGTAGCCATAGACATAATAAAGTTAGAATGGTTAATCATAGTTAGGAGTTCAGTGACAATGCAAAACTAGTAACCATTTTTTTTACCAACATTCAACCCAATTAGCAGAGGCGTGCTCACCATCTAAAAAATCATCCTAAACACTAATCTGTCAGTGCCCAAGTAGTACTAAATCAAATATTTGTAATAAGAAAAAATGAAAAAAATGAGCAGGT
Organism: Bothriochloa decipiens; assembly: GCA_023333625.1. Lineage (NCBI taxonomy): Eukaryota > Viridiplantae > Streptophyta > Magnoliopsida > Poales > Poaceae > Bothriochloa > Bothriochloa decipiens. The sequence continues at coordinate 36,150,434 of CM041645.1, forward strand.
GTATAATGTGCAGATCGGCCAGATTAAAGAATGGATTGGTTTTAGAAAACATAAACTAAAAAGACATATAAGAACGATTCTTAATGGACTGAATCTGAATCTGAATATAAAAAAAATCCAAGTGAGAAGCAATCATGTATGTACATCACGATGGAACAAGAAACAAATAATTTACACAATATATTAAAAATTAGGGTAGTAACAAGAAGTAGATTTATGCATGCCGTCAAGTTTTTTGGCAGATTCAATGTAGATGCGTATGGTATACCATCATTTTTAAATGGATTTCTGCAAATAGATAAAAAACAAAACACTTGAATCAAGAAATTGCAAAGTCAAAGAAAGATCGAGTTTTGAACAAATCTCCTAGGATCTGGGCAAGAGGAGTAGAGAAGTATGATTCAGCGAATTCACCGGTAGAATAACCCAGGGACAACTCGTAGGGGCAATGACTTCAGCGGCAGCGACGACGACCGTAAATGTACCATGGCGCTGGCACCGGCCTGCCATTAGATGAGAGGGAGAAGAGAAGTGAACTTGGGATTTGGTTCAAAAAGAAAGGAATGGGAACAGGATTTGGGGGACGGACCAAGAGATTCAATGACGAGGACACCAGGCGGCGGCGGGTATGGCAGGCTGCGGCGCGGGCGGCGAGTATGGCAGGCGACGGGGGCGAGTATGGCAGGAGGCGGCGGTGGCAGCAGCGAGTATGGCAGGAGGAGTCGCTTGGGAGAGAGAAAACGAGGGAAGAAAACGAGTGGTGGAAGATGAGTCTTTGAGAGAGAGAGAAGATTGAAGAAAAAAGTTGTCGGTTGGTGTCAGAGATGAATACAGCATTTAGAAAATGTTCCGATACAAATACAGGCAGTATACGAGTGGAGCAGTAAAAGTTGGCACGGATCTCAAAACAACATCTAACGGTCGCATGAACAGGAGCACATGCTCTGCGTAGCAAAATTTCCGCGTCCCACCTTTCCTGTTTCTGTCTCTCACTCTCTCCGGCGTGTCTCTCAGGAGTGGGTGGCAAAACTAACCCCCCACTGCGGCAAGCAGCTCTAGCTAGCTGCAGTGCACTGACTGACGATTCCTACTGGAAGAAAGGGTAGCAGTACACTGTAGTGGAGAGAGAGGGAGGGAGATCAGCAATACGACATACGCTCAGACAGAGAAAAGGATCGAGCGAGAGACGGCCACGCGGCAGCAGCATGGAAAATTGGAAATGGAATGATGGCAATATGATTCATGGATGCATGGATCCGCCATGGTCTAGACGACATATGGTGGAGAGACGCGATCGATCCCCCTAATTTCACTCGGATCCATCCCTCTGCTGTTTGCGTTGCTGGGCGTGGGCAAAAGTACCCCCAACCGCCACTATATAAGTGCGCGCCTTTCCTCCTCTGCCACCAGCTTCCCTTCTCTTTCCTCATCATCAGATCGTCTTCCTCCTCTGGACTCTGGCCTCCTCCTCCTTTTCCTCTCGTCGTCTCCCTCCTAGCTACCACTAGCAGCAGCCGTCGCGGCTCGTCATCAGCCAAGAAAACTAAGCTGCTGTGAGCTAGTGACTTAGTGTGTGTGTGTTGTCTTGAAGAGGAGATCGATCGATCGATCGATCGAGGCCGGCATACACTAGCATATCGATCAGCAATATAATGAGCATCTCGGTGAACGGGCAGTCGTGCGTGCCGCCGGGATTCCGGTTCCACCCGACGGAGGAGGAACTGCTCAACTACTACCTCCGCGAGAAGGTGGCCTCCCAGCAGATCGACCTCGACGTCATCCGCGACGTGGACCTCAACAAGCTCGAGCCATGGGACATCCAAGGTACGTACGTGGTCATGGACTCATGGATCAAATCCGAGCTGGTGACCTGATCATGTATGAACATGAACATGGACATGAACTTAGCTACCTCTCCCTCCAACTGCTACTACACGTACCCATGGGAATTGCACCACCAACACCTGCACCGTCGACTACGGCTGCCATGTGCCAAGGGGCGCAGGCACAGCTCCCAGAGCCGGAGCTTGCTGAGTTCTAGTACGAATTGTGGGGTTTATTATGTTTGACTAAGGATGACAACGGGTCAGGTTCGGATCGGGTGGAGTCTCCGTATACCTAAAACTAAAACCCAAACCCGAAACCGAAACCGATTTCAAAACCAAACCTGTGGATACCCAAACCCGAATGGGTACCCATAACCCGAATGGATATCCAAATCTGCCGATATGTATACACATATTCACATGTATAAACAAGAGGCAACAAATAAATATTTTCATGAGTCAACTTTAAAAAAATTTAATAATTTAATTAAACAAGTTATTATTAACATATTATAAAATATTAGTTTTAATTCCAAATGATTTATTTCAGAAATCAATTGGATATCCATGGGTGAAAAACTAAACCCGAAACCAAACCCGAAACTGAACCTAAAAACCGTAGGTGAAAAATTATCACCAAACCCGAACCCGTAGGATGCTAAACCCGCAGATATCCATCCCGAACCCGATCCGCTATCATCCTTATGCTTGACCTCGTGGTGAATGCAATACCTAGCTAGCCAGCTAGTAACATGCATCTAGCCTGTTCGTTCATCGACAACCTAAACGATCGAATTGTACATGTGAGTGCTAACAAGTCGATCGTCCACGGTGCTGATCGAATTGCAGAGAAATGCAAGATCGGTTCGGGCCCGCAGAACGACTGGTACTTCTTCAGCCACAGGGACAAGAAGTACCCGACGGGGATGCGCACGAACCGCGCCACGGCCGCCGGGTTCTGGAAGGCCACCGGCCGCGACAAGGCCATCTACAACGCCGTCAAGCGCATCGGCATGCGCAAGACGCTCGTCTTCTACAAGGGCCGCGCGCCGCACGGCCAGAAATCAGACTGGATCATGCATGAGTACCGCCTCGACGACCCTGCTGCTGGCTCCGGCGATGCCGCCGCCGCTGCCGCTGCCGCCACGGTAAGCAAGAACAAACATCCATGATCGATCGCCCACCCATGCATCATCCAGCTCGATCAGATCTTCCTTCAATCTTTTCCCTAGCTAGCTAATATAATTGTCTACATCGTTAATCTTTGCACCAATTCACGTACGCCACCATTAATTATTGCCTGCCGTAAGAAACAATTATATGGCGGTGATGCTGCAATCATACGAGTAGGGATGCCCAGCCTTGATATGATCCAGCTCATGCCGTAAGAAAAAAATTGATTTTTTTTCATCTTTTTTCTCTCTTGATTGATTGATGAGGAGAGGAGAGAAAAAAGAGTGTGTACGGTGGAGTGGAGAGAGCAGTAGTAAGCTATACGGAGGCAGTAATTACTATTGAACTTTGTCATGTGCTTCATGTACCCCAAAAGGTAGCAATAATTAACACTGCTGCCCTGCTTTATCGATCGGCCTCTCATCGTCGTCGTCGGCGTCGGCGATGTCGTGGTGGACACGTCGCCGCTGCTGCTGCGGCGTCGGGCGGCGGGCAGGAGGATGGCTGGGTCGTGTGCAGGGTGTTCAAGAAGAAGCACCACCACAAGGAGTCATCAGGCGGAGGCGGGGGCAGCAAGCACGGCAACGGCAGTAACAACGACCACGGGGACGGCGGCGGCAAGGCTGCTGCCGCTGCGGAGGAGGCGGCGGCGGCGGCGCACCAGCACCACGGCGGCCTGCAGTACTCCTCCAGCGACGACGCGCTGGACCAGATCCTGCAGTACATGGGCAGGTCCTGCAAGCAGGAGCACGAGCTCCTGTCGCCACCGCTGGCGGGGCGGGCGGCGTCCAGGTACCTCCGGCCCATCGAGACCGTGCTGGGCGGGCACGGGTTCATGAAGCTGCCCCCGCTCGAGAGCCCGTCGGCCGCGGCCGCGGCAGTGCTGACGACGCCGCTGCAGCACGCCGTCTCAGGCGACGCCGCAGCCACTGTGGAGCTCGTCGTGGACGACCTCCTCGGCGGCCTTCACCGCGCCGGAGGGAACGGGATCACGGACTGGGCCATGATGGACCGGCTGGTGGCGACGCACCTCAACGGGCAGGCGCCCGACGTTGCGGACCACCAGCTCGGCACCTGCTTCGACGACGCCACCGGCGCCGACGACGACGACGGTGGCCTAGCCTTCTCCTCCGGCGCCGCCAACCGGCTGCTCACCGGCTCCAGCGGCGGCGCTGGCAGCGACGACGACCTGTGGAGCTTCACTCGGTCGTAGGCTTCGGCGGCGCGGCCGCGGCAGCCACGTCGTCGTAAGCCCCCCCACGTGATGACATGGCCAGCATGCCCCTGGTACAGTAGTAAAGAAGAGACAACACCAACAGCTGCAAGAAGAGAGAGAGGAGAAAATAAAACATAGATCTCTAGAGAGAGAGATTACAAAGGTGATTAGAGTGATGAGAGAGAGTGAAAGGAGATGGAAAGAATGGCCGACAGATTGCTGATCGATTAAAAGCTGCTTCTGCTGGCAGTAAGTTGGGAGTGGCACTGTCACTCAAACGCCACGTGATCTCCTCGATCTCACCGATTGTTGTTGTTATAATTATAATATAATCAGTCCTATATCTATATAGGACATATAAGCATATGAATATGAAAGATACCCATGTATTTGTCCGTGGCTGCATGCTGCATCAGTTTCCACCTGTGAGTGAGGTAACCGACTTTCGACCATTTTAGGCCAGCCTTGTTTAAACAATTCAAGAATTTTTATTTAGATACTATTTTTATAGAGTTATCAGGGTGCTACGCTAGCCAGAAAGTAAAACTTTTCTACCTCATAAATCAGAATCTACTGCTAGATATAGGTCATGGGATTACCACTAGACACGCAGGTGCAGCGGAAGACTCGATGTAGTCGAACGCGTCGCAGTAGTGCCGTGCAGTTGCGTGGTCGTCCGTCAAATACACCCTTCACTCGCGGATGGTCTGAGCATGTTCTCGACCAGTCTAACTAGTCGCCGACCAGTTGTCGACCACCGTGATCGACGAGGTCCGTCCTTGTGCCGCAGATGCAGCACCTCCGAGGTATCACACACGTGCGGGGAGAAGCGTTGTGCAACCGGACTGCTAGGTCCGCGAGGAGCAAAGGCGTGAGCGCGGGGTGGACGACGGCTGCTGAATAGATCAAGCGGATTCACTTTTGCCACGCTCTTTCCCTTACTTATATAGGTGTCCCTATGCGGCCCCGACCTGGAGGCCTATCAGGAAACCCTAAGCCTTGTCCAATTCGGGTCCAATCCGAATTAGACTTCCAATCCTTAAGCGTGCGACCCTATGGGTTCACGCACATATAGACATGGGCCGAGTACTCCTACTTGCCCAATAGTTGACAGCGGCCTCTAGCAGGGCGTGACAACTCCTATACATACGCAAAGATCATATCTGACGAACCACCTACGACCTCGTACAAGTTATTCCCTTTTCCACACGATATATGGTTCAACTCTTGGGTTAACACTTAACCCTAGCACGACCATGTATTTGTTGATCTAATCACTTGAGTGATCCAGTGATATCTCTTATGCGGAGAGGGGCAAATTCCATCTTGACTGTCCATGTCTCATAGCATGCTTTTCGACCACCCGAAGACCACCTTTATAACTACTCAGTTACGGAACAACGTTTGACGGTCCCTAAGTAGGCTGTTTCACACCTTGAGAACATACCACAATCTCAGGTCTAAGGACATAACGTACATGACGTGAATAGAGACTTTCTCAAGTTGGGTCAGTCCAGCCTGCATGTCTCATATGTGCCCACATTATTAGTTTGACATCTCTATGTCTATGACTTGTGAAACATAGCCATCAACTAATATATGTGCTGGTCTAATATTCAAGTGTGTTTTCACAAGAATACCGAGCAGGGACAACATTAGAATAAACATTCAAGTAATGAGTTCCACAAACAATTCACATAATTGCCAATCAATATAAGTTGTCTATATGAATATTCAATGAACACTTAATACATGTCATAGATACAATCAGAATATCATCATCTCCATGATTACCTCTAGGGCATATTTCCAACAATCTCCCACTTGCACTAGAGTTAATCTTTAAGATGTCTAATCCCCATAGACCTCATGTGCGCCTCATGCTTAGGATGTGGAAGAGCCTTTGTCAAAGGATCTGCTATATTCAAATCCATATATATTTTGCATAATTTGATCTCTTCTTGTTTCACAAACTATCGAATGAGATGAAACTTCTGAAGTACATGTTTGTTCTTCTAGTGATCCCTAGGCTGCTTAACCTATGCGATCGCCCCATTGTTATCACAAAGTAAATTCAATGGGCCTGATGCATTAGAAAACACACCAAGTTCAATGAGAAACCTTCTCAACCAAACACCTTCCTTTGCAGCTCCACCAGCCGCAATGTACTCGGCTTTTGCTGTAGAATTGGTCATCGTTTCCTACTTGAAATTCTTCCAGCTTACTGCACTACCATTTATTGTGAACACAAAACCTGATTGAGATAGTGAATCATCCACGTCGGTTTGAAAGCTAACATCGGTGTAACCATTTACAACGAGCTCCTCCTGACCTCCATAGATTAGGAACGTATCCTTAGTCCTTCTCAAGTACTTAAGAATATTTTAACCAGCGTCCAGTGACTCTCACCAGGATTATCTTGGTACCTGCTCGCAACACTTAGAGCATATGCAATATCTGGGCGAGTACATATCATGGCATACATGATGGAACCAACTGTCGAAGCATATGAAACCTTACTCATGCGCTTGCGCTCAGCATCAGTGGAAGGACACTGCTTGTCACTGAAACACATACCATGTGACACAGACAAGAACCCTTTCTTAGACTGTTCCATGTTGAATCGCTTCAACACCTTGTCAATGTACGCGTCTTGGCTTAATCCTATTAGCGTTCTTGACGTATCTCTATAGATCTTAATTCCCAAGATATATGCTGTCTCTCCTAAATCCTTCTTTATGGATTGCAACATCAGAATGTCATTCCCGATCAGTAATATGTCATCCACATACAAGATCAGAAACACCACAACGCTCCCACTTTCCTTTTTGTAAACACATGGTTCTTCTTCATTCTGACAGAGGCCAAACCCTTTGATGACCTCATCAAAATGAATATTTCAACTCCGAGATGCTTGCTTTAACCCATAAATTGATTTCTTAAGCTTGCATATTTTTCCAACATTGTTAGGATCAACAAAACCTTCGGGTTGTATCATATACACGTCCTCTTCCAAATACCCATTCAGAAAGGCTATTTTAACATCCATATGTCATCTCATAATCGAAATATGCAGCAATTGCTAGAATGACCCGGATAGATTTAAGCATCGCTACTGGCGAGAACATCTCGTCGTAATCAATTCCTTGAACTTGCCAAAAACCCTTTGCGACAAGTCAAGCTTTATAGACGTGAACATTTTCATCCATATCCTTCTTCTTCTTATAGATCCATTTGCACTCTATGGGTCTAACCCCATCAGGCGGGTCAACCAGGTTCCAAACCTGATTGTCTCCCATGGAATCTATCTCGGATCTCATGGCACTCTGCCATTTCTCAGAATCTAGGTCCATCATTGCTTCCACATAATTTGCAGGTTTGTCATCATCTAACAACAACAGATCACCACGTAATTCATGAAGTCTTGCTGATCTTTGTGGTTGGGGCAGTGTACCGACCACCGGTGTACCGACCACTGTTGTATCAACCACGGGTGTCTCAACTTGTTCTACTACATTAGCATCACTAGTAGAGTCATTCCCTATTCGCTCCTCTTGAACTTCTTCAAGATCTTCCAACCACTCCTATCTCCTTTGAGAAACTCTTTCTCTAGGAAGACACCATTCTGAGCAACAAACACTTTGCCCTCTGATCGGCTATAGAAGTAATACCCTAAAGTTTCCTTTGGATATCCCATGAAGAGGCACTTGTATGACTTTGGTTCTAGCTTATTAGATATCAATCGTTTGACATGAGCTTCGCAACCCCAAACTTTTAGAAAAGACAAACTAGGACGCCGACCAGTCCACATCTCATATGGTGTCTTATCTATAGACTTAGATGGTACCCTATTTAATGTGAAAGCGGCTATTTCTAGAGCATATCCCCAAAATGATAAAGGTAGGTCTGACCCGCTCATCATAGACAGAACCATGTCCAACAAAGTTCGATTACAACGCTCGGACACGCCGTTTCTCTGCGGTGTTCTGGGCCACGTAAGTTGTGGAACAATTCCACAACTCTTAAGATGATTGCTAAACTCATGACTCAAGTATTTGCCTCCATGATCAGATCGCAAGGCCTTAATCTTCTTGCCACATTGATTCTCTACTTCATTCAAAATTCTTTGAACTTTTCAAATGTTTTAGACTTATGCTTGATTAAGTAGACATACCCATATCTACTAAAGTCATCAGTAAAAGTTATGAAGTATTGGAATTCGCCTCTGGCTATCATGCTCAGTGGTCCACACACATCAGTATGTATGAGTTCCAACAAGTCAGACGCTCTCTCAGAAAAACCTATGAAAGGCGCCTTGGTCATCTTGCCGAGCAGGCAAGCTTCACATGTCTCGTAAGATTAAAAATCAAACAAAGTTAAAAGCCCATTAACATGGAGCTTCTTCATGCGATTCTCACTTATATGACCCGATAATGCCACATATAGGTAGGACTTAACTCATTAAGCCGAGGCCTTTTAGCAGTAACATTACAGACATGTGCATCACCAAGATTTAATATAAATAACCCATTCATAATGGATGCAAAAGCCACAAACATATCATTCTTGGAGATCACACAACCATTGTCTTTACTCGCAAAAGAATAACCATCCTTCATCAAACATGAAGGTGACACAATGTTTTGACTTAAGCTAGGAACAAAATAACAATATTCAATTCCATTATAAATCCCGACGGCAGGTGAAGTTGCATCGTCCCAACATTCAACGCAGCAACTCTTGCATTATTGCCCACGCAGAAGTCAACCTCTCCCTTTTCCACGCTTCTACTTCTTATCATTCCCTGCATCGTATTGCAAATATGAGCAACCGATCCGGTATCAAATACCCAAGAATTGATATAAGAGTTAGCGAGAAAAATGTTCGTAACATGAATAACAAGAGCACAAGCAGCAGTAGTACCTTTACTGCCACCATCATTCGCTAAGGACGCTAAGTACTCCTTGCAGTTCCTTTTCCAGGACCTTTCCCCTTACAGTAAAAGCAATCTAAATTTGCAGATGGTCCAGCCTTGGCAGCAGATGGGTTTGGCTTAGAGATCTCATCTTTAGCCTTGCCCTTCTTCTTCTTCCAAGAATTGCCCTTCCTCTTGAACCGAGGCCTATTCTGGACCGCCAAAACTTGGCTACTGTTGGTACCTTTCTTGATGTTGGCCTCTGCTGTTTTTAGCATGCCACAAAATTCATTCAAGCCTCTCTCTGCCCCATGCATATGGTAGTTTGAGATGAAGTTTCCATAGCTGGGCGGAAGAGATGAGAGAATAAAGTCAGTGGCCAACTCTTGGCCGATTGGGAAGCCTAGCTTCTCCAACCTCTGAGTGTAACCAACCATCTTGATTACGTGTGGTCCAACAGCTACGCCTTCTGCTAGCTTGGTTTCAGCAAGCATCTTAGAGACATTGAACCTTTCAGTCCTAGCTTGCGTCTGAAACATTTCTTCAAGCACCACGATCATATCATTCGCTGAATGATTGTTATCAAACTGCATCTATAGATCAAGTTCCCTGCAAGCAAGAATAAGACAACTCACTTCAAGATCAGCATCACATGCTCTCCTGTAAGCGGTTCTTTCAGCAGTAGTTGCATTTTCATCAGGCTCATCTGGTAATGGGGTGTCTAGAATTTCTTTCTTTTTCTCAGCCCTGAGAACAATTCTCAGGTTACGGATCCAATCCGCATAGTTTGTTCCATTCAACTTATCTTTCTCAAGTATTGAACGCAAAGTAAATGGTTGATTGCGGGTGGCCATTTATCTACAACAAAAGTAATGCAAAATACTAAGACAATGTATCCATGAATAGTAAATCATATCAAATAGAATCTACTCCCACTAAAATCAACATCCCTCAATTGATACTTAGTGATTCAAGACCCACAACTAACATGCTGATCAGTGAGCTTTAGCATCACCGCTGGTCAGTACGGTAGATCGATAAGCAACACCTTGCTGATCATATCTCATTTGACTCTTGTTGTTGGGCCAGCATCTCTACGCCAAGCTCTCAACCTTCCCATGCTTCAAGATCCCTAACTATTAGGATGACCTTGTTCAAGTAACCAAACCTTCTTACAGTAAATATCCGATACGAGCCTGTCCAGTCAAGGAAAACTAGTGGCACCCTAATTTCATAGACCCACCATTGATCGTACAAGACTTGTGATAGTGCAAGGTTTGAGGAAGCATACAACTTAAACATTGCTGAGGGATCATTCTACTTCACTACCGCACGAATGTAGACAAAACATTATAGCATGTGAAAGTAGAACATAGTAAGAACGACATAAACACAGATATGACTTGATATAGCACATTGATCCTTTGAGATCTCCATCTCAATGTCAATCTATTTGTCATGGCAATCTCTATCTCCATGGTCCGTGAATGTCATCCAACTGTGGTGCATCCACCAAGACTAGCTATCACTACCGTGAAATTAATTTACATAGTCACGGATCATCACAGATTGGCACACAGGCCATTACATCAAAGTGACAATATCTTAGTGGCTCCAACCATATTGTCATTATCACGATGTGCAAACCATGAATTAATTACATACATGCATCTCATATACATGAGGGCTATACCAATCATCAATACTGCAAAACAGAGTTAGCCGATATAGACATCTAATGTTGCAAGGCCTAAAACTCTATTTTCCAAGCAGTTTTTCACAAATCTAATTTCATCAAACCATGGTTATGATTTTCATTTAGAGTTCGTCTCAATCCGAGTTACGGTTCAAAAGTTATAGTTGTTTTATTGAACAACACTTTTTTCAGCAACCGAGTGCCTAGTAATAGATCCCATCTACTACCATCACAAATCACATGTGCTCGACACTTGACCTAGGGTTCAATTCGATCAATCTTATTGATCTCAAACTCGCCATGACTGGATTTACATGTATCACTTAACTTGGATGGCGGAATTCCGACCGGTACGATGAACCATGATCAGAGACTCATCTACAACGGCACATATCAGCATATGCCCACAGTCGGACCAATAACAAAGTAGCTATGGCTCCGATACCACTGTAGAGTTATGAGGGTGCTACGCTAGCCAGAAACTAAAACTTTTCTACCTCATAAACCAAGATCTACTGCTAGATATAGGTCACGGGATTACCACTAGACGCGCTCGTGCAGCGGAAGACTCGATGTACTTGAACGCGTCATAGCAGTGCTGTACAGTTGCGTGGTCATCCATCAAGTACACCCTTCGCTCACGGATCATTTGAGCACATTCCCGACCATTCCAACTAGTCGCTGACCAGTTGCCGACCACTGTGATCATCGAGGTCCGTCCTTATGCTGTAGATGCAGCACCTCCGAGGTATGACACACGTGCGGGGAGAAGCGTTGCGCAACCTGACTGTTAGGTCCACGAGGAGCAAAGGCGTGAGCGCGGGGTGGGTGACAGCTGCTGAACAGATCAAGTGGATTCACTTTTGCCTTGCCCCTTCCCCTTTCTTATATAGGTGTCCCTTTGTGACCCTGACCTAGAGGCCCATCAAGAAACCCTAAGCCTTGTCTAATTTGGGTCCAACCCGAATTAGGCTTCCATCCGTTAAGCGTGCGACCCTATGGGTTCACACACACATATACATGGGCCATGTACTCCTACTTGTCCAATAGTTGACAACGGCCTCTAGCAAGGCGTGACAACTCCTATGCATACACAAAGATCATATCTGACGAACCACCTATGACCATGTACAAGTTATTCCCTTTGCCACAAGGTATATGGTTCAACTCATGGGTTAACACTTAACCCAAGCATGACCATGTATTTGTTGATCCAATCACTTGAGTTATCCAGTGATATCTCTCTTATGCAGAGAGGGGCAAATTCCATCTTGGCTATCCATATCTCATAGCTGGTGGCGGTCCTTAACTCACATTTTATACCACCAATTAGAATATAAAATCAACACCAAACTTAGTGAATAGGTTTTTGTGCTAATGATTTCCACAATTTTTGGTATTTTACTTGTTTTGTAGGGCTAAGTACAAAAACACACCAAGTTGGGCCAAAAGAAGATTAACACATAAAGGAAATATTCATTTCCCATTTTGGCCCTAAGCAAAAGAAGTAGATAAAGAAACCCAGCCCACTCACCTCAACTAAGCAAATCCACAACATGGCTGCAGTCCAGGCCCTTACACCAGTCCACCAACGAAGTTGGTCACGAACCGACTCAGGGGTGGGCCGATCGGCGCACCTGGTCTGGCCGACGCACTCCTGAGGTGGTTCATGACCAACAGCCTAGAGGCGGTACATTCAATGCCAAGGGAGGGCGGTGCGCTGTGGGTTTTCCCATTCTACCCCTGAACCGCCTTCCACTAGCTACAATAGGAGGGGAGAAGGCACTCTCATTCCATCAACACACCATGGGAGAAGAGCACTACACATTTGAGCATCACTCCAAAGGGGCTTTGCCCTAGTAGCTATCTAGAGTTAGAAAGTGAGATGTGAGGGAAGGGAGCGGGGAAGTGTCGAGCTTGTCGGCGTCTCCCCGAGCTTGTACCTCAATGAACAAGCACTTGGCTCCTTCATGGGATCTTGGCTAAGTAAGTGTTTGTGCTTCTTATAGTCTGATAAAATTCCTTTGTTTATCTAAGCTTTACCAATACTTACTTACGGGATCATCGTTCGTCCTTGTGGCGGATGCTCTAGTAGAAGGACCCCGGGGATGGGTAAGCCTTGATACCACGCTAGAGTAGTAGTTGATAGCTTAGACGTGGTGTTTAGGCTTGAGGCTACCTTTGTTTGCATCGTTCACGTACGGTTGAGGTGGCAGGTGGCGGGGAGTGACCTTGTCTCATCCATCCTT
>CM041645.1:36167304-36218935 GCA_023333625.1 Bothriochloa decipiens
CACAGTTTTTGGTCCATATTGACACGTGTCAAAAAACGGTGTCAACAATATCAAATACATAGAAATACAAATATAAAAAAATCAAAGTGACTTATAATTTAGAACAGAGGGAATAAATCATTAACATGTTAAATATTTTTGTTATGGAATTGCTAATGGTCTAATACAAGTTTTAAAAGAACTTGACTAAATAGAATATAATTAATATAATTATACGATCATCAACATTTGGGGTGGGGGGATAAGTGTCTATTAAAGTCCTGCAGTTAAATTGATCAGTTCTCTTCTTCAAGTGTCTAAGAAAAATGTTCCATATCTTCTTCAAGTATAGGCAAAGATGGCGAAAACATGAGGAGTGATTTTGGTTGCATCAAGTTTTTGTAATATGGAAACCATGCTTATCTTCCATGAGCCTTTTTATATGATTAAACCAAAAAAATTCATATGAAGTAAATTTAAGAGTTTTCTGGTATCAGTGTGAACGTAGTTGCTAGCCCTATTTTAAGGATGGATGGATGAGTCTGGATGCCTAGGGACTGTCCAGGACATCGAGGATGATTAGTCATCGTCCAGGATGATTAATTGACCCTAGACAAGTCCCCTGATAGTCTCGGTCGTCCCCTATACGGGGACTGATATATACCATATATATATTATATAGTTATATACAATATACATTATACCATATATATATAGACACACTGATATACTACATGTTCTAGGCTCTACATAGGTTAGTTGGCAACATTTGGAGTAGTTGATGCTACTGAACCAGCAGCAGCAATTGAGCCTAAAGCAACTGAGGAGACTGGAGCAGAACCAACTCAAACTTCCTCTGGAATGTACACTTCCACTACACACTGCCTCTGTCGATCTAGATCTACACAGAGAAATAGAGCTTCAAACTTAGCACAGCAAAGCACCAAGCTTGGAGGAGAAGGTGATGACTGATGACTGACCTGAGGAGGAGGAGCTCATCTTCATCGTGAAATCTTCCTCCCTTGCACGGTTGGACCTGCACACCCACTAGATCTGCGGGCCTCCACATGCAGCATAGCAGCACAAGATGCAAGGAAGAGAGGGAGGGCAGCTGGAAGGGAGGGAGGAGCAGAGAAGGAAGAAGAGGAGAGGGATCTGCAGTAGTACAACAATGGAGGCGGCTGCTGTAGCTGGATGGGAGAGGTGAGAAGAGTGAGTGTGCGTGGGGGTATAAACCCTATACCCTCACAGAGAGGCCTTGGGCCGCACGGCCCAGATGTCCCATACCACAAGACGAAGCCCGTGGTCCGCGTGGGACCTAAGGCTGCTTAGCACGCAAGGAAGCCTAGTCGGTTAGGATTTTCATCGTACCGTCCAAGTTATGGAGCATTGTAACCGACCACAGGGGAAACCCTAGATCTGTAACCCTACACCCTGACCATATAAGGTCGGTAGGGACCCCCTCAAATGCATCTAGTACTCTCCTATACTTAGCAATACAGCACATAGAGACGCAGGACGTAGGGTATCGCACCTCGTGGCCCAAACCTGGATAAACCCTAGTTGTTTGTCTTGTGTCTCACCTCTGGTTCATAGGTCCTAGCGCACCCTTGCCGATCATCTACTACCTCGAGTAGCCCTGTGGTAGACTACCAAGGAGATATTGTTGACAGTTGGCGTGCTAGGTAGGGGTGCGTGATCTGATCTTGAGGTGAGCCAGATGGTTTCCTTCCCGGCTTCCATGACATTCGAGGCAGGCATCACCTTCACCATCGGGGCGTTCACCTCGACCTTAGGCGTGGCGGCGACCACCGAGACCATGGGAGCAGTGCAGCTGGCCTCTGCACCAATCACCGTGCCAACCCCGGGGTCATCTGCACAGCAACTAGTTGGCTGCTTCCTCTCTACGAGAGAAGGCACATCGACAACTCCGATCTAATCGATCTGATTGATCGACACGGTGAAGGTTGGATGAAACCCTGTCCTTGTTCAAATCTATTCAGAATCAGCTCTGGGCTAGGGAGTTCACCACAATCAGCCACCATCATTGTGGGTGTACGATCCGCACTGACCACGCCCGCCGTCTAGATCCAACTCTGGCCGCGGCTTAGGCACCGCCACCGACAACCAAGGTGGCCCCAACTTCTCCCTGCAGCGTCAACATGGACATACAAGCCACATTGGCCGCTCATGCCACCCAAATCCAACTCTGGCTGTGGCTCGAGCACCATGGCCTATTTAACTAGGTGACTTCATCGACCACCACTAGCGTCGGCAAGGACGGATGAGCTGAGCTGACCGCTCGCACCGCCTAGATCTAACTCTGGCCGCGGCCCGAGCACTGCCACCTGCCCGTTAGGGTGGTGCAGCCTCCAATCAACACCAGTAGCAAGCGGCCAGCCAACCAGGCCCACCGTCCTCAGCAACCAAGACTGAACCTTGTAGCAGCTCGGGCCCCGCCACCTGTCCATCAGGACGGGTTTATTAATGTTCATCATCATCAGCGTGGGTGCATGAATCACGCTGACCAACCCCAGCACCCAGATCCAAATCTAGCCATGTCTTGAGCACAGCGCCAGGACCAGAGGCAACAACACCGGGAGCAATGGCCACAACCCGCCGGTCTCATGCTGGTTGGTCCAAACGCTCCTGCAGCCCAGGTGCCTCCGGTGCAACAGATCCAGATGCAACAACCGCCGGCAGCTGGTCCTGTATCGACAGGCATGAACGCTCTTGCTCCAGGTGGTGGAGCTATTTTCCCACATGGGCTGCATAAGACAACAGCCTTATATGCGAGGAACCTATGGGTTGCACCCATACAGCGCGATGACCACATCTGGGATCTAAATCCCACTCTAGTTCCAGTTCTCGAGGATGACTGGCATGTGGTCAACATGGTGACTATTGGCGGTCCTTATGGATCATTTCTAATCTGCTAATTTAGACTAAAAAGAAGAAAGACAAATATATTCTAGCACATATTGCTTTACTATTAACAAGTTCCACTTGTACCTCTACTATTCATGTTTTACAGGTTTAAGATGCAACAAGTGGAAATACGCAACATAATGGAGAAAGCGCAAAAAAGCAAAAGTCGAATTCAGCAAATGTGCAAACAAGAAATACAAAGGAGCTCACCTTCGGTACATACCTGGGCCTGATCTTAACCATGGGAGAGGTCCAGGCCTAGGGAGAAACCGACCACCCGAAGGCAGTGGCCAGATGGCCCCACCAGTGGGCCCTCCCGGCGCCAGCCTTCTCAGGCGGTGCTCAAGGCAGTTCCCTCAAGGCGGTTTCACCTCCTTCCATATTTGTGGAGGCCGAACCATCCTAGTTTAGCTATAAAAGAGAGGGATCTCCTTCATTCTAAACACACACATCATTTTGGAGTCATTCACCTCACACCTCTCACTTGTATCTTTAGAGTAGTATTAGTAGTTTGTGAGCAAGGCAAGAGCTATCAAGGAGAGCTTGTCTCCTTGGAGGAAAAGGATCATCTTGGTATGAATACAATTTGGTTTTTCTCCATGAGCAAGTTCTTATCATACTTATATAATCATGCATATGAACTAGAGTATAGTTATGATCATGTTATGAGCATAATATATGATCTAGTATATAGTTTATGTATTATGTTCTTGACTTGTTCATCATCGTTCTTCATCGTTCATTGAATTAGTATGAATAGAGGAAGAACTAGGGATGAGGTGATGGTTTTTCGTGCCTTCTTGGTTGCTCTTAACCTAGCCTGTCAATCCGAAGGGTTAGGGTCCGCGGGGGTTAGGAGTTGTTTCCAATTACACGAGCATGGTGCTCGGGTATGCGAAGATCAACGAATATGTCAGTATCCCACGGGCAGAGGGGTAGGTGGGCAGGTGGTGACAGCCCTGTCCATCCCTAGCATTCCCCCACATTCGGATATTGAGTAGGAGTTCATAAAGTCTCTATCGGCTGGCGGACCAGCTGCGGGGATCTCCCTATCATCCCAGACTTAGTCCTGATGCTAGACTTACTAATTAAATGTTTTACTAACAGTTCTTTGCATCGTTATATGTGACCAATGCCTGCACTGTTATATTCTTTTATTCTTTATTTCTCTTTTATCCTTGAGGTTGACCCCGATGTGTGTCCACTATCTTGAATATCATGTCTTATTCCTATTTACTCTATGCCTACCATTGCACTTAATAAGTAATCATGTTTACACCACGCTTGATGCATATTTCCCTCCTACGGGAAATTATAAATATGACACCCCTGAATACTCACGGGTTGAAATGCTACAATGATAGTTTTGTGCGCTTGTAGATTTATTATAATTTCTTACTGAGCTATCAATTGGCGTACCTAAGTACCATTACTTAATTAAGGATTGTAATTCTTGTTGCACCGCGGGGGCGGCGCCGTGATACAGTTTTGCATATCATAAGTAATGATGGTTAGGAAGGCCAATCCGACACTTCTAACTGTTATTACCAGACTGCATTACATAGGCCGGCGCCATTAAGGGCCAAGGGTTACCTTTCTGAAGTAATGGTGGTTAGGAATGTCAACACACGTTTCTAGTATTATTATTAAGGACGGACTTATGAGTCTATCTTTAGTAGTAATGTTAAGAAACACCAGCAAGCATTTCTGGCACCATTGCTGGGGAGGGAAAAACATCTAGCTGGGATAAACATTGATTGCATAATAAGCATTGGTAGCCATAGTTTAAGCAGGTTAACTTCACTGTTTTCTTCCATTCTTTATTGGAATGAAAACAGGATAGTGTATGAGCGGTTTTGCTCTGCCAGACAACTTCCTCAACAATCCGGAAGCACTCCTAAGGAAGAAAAGGTCTCAAGCCATTTCTTCTTCTACTACTCCACCGGCAGACGAATTGGTCATCCCTGCACCATCCGCTACTACCGCCATGGCCAAGACACTCAGTGACTACTCCACTCCCGCTGTTGCCAATGTGCCCGTTAGGCCTGCTGTCAATGTTGGAGATGGAAACTTTGAGATCTGTATGGGCCTTATCTCGATGGTGCAGGCAAGTCAGTTCTGTGGCTTGCCAAGTGAGGACGCAAATGCTCACTTGCAACACTTCCTTGAGCTGTGCGACACCATCATCATAAAAAACATCGCACAGGATAGTATCAGGCTCCACTTGTTTCCTTTCTCCCTCAGAGGGAAAGTGAAACAATGGTTCTATCAAAACAAGGAAGCTATCAACACCTGGGACAAATGTTCCACGGCGTTCCTCGCCAAATTCTTCCCCATAAGTAGGACCAGTGCTCTGAGAGGGAAGATTTCAAACTTCTAGCAATCTTCTCTCTAGTCCATCCCTGAAGCATGGGAAAGGCTGCAGGAATATATCCGGTCTTGTCCTCATCATGGAATGGAAGATTGGCTGGTGCTCCAAAACTTCTATGAAGGCCTCATGGCCATGTCAAAGGGGCACATAGATGCCGCAGCTAGAGGTGCATTCCTCTCCCTCACCATCACGGATGCAACCGCACTCATTGAGAAGATGGTGGCCAATCAGATTTGGGGAGAAGGAAGAAAAACACAAAAAGGCACGCATACCATGAAGGAGACGGATTTGCTGGCCGCAAAAATAGACTTGTCGGTGTCTTGACCCGGGGGCCTAGCACCAACAAGTAACTACGTGCTGTGTGCTCCCTAATCTGGATGGTGATGCAAGAAGAACACACGATTTATCCTGGTTCGGGCAAGAGAAGGCCCTACGTCCAGTGGGGGGAGGATGTCTTGTGTTATCTTGCACCGAAGTGCTTGTACAGGGGAGATACAAGCGAGCACGTATGAAATGGGGTGAAGAACGAGGCCTAAGTCTAGAAGAGCTAGCCCTATGCCTTGCAATGTGCGTGGAGAGGCTTAGTGAGTTCGAATGAGTTCGGATGAGTCTTTCTCCTCAGCTAGCCCTGCGTCCCCTTTTATAGTCCAAGGAGGGGCATGGGTGTACAGAAAACTCTAAGAGTGCTGTGAGGGCAATCATAGGCGATGACGTCGAGGACCGATCATGTCATGCACACTGTAGGGGTGTGTGCTGCAATGAGGTTGAGCCTTGTAGCAGCGTGCGTGATGATGAGATTCGCCCTCTTGAGCCGTCACGGTGAAGTCGGTGATTGGCCGGTCCTGATGATGACGCTAGCATGCCTCAGTAGTGACACGGTGAAAGACGTGACCTCCTGTTAAGGGCATACGACTTGCAGGAGATGGCGTACAGGAGTGGTTGGATCACTGAACGGGGCCACTGAGAGCTCAAGTCGAGGGGTACCCAGGGGGCCTCAAGGCCGTGTGGATAAGAACGAGCCCCGGGATTTCTGGTACGGATGTTGACATTTGTGTCTCGAGGGGGCGCCTGACGAGGAACAATGTTTAGTATGAAGGAATAGTGGTCTGTATGAGATGACGCTTCCTCGGGAATGGGCGGTAAAAGGTAGACCAGACCTCTGCACTCGCCAATCATCATAGTTGCTGTAGCCATGGGGGTTGGCAGGAGTAGGTGAGATATAATAACTGCTCTAGGTGCCGTACAGGGAGCAGGTGGTCGAGGGGTGCAGTACTCGACGGGGGGTCATTCGCCTAGATGGAGGTCTGTCATTCACTGAGGGGTCGACCGCCTGCCGCGCGTTCCACTCCGACGGGGGTCTTTCGCCCGGATGGAGGTCCATCATTCGAAGGGGTGTCGCTTGCTCAGCCAAAAACCCATCGCTCGAGGGGTCCTGCCGAGCAGGTGCCGGTCTGGGCCGTCGAGGCCCGTTCATGGACTAGCCCAGTGCGGCTTTGTTCCTGAGCCTTATACTTGAATGTTTTTGGAGTTTGGGCTCATCATGGATTATAACTAGAGATCATGGTGGCGGGTTTTGTACATCGGGATTAATATCCTTGATCGAGGATTTAGGGTACCCCGTTGTTCAGGTACCCAACAAGACTTGCTGATGTAGAAGCTGAACGATCGTGCCACCAACCTTACCATGAGCACAGTCCAGGCCATGGACTCACACATGACGTGTGAAGTCTACGGAAACGTTGGCCATTCGAGGCACAACTGCCCTGAAACCCAAGAAGAAGCTTCGTACATCAACAATGGGTATCGCCAACCACAGCAGGTAATAATGGGTGGAACAACCAGCACCGCCCGCAAGGTAATGATTTCAATTTAAATTTCAACTCAAACCAACCTTCCTTAAGAGACCTCATTGTAGGACAGGCTAAGATCAATGAGAATCTTGCCAAAAAGTTGTCCTTTAATAATAAAATGTTTGAAAATATGAACACAAAGCTTGAAACTCTATCTTCTTCTATTAAAAATCAAGTAAGTTTCAACAAAATGATAGAAACTCAGATGGTTCAAATAGCTGCTTCTATCCCTATCAACAATACGGGAAAAATCCCAGGGCAACCTAAGACTTCTCCCAAGTTTGTTCATGTAGCTACAGAGCAATAAAGGAAGAAGAGTCCTACCAACGGACTATAAATGTTGAGCCCTTGTTGAAGGTCATCGGTAGTTATCTAAAAAAATATATATAATAATATATATACCTTTGTAATAATTATCTGAAGGGGCCCACACCATTATTCAAGCTTGGGGGAGGCACCCCCACTCAGGTATTGTATCCTATGCTTTTGAAAAAAATAAATATATATACTTATATATTTATATATATATTTCATAAAATTATTTTCTCGTATTCAAAAAAAAGAGTTTCCCTCTTTCTAGTTTCATAGAAACTCTATTTTTAGTCCAAAATAAATTTTCTCCAAAAATTTTATAAAAATCATTTTCTAAAAATTTAGTTTTTGTTCTTTCCAAATCTAATTTTTTCAAATAATTTTTGAAAATCAAAAGTTTCAAATAAATTTGTAGAAAATAAAAAGTTGAAGCAAAGTTCGAATGGGAGTCATTCGTAACCGGCTAGCACATGGGGGTAGCCATTGGAGGGCGCTGCCAAAAGGCAGGATAGAACCAGCCCCACCAGGGGACCGGCTGGTCCCAGGGGCGACCGCCCCCTACGCAAAGGCCTGACAGCCCGGCCTTTTGCCAACGGCTACTAGCCATTGCAAGGAGCGCTCCCCGCCTGCGATCAGCTCTATAAATACCAGGATCCCAGGGTTGAGCTCCTCACCCCTCTCGCACTCACATTTCTTCACTCCCTGCATCACTCTCTTGCTCCAGCACTCTCCAAATATATTCCACAAAGCTCAAAGTGCAAGAAAATTCTGCAAGAACCTCTTGCATTTCCACCACAAAGCAAGATCAAGCTCTCATGCTAAGCTCACTCACCATCAGTGGGATTGGGAGTCGGGTTTCTGGCATGTTCCGGTTAGGCCATCGCTTCCACAGGGGATCAAGCCAAGACACCCCCTCACATGAGGAGAACCCGCCGCAAGGAGGAGGGAAGGAGGCACCAAGAGGCCACGCCATCGACAAGGCCGACGCTTCCTTCATCGACTTGGAGAATGAGCGGGAGATGCAAGCGTACAACCTCCTCAAGGAACGTGAGTTCCTGCACGCACCGGCCTTCGACCCGATCCTTCTCCAGCAGATAAGTATGGATGTTTAATTCAATACCATTTTCAAAAATATTGGTTGAAGCCAAGTTGCCCCTGTGCATGAACTTGGATCTCATCTTTTGACTATCCAAGTCTTGGGCACTTTATGAATTGTCGATTATGGTATTACTTTTTGCTGCTTTGGGAGAGAGCATAGCTCTTTTGGAAGGATCTTGCTACACACTTAGGATTTCATGAGCGATGCTCTATTGTCTTGGGTTTTTCTCTCTCGGGTTATCATCGCCAAACTTTTTGGCATTTGATGACTGGACAGAATGTGACTGGGAAATTCCAACCCAATGTCAACAACATCCATCATCCCACTCTGAGGCTTATGCACAAGTAGATTGCTTATTCTTTCTTTCCTAGAGAGGATACGCACCATGCTTATGATGTTGAGTTGAAATTGCTTTATGTCATGCTTAAAAAGATTAAAGTTGCTCCTATTTATGACCTTGTTAAGCATTGGCTTAATTCTTTCAAAACTTCAACACCTATCATGTGCACTTCACTCATCACTCGTCTTGCTGCTAGTGTTCATCCTCATGGTGCTAATACCATTGTTTATCTTTCTACTCCTCACATTATGTTCAATGAGTTTTATTTTGGGCAAGCCCACACTCTAAAACGTGATGAATTGGGAAGAAAATTGGTGTTTTATTTTCTGGGATATATAAATGAGATTCCGTTACCTAACCCGGAACTCAGTTTATATAATTCCCCATCACTCACCTTCAACCTTGTTGAAGCACGCAGGAGTTCTGTTTCCTGCAGGAAATCACGGAGGAGAGAAGTACAGGAGGAGGAGCCTGCACAGCCCGCACAACCTGCACCACCACCAGCCATGCCCACCATGACACCAGGGACGGAATGGTCCCCTGTCATGTCTACACCTAGGTTCACCCCCGGGTATGGATATGGTATGGGACACATTCCTCACCCTCATGAGGCTGGAGGATCAGGGTGGCAGCAGTCATACGGGGCAGGAGGATCAAGGCAACATGAGCATGCACATTCCTCAGATTCAGAAGGCATGCCACCTCCTGTTCACCCACAGCCGGTCACACTAGAGGTCCTCAACACATGCATAGGAGGAATAGAGCTGCAAAATAGACAAATCCAAGGTACGCTTAACGCTCACATTCAGACCGCCACTCAGTGGCACGAGCAGTACCAGCAGCATTTCATGGACCTCGAAGATGCGAACCGCCGACGGCACGAGGCACACATGGCCTACCTTTGCTCCATGGGACAGTTCCCTGGACCTAGGCTTTGAGCTAGCTTGGGGGAGGAGACCCCACAGAGTAACATGTATCTTTAAATTCTTGCACTTTATGTCTCGCATTTTAGTTCCGTAATTTTATTTTTACTATGATAAAAAAACATTCCACTCCCATGTGTGCTAATATATGTTAGTTTCTCTTCTATTGAAATGATGAATAGTTGCTCTACCTATAATTCGTTTGTGCCTAAGTTATAACTTAGTATTCCTCAATATTTAAGTTTGTTGGCTAAAAATGTCTCATTCTGAGAACTTAAAATCTTGTGGGTTGCAATTGCATGATCCTTTTCTAAGTTGTTGTGAGATATGAGATGGTACAAATAGACTTTGATATGACTTTATTTTAAGAGAAACTTGGCATCCGGAGTTTTTTTCAAAAAAATTCAAAAATCAAAAGTTCCTCAATGATTATGGAACACCTACCAAGGCCATATGACATACTCTACTTTTATAAACTCTTAGTCATATGTTGCTTGCAAAACTTTGACTAGGGTCAAATACCTATGACCTAATGAGATTATGATCATATACCCATGATTGAGATTCACATGCACCCATGCACCCTTCCATCCACCAAAAAATACGTTGACTCTTACCCTAAGAGTTGCGCTCCAGTTTCCACCAAATAAAATTGCTGACCCTCACCCTGAGAGCTATTCCTCATACAAAATTTTCACTCCTCGCATTCGCCATCATGACATCTCTCCATCTAGAAGTCTTCATATGTCAATAAAAAGATATGGGCTATGCTAAAAAAAGCCAAGAGGCATGAGAAAACAAACGGAAAAGAAAATCCAAATACCCATTCAAAAAAATGTGTGATGATGATTTTATAGCCCATATCTCTCCAAAAAGTTTGTTTCATCCAATAAAAGAGAGTCATGATGCATGGAGTGCCAAAAAAAAGTAGAGATAGGTTTTCACCATACTCATTTTCCACACACTTGCACATCTCAATCAAGGTGTATGACTTGTATCTCCTTGTGGTCCGATCTTTGACTCAGCAACACAAGTGATGTAAGTATGCCCACCTTCATACCTGCCCAGAACTCCACTCTCAGCCTTAGTTGTAGGATATAAAGGCAACACTACAATGCCTTTGGTGAGGTAATCATACACATTGAGCGATTGAGAAAATCATTCGAGGAACTTGTTTTATTTTACAAAAATTCATAAAACCTCTGGATAGACGATCTATCAAAGAATGAATGATTGGTGAGTCTGTCATAACCATTCTATCTTGCAACCACCTAAGAACTTGGAGAAGCTACAAGCCCCATGAGAAATCAAGGTAAGGAGTGGATAGAATGCCAACTTATTTAAATTGTGAATGAATGCTTTGTTATAGGCATGGCACTTATGAATTATATCAGCATTGTAGCAACTCCTGATCAACAACCATACTTAGCTATTTGCTTGGGACGAGCAAATGTTAAGCTTGGGGGTGTTGTTGGCGGTCCTTATGGATCATTTCTAAACCACCAATTTAGACTAAAAAGAATAAAGACAAACATATTCTAGCACATATGCCTTTACTACTAAAAAGTTCCACTTGTACCTCTAGTATTCATGTTTTACAGGTTTAAGGTGCAACAAGTGAAAATACACAACATAATGGAGAAAGCGCAAAAAAGCAAAAGTCGAATTCAGCAAATGCACAAACAAGAAATACAAAGGAGCCCACCTTCAGTACATACCTGGGCCTAATTGTAACCACGGAGAGCTCCAAGCCCAGGGAGGAACCGACCACCCGAAGGCGGTGGCCAGATGGCCCCACCAGGGGGCGGCCGGTCCTGGGGGCAGTCGCACCCCTAGTGGGCTCTCCTGGCCCCAGCCTTCTCAGGCGGTGCTCAAGGCGGTTCCCTCAAGGCGGTTTCACCTCCTTCCATATTTGTGGAGGCCGAACCATCCTAGTTTAGCTATAAAAGAGAGGGATCTCCTTCATTCTAAACACACATCATTTTGGAGTCATTCACCTCACACCTCTCACTTGTATCTTTAGAGTAGTATTAGTAGTTTGTGAGCAAGGCAAGAGCTATCAAGGAGAGCTTGTCTCCTTGGAGGAAAAGGATCATCTTGGCATGAATACAATTCGATTTTCCTCCATGAGCAAGTTCTTATCATACTTATATAATCATGCGTATGAACGAGAGTATAATTATGATCATTTTATGAGCATAATATATGATCTAGTATATAGTTTATGTATTATGTTCTTGACTTGTTCATCATCGTTCTTCATCGTTCATCGAATTAGTATGAATAGAGGAAGAACTATGGATGAGATGATAGTTCATCATTCCTTCTTGGTTGCTCTTAACCTAGCTTGCCAATCCGAAGGGTTGGGGTCTACAAGGGTTAGGAGTTGTTTCCAATTACACGGGCATGGTGCTCGGGTATGCAGAGATCGGCGAATATGTCGGTATCCCACGGGCAGAGGCGTAGGTGGGCAGGTGGTGACAGCCCTGTCCATCCCTAACATTCCCCCACGTTCGGATATTGAGTAGGAGTTCATAAAGTCTCTATCGGCTAGCAGACCAGCTACGGGGATCTCCCTATCATCCCAGACTTAGTCCCAATGCTAGACTTACTAATTAGATATTTACTAACAGTTCTTTGCATAGTTATATGTGACCAATGCCTGCTCTGTTTAGTTATATTCTTTTATTCTTTATTTCTCTTTTATCCTTGAGGTTGACCCCGATGTGTGTCCACTATCTTGAATATCATGTCTTATTCCTGTTTACTCTATGCCTACCATTACACTTAATAAGTAATAATGTTTACACCACGCTTGATGCATATTGCCCTCCTACAAAAAATTATAAATTTGACACCCTTGAATACTCATGGGTTGAAATGCTACAATGATAGTTCTGCGCGCTTGCAGATTTATTCTAATTTCTTACTGAGCTATCAATTGGCGTACCTAAGTACCGTTACTTAAGGATTGTAATTCTTGTTGCACCCCACAACGCCGTGCCACAGTTTTGCATATCGTAAGTAATGATGGTTAGGAAGGCCAATTCGACACTTCTAAATGTTATTACCAGACTGCATTACCTAGGCCGAAGCCATTAAGGGCCAAGGGTTACCTTTTGAAGTAATGGTGGTTAGGAATGTCAACACACATTTCTAGTATTATTATTAAGGACGGACTTATGAGTCTATCTTTAGTAGTAATGTTAAGAAAGACCAACAGTGACCTTGAAGGAGATCAACCCCAGCTCAATGGGCACTTCCCCCAAAGTAGAACCATATCTGACCTGCTGGCATGGTTCGACAGGTCACCCTCCGGATCCTTCGACTGTACCGAGTTCCTCCTCTCCGACGATGAGAGTCCCCATGTTTGGACAAGGAAGGATGTCGAGGATGAGACCCCGACCATGGCAGTGCACCAGACACTGACCACCCTGATGGATCTAGTCCTAGACTTCCCCAAGTTCCCACCTAGGTTCGGGGGCCCGGTATTCATGGTCAGCAATAACGAGCCTCCGGTCCCAAACGAAACCGATGCAGCCAGGCTAGAGAGGGAGAAGCGCAATCGCGACTGTGACCACGGCAGCTCCAAGAGCATTAAGGAGGGAACGGGCCCCGACCTCATCGCCTTCATTGGGATCTCTAGGGTGAGTTCGATATGGCTGGGGACCACACCGTTCACGAGACCCCCATGGCAAACATCGTCATGGCCAGGCACCAGTTGGAGAATCTTTCCCTGGGAACACCTGGGGTTGAGGCAGCCATTGATTACCTGATCGTATCTGAGGACCAGGTAAACCAGTTGTGCGAGGCCAGACCTATGATGACATCATATCGATCTCATCAATCTCGTTAGTGCCACAACAGCAATCGGTGCAACCAACCACCAGAAGGCAGTGCTGACAACTCCTCCAATCAAGGAGGATGTAACCTCCACCCAGGAGGAACCCAGCAGAACAACGTGGATGACTACTCCCACGACGACCAGCACTGTGACGATCACCAACACGGCAACCACGATGACTGTCAGCGTGATAATCGGCGTCACGATAATCGCCTCCCCGAGCGCAAATAAGAAGTTGAGCAGCGTCGAGGCTCCGACCTCCGCAACCACCTTGACGAAAGATACCATGCTCATTGACACGTGGTTGGACCACCACCGTTCTCAGAAGATCTCAAAGCAGTCATCTGGCCGAAAAACTTCTAGGTCAGTGAAGTGAAGATGTACGACAAAAAGGATGACCCTGAGCAGTGGCTTATGCTATACCAGGTTTCCATCCATGCGGCCAGGGGAGATGAGTACGTCATGGCCAACTATCCGCCCGTGGTGTTGAGCTAGAACGCCACCTCATGGCTGCTCTGTCTGCACGAGGGCTCCATCCATAGCTGGAGGCAGCTCCGCCAGATGTTCATCGATAACTTCAAGCCTACCTATGCCCAGCCATGCTCTAAATATGCCTTGGCACAGGTTCAAGACTATCCAGGAGAACTGCCATGACATTACATTCGGCGCTTCTTTGACACATGGAATAGAGTGACTGACATCACCCCTGATGAGGGAATCTATCTCTTCATCCAGGGGCTTCGCCAGGCATGCAGCTGGGATCTTCACAAGATGTTGCTCCTCAAGCAGCCAAGGACAATGGAGCACCTCTTCGCTATTGTTCAGAAGTTCGCCCGCCTCAAATATGGGTTGTACGAAGCAAATGCCGGCCCTTCTCATTGTAACTATCACCATGATGACAACCGCGACCGGGACAGTGATCGAGACCGCCAACCAGATCGTCGTCCCGACAGCCGCGGTGACTATGGCGATGACTGTGGCACCGACCAGCGCGACGATGATCATCCCTACAAGCGCCATGACCGTGATGGTTACAATGGCGGCCGACATAACCATAACTGCAATGGCAATTTTGTCAATGCAGTGAAGGGCCAAAAGTGCAAGAATGATGATGAGCTTGATAAGGTCCTTAGCCAAGACTGGCCCCCGTCACCCTGGCAAGGGGCACACGCTGGGCGAGTGCAAAGTCCTGGCAAACACCCTCAAGAACACCGCCAACAAGAAACCGTGCCCTGCGTCTAAGGGCAAAGGCAAGAACAACGATCGAGATGATGACGCCGAGGATGATGATGTTCAAGACCCGGATCTGCGCCACGCCTACAGGGAGCCCGAGAAGCATGTCACCGCCATCATTTTTGGTGGCAATGTTGGGCTCGAGAACACGCATGACAAGAAACTACTGACCCGGGCTATCATGGCTATTCAGAAGTCTGACGGCCTCGTTACGGATGTCAAAGTCTAACCCTGGTCCAAGCAGCCCATCTCCTTCAGCCGAAATGACATGTGGGCGAAAATCCCCGAAGCTGGTCGATTCCCCTTTGTCCTTGACCCTGTCATCAACAATGTCTGATTCGAGAAGGTGCTCGTCGATGGAGGGAATGCCCTCAACATTCTATTCTACCCGACCTTTAAAGAGCCGGGGCTGAAGCAAAAATAGTTGTAGCCACATGATTCACCTTTCTGGGGCATCATGCCAGGCAAGCCCTCGTACCCTTTTGAGCAGATCTCTCTGCCTATCCAGTTTGGCACCAAGCAGCACTTCCGCATTGACCACATCAAATTCATCATGGATGATTTTGAAGGGATCTACCATGCCATCCTCGTCCAATCAGGAATCACCAAGTTCATGGCGGTTCCTCATTATGGGTACCTTATGCTCAAATTCCTGACAGAACAGGGTGTCCTATCCCTATGTGGCAATGTCTTCATGGCACGTGAGTGCGAGACTAGCACTTACGTGGCTGCCAAGTTCAAGGACCTGAAGGAATAGCTGGAGCGGGCCACCTTGGAGGCCAAGGCAATGTCCCTGGCTCACTTGGAGATCCCGATCAACGCTGCTGTCCATTCTTCCAACAAGAGCAAGTAGCGCAAGTTGGTCAGGCTTGTCCCTGGCGATGCCACAAAGACCGCCAAGATTGGGGCTAACCTGGAGACCAAATAGGAAGACGCGCTTCTCCAATTCCTCTGGGAGCACATCAATGTGTTCGCATGGAAATCTGCTGACATGCCAGGTGTTCCCACAAACAAGACCGAGCACTACCTCGATGTCTCGAAGACTGTCAAGCCAATCAAGCAGAAGCTGAGATGGTTTGCTCATGACCGAAAGGAGGCCATTAGGCTAGAAGTAACCAAGCTTTTAGTAGCTGGTTTTATCAAAGAGGTGTATCATCTGGAGTGGTTAGCCAACCTGGTTCTTTGCGCAAAAAGAATAACGAATGGAGAATGTGCGTTGATTACATCAATCTCAACAAACACTGCCCTAAGCAGGCTTTCCTTCTCCCTCACATTGATGAGGTCGTAGACTCTACTGTAGGTTGTGAGTTGCTTTCTTTCCTAGATTACTACTCGGGCTATCCCTAAATAGCCCTTAAGGAGGAAGACCAGGAGAAGACTGCCTTCATCACCCCCTTCGGTGCTTTCTGCTACATGACCATGTCATTTGGCCTCAAGAATGCCAGAGCTACCTACCAGCGAGCCATTTAGATGTGCCTCACTGACGAGATTGCTGTTGACCTAGTCGAAGCATACGTAGATGATGTGGTGGTGAAGATGAAAGAGTCCCATACTATGGTCGACAACCTCAAAAGGACCTTCATGGCCCTCAACGAGTTCCAATGGAAGCTGAATCCCAACAAATGTATCTTTGGCGTGCCCTTTGCGACCTGCTTAGCAACGTGGTAAGTCAAGATGACATACATCCCAATCCTGAGAAGGTTCAAATAGTATTGGACCTGGCATGGCCGCGATGCATCAAGGATATACAAAAACTCACTAGGTGCATGGCAGCCCTTTGTCACTAAATCTCCCGGTTGGGTGAGAAAGGGTTCCTCTTTTTCAAGCTTCTAAAGGCAAAGGAAAAGTTTGAGTGGACGGTCGAGGCCGACCAGGCCTTTACACAGCTCAAGGAATACCTTGTGTCCCCTCCTATACTCACGGTCCCACAGTCGGGCGAGGAGCTTCTCCACTACATAGCTGCCACTACCAATGTGGTCAATATAGTGATCGTGGTCGAACGTGAGGAACTTGGGCACACATACGGCATCCAGTGTCCGATCTACTATGTTAGCGAGGTTCTCAACAAGAACATTCAATGCTACAACCACATCTAGAAACTGCTCTATGCGCTCCTGATCACCAAGAGGAAGCTTCTCCATTACTTCCAAGCCTACCCGATCATGGTGGTCACGGAAGCTGCACTTGGTGAGATCCTACGCAATAGAGACGCTAGCGGCCATATTGTCAAATACGCATTAGAGCTCTCCGAGTTCACGCTGACTTTGTCATAGAGTGGTCAGATATCAACCTGCCTCTAGCCGATACAACTACCGACCACTAGCGGATGTACTATGATGGTTCCCTAAACATCGATGGCACTGGAGCCAGCGTTTATTTTATTGCTCCATCCAAAGATACTCTTCGATATGTCTTGCGCATCCATTTCAAGGCGTCCAACAATGTGGCCGAGTACAAAGCTGCCTTGCACGGCCTCCGTATAGCGGTTGAGCTAGGCATAAAGCAGCTCCTAGTGTATGGTAATTCTGCTCTAGTCATTCACCAAGTCAACAAAGACTGGGATGCCATCAATAAGAAGATGGAGGCCTACGTGGCTAAGATTCACAAGCTTGAGAATAAGTTCTATGGATTGGAGTTCATCCATGTGCCCCGAGCACAGAATAAGGGCACCGACAAGCTATCTAAGCTTGGATCATCTCGTGCCAATATCCCCCTGGGAGTTTTCATAGAGGATCTAATCAAACCCTCTATTCCTGACCAGGCTCATGAAGCACCAGCATCTAATCCCGCTACCGACCAGCTCATAGTGGTCTTTAGTGATGACATCACGGAGGTCGAGCCAGGCTCCCCCGGCCAGCAGGGATTTGATGATGGTGATGAGTAGCCTCTGGCCGATAAGCCCGCCGAGCAGGCAGCACCTCCCCAACTTGATTGGCGAGAGCCCTTCATTAGATACCTGAATGATCACCTCGTTTCGAATGATAAAATTGAAGCCCAACAGTTGATCCATCGAAGTCGTTGTTGGCAATTGTTAGCGTCGCTTAAGTTAGGTTGTCAGCCCCAACACGGCGCCAGAACTATTGGTTGTATTTATTATCTAAGCACTTTACATAAAATAAAATAAAATAGAAATATTATCCGCAAGCACACAGATAAATACTCCCGTTATAGCATTTCACCCAGGAAAGTTTTGGGTATCGTTATTTATAATTCACCACTAGGAAGGAAGAATGAAGGTATGGAGAATGAAGCTATAACTTACACTTGTGATAAGAGGTCTACTAGATCTACTCAAAACAAGGATCAAACATATCATAATAATAAAGGATAATAATAATAATTCAACAAATTCCAAAGGAGGTTCCACCGAGCATTTTCCTTCTTGGGCGTGACTCTAGAAAGAACTAGGAAATAACGACTAACTCCTCGGGTTGATTATAACTATAGGTCATTGAGCTACATCAATTAGTGCAATTACATCTAGCTATCATGGTCAGGGCAACCTCATATCCATACTCAAGAGACATTGCCAAGGTGGGTCAAGAACAGAGCAAGACATCACCCCGCAACTTAAAACCTTAGAAGATCCTACATTCTGGGAGTGGACTATAGAGGACTCAATGAAGCTATAATAGTCACCTTCGTGATCTACCACATGGCCCGAAACATAGGGTGCATTCGCAAATAGACCTAATCTAGGCACCATGCCTACATTATTTCTACCACCCACCCCTTGTACATCAGGATGAGCGCTATATGAACAAGAGCATAAACACAAAACTACTCCAACTAAACTAGACATATAACCAACATAGGCAATGAACATTATAATTATGAATCTATTATTATGCCAAGTCATGAAAGGTATTCAACTACTACACGAACACGAACATGAACAAGAACTAGAACAAGAACTAGAGGATTATCACAAACTAGAACAAGAACACAATGAATTAAATGAACTAAACAATTACATGATGAACTAGATGAACACAAAGAACAAGTAGATGAACTAGAAGATAAACATGATGAACTAGAAACACAAATATATTAATACTGTTAAATACAAGAGAGAAGTACAAGGCATTACCAAGCCTCCTCGTGACTAGATCCTGAATCCAAGCATTGCTTGCCTCCTCTAACTCCTATTCTTATTATTCTAGCTGTCCTAGATGGTGGAGCTCTAGTTTATCCTTTTGAGGGACTACCCTGAATTGAATGATATGATATGAGATGAGAGATGCCTCCAGGGGGTCTGCTTGTGCTTATATAGTTCGGTGGGATGAACCGTGGCCCCTGGATTAAACCGACATGGAACAAGGGTCAAGATGCATCATAGAGGTTGGTTGGAGGCCGCCACACCAAGGGAGGACCACTTGGCAGTGGAGCCAGGCCAGCCGGCCTGTCATGTGGGGTCGGCTAGCCCCACCTGGTAGTCGCCAGGCTCCCTCTTCGATCTTGTGTCTTCTGGTGTCTTCCACATCCTTCTAGTGCCTCTTTCCATTCTGGTTGCACAATGAGTCGTGTTGTGGATGGATTCTTTCCTTTCCTAGTTTTTGGATAAGCCCCTAGAAAATATTATTTCATAGAGCTATGGAATTCTATCAGTTTAGTCCCTGGTCTTACGATGATGATGATTTTTAGGGCCTTCTAGAGTCTTTCGAGTCGTAACCATCAAGGAATTTCTCTTCGGTGCTCTAAATATGGCAAGTGATATGTCCGTTTTGATCATCTCAATGAGCTCTTCGCAATGCTGTGCTTAGCTTCTTCATTGAGTTACTTTTATAATGAAATATTAAATATCCTGCAAAACAAGTGAGAGCAACACAACTCGTGGAACTCATTATAATAAATCCCTACTACCTTACTTTATTCTTCAATTAAGGTCTTATCCTGGACCAGTTGATGGCTAAAAATTAGAGTTAATTAACATCAACAAGTTCCCCCATGCTTAACTTTTGCTAGTCCCTTAGCAAAAACTATGTACGATGTTGGATCTGGAGTTGCTACAATGCTTTCACACCTTAAAAGTACTTATATGCTTAAACAAGAACTCTCCCTTGGATTAGACTCAACTACTCCAATCTTCAAACTTACCCATATTACTGTTGACCATGGAGCTTGTAGCTTTCACTTGGGTCTTGAGTAATTAAAGAGCAGAACAATCAAGTCAAGCACCATTCCCCATACTCTTTGATCAACCTTTATCTTGGGGTTTTATAAAATTTTTGAAGTAAAACTCAAAGATCCTATGCATGATCCTTTTAGGTCTCTCATTTGTGGTATTTATGGATTCTCACCAAGGTAATGATGGTGGTTTGCCTTCTCTCCTCTAGTATATGTTGTATTTTTGGACTTAGGCAGAGTAGCATCATGCCTTCTCTCTTTCTCATCCTAAACTAGTAAAAGTATCTGGAGTTCATAGGTGGGATAGGAGACAGCTTACTTGTAATACATATGTTGCCTAGTCTAACACATGGATCTAGAGGATAAAATCCAAAGATACTTGGCATACAATCAAATCAAGAAGTGCATGTGTGGTTTCAAAGGTATGATCAATGTGGTAAAGAATATTTGTGGGAGGTAGGAAGGGTGAAAACATTGCTCCTTGCAAAAGATAACTTGTCGAACCTTGAAGATTTCTAAAGATCTTGAATAATTGGAACTTTGATAGACAACGGAAGCTTTAATTCTTGCAAAACTTTCTTCCTTTCCTTTCTCTCTCTTTTTTTAACTAGAAACAACCTTGAATAACTTGTGGAACTAATGATATGGATAATCTTGGAGCAAATGTGGAGCATGGCTAGAAAACAAGAAAAAACCTATGGATATGATATTTTTGGGATGTTCACTCCTAGTGTAGGAGCAGAACAAAAAATTTTTGAGGTGGATCTAAATAGGTGTATATGATGGTGCGTACTTCCAGGGTAGAAGTAGCAAGGGGTGCAAAATGGAGGTGAATCTTGATTTTAACCATATGACAAGTTCCTAAGGGTCAACATGGTCGGACCAAACTCAATGCGTACAAGTAGCCAAATCAGTAAGGAAATCTTTCCTATTCTAATCAAGCATGTTTGTATAGCTATGGTAGGAATTCAAACTCTCATCATACAGGATCTCATCATGTGGTAATTTTAAGTTTTCAAAATAAATACCTAGAACTCTAGTATCACTTAGAACATGGAGAATAGCAGCTCAAACCATTTTATATCACACCCTAATCACCTAGACTTAGGTCAAGCATTCCCTTCCCACAAATCTCAGGTTGAGAGCAAATCTTCAAAAGATAATTTTATCCAAAACTCAGGAGAGTGCAAGGTTAAATATAAAGTACTTCAAAGGAATTATGGCAGAGCAACTATTCATCATCTCCAAGCATACAAAATTTCCTAAAGCTCCATTATTTAGGGCAGGTTAGACTTGTACATTCCCTCTTAACAAAAAATAACTAATAGCAATTATTCTAAGCAGGCAAAACTTTTTATTTGGTTTTATTGGTTATACATCTTTTTGTTTATAGCAAACTTAAATAAATTAAACATAAGATAGTAATACTTAGCTAGATACATAGGGAATCCTCCTCCCCTAAGCTGGATGTTGATGTAGTCATTCAGCTTGACAACAGAGACATTCTTCATCTTGTCGGATTATTCTAGGGTTGATGTAGGTATCAATGCATCCTTCAAATCCTGTTGAGCTCAAATAGACAGCAAGGCTTGTGGAAGAAGTGTTAGTAAGAGTAAACCTTCCTTGGTCACCTAAAGCCTTTCAAAACTTTCTTTCAATATATTTTTAGATTTCATTATTTATGCATGCAAAAGTAAACTTATTTTTATGCCACCACAATAAATAAAGATTTACATGGGGCTTAAGGTTTTTATGTTTTGTTGATTTTTTAGATGCAACAATATTTTTATTTTCTTTTTTAATGCAAAGATGCTTGTGCTAAAATATGCTAAAGTAAATACTTATGCAAGTAAGTAAATATGCAAAGAACTAAACAAGTAGTTAAATATACAGATAACTACAATATTTACCTTTTGGCAAAGGTTCAGAGTTTTCGGTCCGTCGAACCAGACCTTTCCAATTCAAACACTTGAGGAGGTGTCTAAGGGGACAGAATCCTTTCTTACCTTATCTTCTTTAATCTGTTCTTGAGGATCCTGTGAATCAGGGGATAGTGATTCCTCTTCTTGTACCAGAGTGCTTGAAGGTTTTATTTCCTTCTTCTTCCACACTTTCCTTATCCTTGGCTTTTCTTATTCTTGGATCTCTAAGGCTGCTACTTCTTCCATTACCTCATCCTCTTGATTAGTCCCTTCTTCCTTGATGACTTGCTTCCTTTAGCGTTGAGAGCAACACCTTCCATTCCAGTTCTTCTTGGACTTCTCACAAGTAATGTAATTATTAAAGTAACAACGCACCTTTTCCCCAGGAAAGTGGAAGTGGATCTCTCCTTGCTTCATATAGATGATTGCATAGGTGGTGTAAAGGAATGGTCTCCCTAGGATGAGGTGAATGTCATCTTCTCCTCCCATGCCAGAACCATGAAATCGGCAACAACCTCTTGATCCCAAATCTTGACGGCTACATCCTTGGCTATTCCTTTCGGAAATCGGAATGATTGATCCACAAGCTACAGATGCAAATATGTTGGGTGCAAGGGTGTATTTTGATATAAATGTTTACACGTTACCACAAACATGATGTTGATGCTTGAGCCAATGTCGCACAATGTCTTGTAGAAGGTACTCCCCTCGATCACACAATCTATGGTAGGTACTCTAGGATCTTCAAAACATATTGAGGGAAGAGCAGTTTCATGGGGTGGCTCAACATTGTTGACCATTGTTGTCACTTCTTAGCATTAGCAGAAAAGTCTGCAAGCGCACAGAAGTACCGTTGTAGCCTTCACGCGGAAGTATTTAGGGTCTTGTATTTCCATAGGGAATGGAGGTGTAAGAAGTCTCTAAACTAGTTCTCCCAGAATGAAGAGTAGCATGGGCAGAGAGGTTCGTCTAAGGCAAGAAACCCTAAGCAATTATAACTTTCTCACTACTTACTTGCCTCAGGCACTAGCGCACTTGGTCTGCCAAGTGATACCAGGATCTAGCTCGACTCCACGTTCGAACGTGAGGGAATGCAGGTACGAGTGGACAGGGCTGTCACCACCTGCCATCTACCCCTCTGCCCATGGCGCGCATAGCATACGAAGGTAGACCCCAACCGAGACACCACGCCTACGAAGGAGACTACTACTCTAGCGTCGTACAGGCACATCTGTCTCTCTTTCAGGAGTCTCTACTAGAGCACCCGTCCAGAGGACGAGTGATGATCCCACAAACAAGTAGCTTTATGAAAGAGACATGCTTAATGAATCAAACCAAAGTTGAACACAACCATCTTACTTCAAGTAGCAAGATGATCATAGAGGTACAAGTTGGAGCAAGAACTGACAAGCCCGGCACTTCATCCACCCAGAGGTAGAACTGCTTCGACTCCACTCTTTCTCTAGCTCTTTCCCTCTCTCACTCCCTATACTAAATTAGCTAGAAGCTAATGGAATGGAGCTGGCTCTTTCTATCTACATTGTGACTTCTTTGTGTTGATGAATGAATGGTGTGTGAAGAGAGGAGGCCTCCTTTTATAGCTTGAGAGGAGGGGGCTCTATGCAAAGGGGCCATCCCCACACCGACCTCCAAAGGGTGGTTTCCACCTTCCATCTGCACAGATCATAGGTGGGACCGTTGTTGCAGAACCGCCTATGAACCGCCAGGGAAAGTTAGGCCCGAGAGGCCCCACTTGGGGGCGGTCGACCCTGGGATAGTCGGTCCCCTGGTGGGCCCGTCTTGCCACCGCCTTCGCGTGGTTGGTTCACCTTTGGGCCTGGACCTCCCCTGTGGTTACGATCGGGCCCAGGTATGCATTGAAGGTGGGCTCCTTTGTCATTATTGGTTGCGCATTTTTTGAATTCGTCTTTTGCTTTTGCGCTTTCCAATTGGTGTTGTGCACTTCCACTTGTTTCACCATAAAACCTACAAAATCATGAACACTAGGGGTACAAGTGGAATTTTATTAATAGCATATGTCTATGTGTTCAAGAATGATTGTTTCTCTCCTTTTAGGCATAAGATGGCGGTTAAAAATGATCCGTAAGGACCGCCAACAAGACCCCCAAGCTTAACCTTTGCTCGTCCCGAGCAAATAGTTAAGTATGGTTATTGATCAAGAGTTGCTTCAATGCCAATTATATTTCAAATGTATCATGCTTATAACAAAGCTTTCTACCATAATTTGAATAAATCAGCATGCTATCCACCCTTCTATTATCTTGAAACAAATAGTGCCTTTTAGCCATCTCGAGTCTTGGGTGATTGCAAGATAGAACAGATTCACAGACATTGCTTATCATTCATCCCAAGATCAACCATATTTTTGGAGGTTTTGAAAGTTTTGTAAAAGAAATTTAAGTTCCTTAATTGATTCACTCGATCACTCAGTGTGTATGAATACCTCATCAAAGGCATTGTAATGTTTCCTTTCATATCCTACTACTAAGGCTTATGAGTGGAGTTTTGGGCAGGTATAAAGGTGGCCATACTTGCATCACATATATTACTAAATCAAAAACCAAACCACAAGGAGATACAAGTTATACACTTTAATTGAGATGCGCAAGTGTGTGGAGTGTGAGGATGGTGAAATCCTAATTCTAAATATTTTTGATACTTCATGCATCATGACTCTCTCCTTTATTGGATGGAATGATACTTTTTGGAGGGATATGGGCTATAAGATCACATATCCATATTTTTTTTCTTTTTTTTGAAAGGGTACTTGGAACCCCTTTTTCGTTTGTTTATTACATGCCCCTTGGCATGGTTTTTTTCTTTTCTTTTTTATTTTTTTAAACATAGCCCATATCTCTTATCGGTATATGAAGAAATTTGGATGGAGAGATGTCATGATAGAATGTGAGGAGTAGTTATATGGTGGAAAATGAATGCGCAGCTCTCAGGGTAAGAGTCAGCATTTTTATTTGGTGGAAGAGTGCGCAACTCTCAAGGTAAGAGTTGGCATATTTTTAATGGATGGATGGGTGCATGTTGTGCATAACTCTCGGGGTGAGAGTTGGCTTTATTTGGTGGGTGCATGTGAATCTCAATCATGGCTGCATGACCATAATCTCACTTAGGTCACAACAATTTGACCTAACTCAATATTCCACAAGCAGCATATGACTAAAAGGTTTACAGAATTGAAACATGTCATATGGCCTTGGTAGGTATTTCATAATCATTGAGGAACCTTTGCTTTTGAATGTTTTTTGAAAACAAAACTTCTGATGTCAAGTTTCACTCAGAGCAAAGTCACAGTGCAGCCCATGTCACTATATCATATCTGGCAATAACTTAGACAAGATCAAGCATGTGCAACCCACTAGCTCAAGTTTTTAGGATGAGACATTTTTAGCTGATAAACCCAAATCTTAGAGAAATCTCGATTATAAAAGTGGTATAGGTGAAACATAAGACAGAGCAACTATTCATCATTTCAACAAGGATAGAAACTAACACATCTTAACACATATTAGAGAGGAAAATATATTTATTAACCATATCTCACCATTTTATAAGTTGGAGGATTTTCTAAAAAGAAAGGTGAGATATAAG
The DNA here is from genome assembly GCA_023333625.1 of Bothriochloa decipiens. NCBI lineage: Eukaryota > Viridiplantae > Streptophyta > Magnoliopsida > Poales > Poaceae > Bothriochloa > Bothriochloa decipiens. The sequence goes on from CM041645.1 coordinate 36,192,857, forward strand.
TTACCTTTGTGGGAGCCCTCCTCGAAGGTTGCTCTTGACTTACCAATGTGGTTCACCTGGGGGTGCTGCTAATTGGAGGTGCTTTGGCTTGATGTGCAGTTCGTGACCTCTCTTGAGCGTGCTAGGAAGCTCCCCCTCAAGCTTGTTTTTATGGTGACATTGAGGTAACAAGACAACAAGGCTTGTGGTTGAAAGGTATATTACTCTTTTTTATCATAATTTTATTTATTATTATATTTTTCTTTTCAAGGTTCACCAAAGAAATGCTTGTCTCTGCTGTCATCTCAAAGACTTACCCTCATGAAGTTGATAAATTCCTGCAAGGGGTTAGTCCATAAGATCAACCAAAATCTATACTAGCAGATTTGGTTCCAAGATCAAACTAGACACCATGTCTAATTTGGTCTAGGTAGGCAACTTAATCTAAGCACCATGCTTAAATTAATGAGCCTAAAGAAGCATGATCCGCATCCAAACTTCAAACTAAGCACCATGCTTAATTCAAAAGATGCGTAACCAGTACTTCCGAACCAAAACTTACCAGCATAGAAATTGAGTCATCACAAGATAAATAAGATTCATCCAACAGAGACAGATTTTTGAACAAGGGAACCATAAGAACTCAAACAAGGCTAGGATAAGGATGCAAAGAAAGGCATGCCTTACTTCATCTCCAAAATGAATTTCTTCCACTATTTATGACAACAACTCAAAGTTCATTAATCAAAATTTGACACCATGTCACAATTTTGATTAAAGAAGTCTAGTTTAACCTAAGCACCATGCTTAAATTAAAAACCAATGGATCTACCATAAGAGCTCTTATGTGAATACACCCAAACTCAGAGCATATGGCGTGAACAGAGGAAGAACATGATTTTATATTTTCATGGAGACAAACATGAGCGAAAGAATTGGTCAACATTACCTTGACATACCTGAATGTGTGTAGCAATAGCATATATGGATGAAGCATCGGAGTTGTCACTGTGGTGGCTCGATTTCCAACTCAGGTGACTATCAAGGCGTGGGTTGGAGTCTGTCACTTTTAGTAGCATGTCATTGTGTAGTAAGTCATTTATTGATAACTCCTACATGTTAGTGACTTGCATACATGACAAATGTAGGAGGAACAACTTTATCCAAGCTTCTATCTAAAAGAAATGTTATGACCATGACTCCCCTTTGTTTTTTAGAATCTTTAAATGAAGTGTGATCCAAGATATGCACGGAGTCATGGTTGGTCAAGGGAGTGAGAGAGGTGTTGCACAAACCATCAGTGTAGACGAAGGAATTCATGGAAGTAATATGTCTTTTCCCTCCATATGATGGCCTACTTGATGCTTGTGCAACATCCAAGGGAGATCTTGAAGGGTGTGTTAGTTGTGCTTGAAAGATCTCCTCCGCATTATTTTTTTTGGTACCTGTTTTTAATTTTAACAAAGAAACAAAAACAAAGAGAACATAAAACACGCAAGGGCTCTGCTAGGTTGAACCCTAGAGAGCCTAAAACTTATTATGATTGTTTTTATTTACTTATTAACTATTTATTTTATTTTATTATAATTATTATTCTTTATCCAACTCACATAACTCAAACAAGGTCAAACTTAACATGCAATGTAAAATAGACCTTGGCTTGTCTCTATAAGATTACCTCCATTGTTTATGATAACAACTCATAGCTCATTAATCAAATTCCAACACCATGCCAAAATTTGAATAAAGGTCTTTTTAACCTAAGCACCATGCTTAAATTAAAAAGACCCATGAATGTGTCACATAGGCCAATGTGACAACACTCAAGCTAGAGTCCATAACATAAACAAAGGAAGCATGAATTTGCATGGTCAGGCTATGGGGACAAAAGTGAGTAAATGAATTGGTGAATATTACCTTTGCATACCTGGGTGTACTTACCAACAACAGATGTAGATGATTCCTCTTGACACTTGTTGTGTTGATCGCATGATGGATCTGCCCAAGGAAACTATAAAGCTCGGCCACACACACATGACTTAGTATGTATGAACCATGGGCTTTGATGGTTGTTGCAAAGGCATGGAGGTCGGCCCTTCTTGCTTGTGGGAGCAATGCTAAGCGAAGTCAGCTAGCACATCTTTCAAATATGTGAAGCTAGCGTGCCCTTTTTTCTCTCCTCCAATATATATATTTTTTTATTCATAACTATTTTTTTAACAATCTCTTCTTCTTTTTTTCTCTTTTTTCTTTTCACCTCCCTTCTCTTTTTTTAGCAAGGTAGAGCCAACATATCTCTATTTTTTTGAACCAAGGTGATCTTGTGGTGTGACTCGCACCGTCCTCCTCCACACTTGGAATTTGTTGAAAGTCAAGTGGGCAAGGTCAGGGTCTCCTCTTGAGTTTATTCACCACAAAAGATCATCAAGGTGTGTTATTGATGTCACTCCCATGTTCTCAAGTTTCATATGTCCTTTGTTCTTCTCAATCTCTTCAATTAGCGATCAAGAATACCCCAAGGTGCATACCAATTTGAACACATGTTGTTGCTTTTATTGAATAATCCGGGGTATCTCCCGGTAGTGCTTTCTTTATGGTCATAAGCTTGACCGCCAAAGCTAGGGTAAAGCTTGAATCTAGAAGCTATGGTTGGCTTCGATGGTGGCTACAAGAACTCGTCCAAAGGAGAAATATTTTGCTTTTGATTTTCAAGGGCATTATTGTAGAAAGAGAGAACAAGAATAATAAAAACTCTTTTTTTTAAATGCTTTTCTAAAATAAGAGAAGATGATAAGAGAGTAGATAAAAATCTTTTTGCACATGTGCAAACGTTTGAACATGCAATTTTAAAATAATAATGCCCATTTTTTTTGAAAGATAGGCTTCATGAAGAAGGGTCATGAACATAGAAGAAATATATATATAAATATTTTTTTGATAAAACACAAGGATACACGGGTGAACTAGGTTCGGAGACAAATACAACAACCATTCCCCGGCAACGGCTCCAGAAAGCTTGTTGGCGCTCTTAGCGTTAGCAGAAAAGTCTGCAAGCGCATGGAAGTACCATTGTAGCCTTCACCTGGAAGTATTCAGGGTATCGTATTTTCACAGGGAACAGAGGTGTAAGAAGTATTTAAACTAGTTCTCCTAGAATGATAAGATGAAGAGTAGCATGGGCAGAGAGGTTCATCTAAGGCAAGAAACCCTAAACAATGATAACTTTCCCACTACTTACTTGCTTCAGGAACTGGCGCACTTGGTCTGCCAAGCGATACCAGGATCTAGCTCTACTCCATGTCTGAACGTGGGGGAATGCAGGTATGAGTGGACAGGGCTGTCACCACCTACCACCTACCCCTCTGCCCATGGGCGCGCGTAGCATACGAAGGTACACCCCAACCTAGACACCACGTCTACGAAGGCAACTACTACTCTAGCATCGTACAGGAACATCCATCTCTATCAGGAGTCCTCTACTAGAGAACCCGTCCAAAGGACAAGCGACGATCCCACAAACAAGTAGCCTTATGAAAGAGACATGCTTAATGAATCAATCCAAAGTTGAACACAAACTTCTTACTTCAAGTAGCAAGATGATCATAGAGGTACAAGTTGGAGCAAGAACCAACAAGCCCAACACTTCATCCACCCAGAGTAGAACTACTTCAACTCCGCTCTTTCTCCAGCTCTTTCCCTGTCTCACTCCCTATACTAAATTAGCTAGAAGCTAATGGAATAGAGCTTGCTCTTCCTCTGTACATTGTGACCTCTTTGTGTTGATGAATGAATGGTGCGTGAAGAGAGGAGGCCTCCTTTTATAGCTTGAGAGGAGGGGTGAAACATCCTCAATTTTCCATGAAGGGAAAATACACAGAATGATGGATATAATGACAGCCCAGGAGGTCAAATCATCAATTATCTGATAAAAGTTAATTACAAAGCCATACATCGAATAAAAGAATACAATAGAGGGGTTTACATAAATATTACATCACCACATGGCGGGATCATCAGAGTATCTAGCATCTAGAACAGCTGCGGAAGTAGAGGGATATTGCGGAAGCAACGTCTTGCACCATCTTGATCGTAGGCACGAGACCATCTAATCCTTGAGCCCCTTGTCACCGTAGGCGTAGTTGAGCTCACCTGCCAAATAAGTTTCAGTATGATTTGTACTGGCCACCAGCTCCCACCCTATGCTTTGTTTATGCTTTGTGGTAGGTGGATGCAAAAGGATATAGTCAAAGAGACCTATTATTTGGCCATGGTTTCCTATGTACATATCATCAACATTATATAATAATAGTTCTTTGAGTTTTAATCCATTCCCATCCCACAACACCATACCATCAGCCATCATCCTCTCAGCTCACTCATCCACCATGCTCACACGTGGCGGCAATGGACAACTCCCTATCATCCATGCCTAATCGGCCATCATGCCATAGGGTAACAACAACAACATCACTCAGGGGGAGGTAGAAAGGACTCATCTCACTACTCAAGAGAAGCGTGGGTCATGGGATAGCCATACCAAGGATGCGGACTATATATAGATTCGAATCAACTCTACAGAGTGTGTACACCAGTAACCGGCTAATGCCGACCATCCATAAGATAACCATCATTAGCGCTCATGAACGCCTAGGCTGATAGCAAAATGACCATCTAACTATGGCGGTTCCACCCTACCTCTCAACCCTAGGACACCCCAAGTCCTGCCTGGAGCGGCTGAGAATGTGAAGTCATGTTCCTGCTCTCCGAGGGGCCGATGCTCAGAAGAGGACACATGAACGTCTCAGAAGGGTGTGGGGTTCCACCTGTACCATCCTACATTGCATACTCCGAGTAGTAGTGGCACCACCCTAGGTAGCTGAAATCATCCATCCCCGGTTCATCTGGGGCGAGTGGTGCGTACAAAGGGGTCCATGGTTCTGGTCCTCAAGAGACAATAGGTCCTAGGGGGAACCAGATAGGATATCTCCTCAAACAGGGCCATTAGTGCCCTCTGCCTCAACAGCATCTCACTCTGGGGACTCGTTCCACGAAGGCTCTTGACCCCAGGATCTCCTCAAGTCACCATGTACCCGCCACAAGTACTCAGATCACAGGGGTGCCCAGGTCGCACCCCCTCAGCAAGACTCGCTCCAAAAGCTCATTGTAGATCCTGTCCAATCGACTCAACCCTCACCAGACAACCCTCCCATGTTATATTACCCAGAGACACCCATACAAACACCAAATCCGGCATCCCGAGCCGAATCCACCCAAGTCCACCATCCGCATCATATCTCCAAATATAATGCAAGTGGAGTATAAGTAGCATGTAATAAGAATTGCTTAGCGTGTCTATCCTATAAGCGGGTAAGTAGGGTGAAGGTTACGACAAGGAAAGGCATACAAGTAATCTATCATGCAATCCTATCATAGCATATCATAGCATTATTGCATAAAGTAGAGCACTAACATTCTGTTATGTTGCATGCGTAATAGGATCTACGAGGTTGGGTGGGATGTGGCACCTGAATAGTTGTCATTCAAATCCTCCATCAAGTCCTCGGCACGCTCCTAGTCCTCCTCTTCAAGCAACTCCTTTGTAGGATCTGAAATCAAGACATAATGGTCATCAGAGTGACCCCTATAGATTAACATAAAGAACCAAATAAAATCCAACAACTCCAAATGCAATCATACATAAGCCTATGATGTAGAGCTCATTTTTATGAAAATTTGGACACTTGGTTCATATTTTCAGAGATAGTATGAAGAAGTTATGAATTTCTGAAGCTTAAATCATTTTCTAAAAAAGAAAAAAACTGATTAAATATTAGGGCGACACGTGGCAGCTCCCGATTAGTCCACGTGGTGCTGCGGGTCCAGCAGCAAGGTACAGGGGATGACGTCACGTTGACGTCATGCTGACATCAGCACTGAAGCGTGGGACCGGCTGGATGGTCAATGACATGTGGGACTGAGTCAATGGTCAACTATTGACTAGTCAACGGTCAACATCAACGGCCCGGACTGGGCCTCGGCGGGCCAGGGCAGGGCCAGGTTGGGCTGGCCCGGCTCGGACACGTGTCAGCAAGACAGGCGGCCGTATGGCGATCTGGGCTGTTAACGGGTCCGGTCTATGGTCTGTGGCTCTGTGAGCCAGGTCCACCGTGGACCCGAGACTCTAGGGCCGGCTGCTCATCTCCCACTGGTCCAGCTGGACCGAAGGTGGACTCGGTTCACGGGGGTAGGGGATTTTTCCCTATCTTCTTCCTCATGCGCGCGGCGTCTGTGCGGTGTGGCTAGCGGCGTGCAGTGCGCGGTAGCTGCGGGCAGCTCTGGCTGAGCAAGCCAGTGGCGGGGGATGCGCAGAGGTGACACGAAGGCGGCTATGGTGACGCGGCGCACAGCCGGTGCATCGGCTGGCCGGCGTGCGCATCGTGGCGGCACTAGCTAGCACGGTCATGGTGGCAAGGTGCTACGATGTGGAGATGGTGGGATCGTAGCCTGCTCACGGCGCTCTGGCCCGCCGACGCGCGCATGGCGGCTGCGAGGAGCGGCGCGGCGACGGTTGCTGGGTGAGGTGGCATCGCAGAGGTGGCTTGGGCATGCGTGAGTGCTCCGCTGGGCTAAGACAACAGGGCTAGTGCATCAAGGCAGTCAGGCGAGCGCTGTTGCGGGGGGACTGGCAACGCGTCGGCTGGCCGGCATGCGCGTCACGGCGACACTGGCCGGCACGCACACTGTGGCAAGGCGCTAGGATGTATGGGAGGCTGCTCTGGCTTGCACTATGGCGTCGTGGGCTCGAGGCGAACACAGCAAGCCATCCCAATTTGATCATGGGGCGCTTTGCGAGGAGAACTACAGTGGCGGCTTGGCGGCGGCGAAATTCGACAGTGGCCATGATTCTCCAGTCGGGCGCCAAATTGGCCCCCATCTTCACCTCCTTTTTGCGTGGGAGGTAGCTTGGAACTCCTAGGATTCGGTCTAGAGTGATGTGAGGCACGGCGAGGCTTGCTTGGCGGTGAGAGATCGCGACGGCGCTCCGGCGGCCGGAGTCTGGGGAGACCGAGGCCGACAAAGGTGCTAGGCCCCATCAGTGGTCCATGCCAGCTCCCTAACCATGTCAGCTACGCGTTCTAGATGACAATGGATTTGGCAACGAAGTCAAAGAAGCAAAAGGAGGTGCAGGGCGACGGGAATGCAACGCCGCTCCAGCGGATGGCCATGGCCATAACAGCGTGCTCTACAGCGGCGGCAACAACTAAGCATGGTGGGGGAGACTAGGGAGATAGTAGAGCAGGCTCACCGTGGCGCTGTCACATAGAAACAGAGCAGAGTGGGGTTGCGGAGGTGGTCGTGGTCGCAAGGGCTCATGGTCCGGGGCAGGCGTGGCTCCGTGCGTTCCGTCTGCAGTGCAGCTTGTCGCCGAGCTCGTGACTTGGCGAGGGTGAGGCACTGGCGAGGAAGGAGGAGTGGTGCATGTGGAGGCGGGGCCAAGGCATTGAGGCGAGGTTGGAGCGCACGCCGTGTGGGCTCGGGATGACGACGAGCGCGGCCGAGGCGATGGTGGGCGGAGCTTTGCTCCCCTGCTTCCTCACTTCTCCTCCCCAGACTGCATGCGCATGACAAGGTGCGGTGTAGCTTACCAGAGGCAGCGGGGTGGCATGGAAACCCTAAGGGCATCGAGTCACCTCCTTTTATAGCCAGTCGGTGGCCATGGCAAGAGGGCGGATGGCAGGGATGGCTTGATGCCCATTGGTCGGCTGTGTGCGGCCGTGGCTAGGGTTAGGGCAACCCGGGTGCGGCGCGGAGGACGGACAGCTGCGGTGAGCGTGGCGAGTCATAGGGCAAAGTGGACGGTGGGGGTTCGCCATTCCATTTCTAGCGCGATGGACAATTCATCTAGTCGGCCAGAAGTGGAAGCTGATAGGGCGGCCCCACCCATCAGTGGGAGGGAGAGAAAGCAGGCGCGGGCGCGCGTCTGGCGGTGGGGCGGCCTCGCTGGGCCGTTTCAGCCAGTTGGGCCATGGTGCTGAGGCAGCGGGCCGTGGTGGGGGCAGAGCGGTGGCTTGCTGGGCTGCTGGCCTCGTGGGCCGTGGTGCCGTTTGCGGGCGGCGCTGGCGGCCCATGTTGGGCCGCTCGGCCTAACTAGGCCGGCCGCGCTGGAAAGCAGGCGCGGGGTGGCAGGCCGAGAGGTGGACCGGTGCGGGGTGAGGGGCAGTAGGCCGAGCTGGGCTTCATCTCCGGCTTCGGCTGCTTTCCTTTTCCCATTTCTCCTCCTCCCTTCTCTTTTCTATTTTCTAAGCAAGCCACTAACTAACTATGCTATTGATCCTTGTTAGTGCTAAACATGTTAGTGACGAAGATGTACTTGGTGGGTCCCCTAGGGTCTCAAGGGTATATTGGTAGCCATGTCCAAGGTTAGTTGCACATAAACCTATACATATATATATGCGATAAAAAATGTTGTTTGAATTTATTTATCATCACATAAAATCAATAAGAGGCAAATCATACTGTTGTAATTAAAATGCAAATGCCTCAACTATTATTATGTGCTACTTGTGCAACTAGTGGATGGTTTCCTATATGACACTCACCAAACATTGGATAGTTAAGATAAAATTTTTGATAGTTGGTATTTTTTGTGTTTGGATTTTTAGGGTTGTTACAAGGGGGCTCTATGCAAAGGGGCCATCCCCCCATGGAAGGAACCATATCGACCTCCGAAGGGCAGTTTCCACTTTCCATCTACACCGATCACAGGTGAGACCGTTCTTGTAGAACCGCCTACGAACCGCCAGAGAAAGCTGGGCCCGAGATGTAGGGTTATGAGGGTGCTACACTAGCTAGAAAATAAAAATTTTCTACCTCATAAACCAGGATCTACTGCTAGATATAGGTCACAGGATTACCACTAGATGCGCAGATGCAGTGGAAGAATGGGTCACAGCAGTGCCGTGCAGTTGCGTGGTCGTCCGTCAAGTACACTCTTCGCTTGCAGATCATCCGAGCACGTTCCTGACCAGTCCAACTAGTCGCTGACTAGTTGTCGACCCCAGTGACCGACCAGGTCTGTCCTTGTACCGCAGATGCAGCATCTCCGAGGTATCACACATGTGTGGGAAGAACCAATGTGCAACCGGACTGCTAGGTCCATGATGAACTAAGGCGTGAGCGTGGGGTGGGTGATGGCGGTTCAATAGATCAAGCCAATCAGCTTTGCCTCGCCCCTACCCCTTGCTTATATAGGCATCTCTATGCGACCCTGACCTAGAGGCCCATCAAGAAACCCTAATCCTTGTCTAATTTGGGTCCAACCCAAATTAGGCTTCCAACCCTTAAGCGTGCGACCCTATGGGTTCACGCACACATAGACATGGGCTGAGTACTACTACTCACCCAATAGTTTATAGCAACCTATAGCAAGGCATGACAACTCCTATACATATGCAAAGATCATATCAGATGAACCACTATGACCATGTACAAGTCATTTCCTTTGCCACTCGATATATGGTTCAACTCGTGGAACACTTAACCCAAGCACGACCATGCATTTGTTAATCCAATCACTTGAGTGATCCAGTGATATCTCTCTCACGTAGAGAGGGGAAAATTCCATCTTGACTATCTATGTCTCATAGCATGCTTTCCGACCACCCGAAGACCACCTTTATAACTACCCAGTTACGGAGCAGTGTTTGATGATCCCTAAGTAGGCCGTTTCACATCTTGAGTACATACCATAATCTCTGGTCTAAGGACATAACGTACATGATGTGAATAGAGACAATCTCATGTTGGGTCAGTCCAGCCTACATGTCTCACACGTGCCCACATTATTAGTTCGACATCTCCATGTCCATGACTTGTGAAACATAGCCATCAACTAATACATGTGCTGGTCTAATATTCAAGTGTGTTCTCACAAGAACGCCAACCAGGGACAATTTAGAATAACCATTCAAGTAATTGAGTTCCACAAAAAATTCACATAATTCCAATCAACACAAGTTGTCTATAATAGATATTCAATGAACACTTAATGCATGTCATAGATACAATCAGAATATCATCATCTCTATGATTACCTCTAGGGCATATTCCCAACACGAGAGGCCCCACTTGGGGAAGGTCGACCCCGGGGGAGGCCGATCCCCTGGTGGGCCCGTCACCACTGCCTTCATGTGGTCGGTTCACCTCTAGGCCTGGACCTCCCCTGTGGTTATGATCAGGCTCAGGTATGCACCAAAGGTGGGCTCCTTTGTCAATCTTGGTTGCGCATTTTCTGAATTTGTCTTTTGCTTTTGCGCTTTCTAATTGGTGTTGTGCACTTCCACTTGTTTCACCATAAAACCTACAAAATCATGAACACTAGGGGTACAAGTGGAATTTCATTAATAGCATATGTCCATGTGTTAAAGCATGATTATTTCTCTCCTTTTGGGCATAAGATGGCAGTTAAAAATGATCCATAACAACCGCCAACAAGACCCCTAAGCTTAACCTCTGCTCATCCTGATCAAATAGCTAAGTATGGTTATTGATCAGGAGTTGCTACAATGCCAATTAGATCTGGAATCCAAGCATTGCTTGCCTCCTCTAATTCCTATTCTTATTATTCTAGTTATGCCCTAGATGGTGGAGCTCTAGGTTATCCTTTTGAGGGACTACCTTGAACTAAATGAGATGATATGAGATGAGAGATGCCTCTAGGGGGAGGTCTGCCTATGCTTATATATTCTGGTGGGATGAACCGTGGCCCTTGGATCAAACCGACATCGAACAAGGGTCAAGATGCGTCATAGAGGTCGGTTGGAGGCCACCACACGAAGGAGGCCCACTTGGCAGTGGAGCCAGGCCAGTCGGCCTATCATGTGGGGCTGGCCAGCCCCATCTGGTAGCTACCAGCCTCCCACTTCGATCTCGTCTCTTCTGGTGTCTTCCACGTCCTTCTAGTGCCTCTTTCCGATCCGGTTACGTAATGAGTCATGTTGTGGATGGATTCTTTCCTTTCCCAGCTTTTGGATAAGTCCCTGGAAAATATTGTTTCACAGAGCTGTGGAAGTCTATCAGTTTAGTCCCTGGTCTTGCGATGATGATAATTTCTAGGGCCTTTTAGAGTCTTCCAAGTCGTAACCATCAAAGACTTTCTCTCTGGTGCTCCAAATATGGCAAGTGATATGTCCGTTTTGATCACCTCAATGAGCTCTTCGCAATGGTGTGCTCAGCTTCTTCATTTGAGTTACTTTTATGATGAAATATTAAATATCCTACAAAACAAGTGAGAGCAACAGAACTCATGGAACTCATTAGAATAAATCCCTACTACCTTACTTTATTCTTCAATTAAGTTCTTATCCTGGATTAGTTGATGGCCAAAAATTAGAGTTAATTAATGTCAACAATCATTACTATATCATGGTCAATGGCAAGTTGATGCACAAAAACCCAAGAAGAAGGGATCGAACTCCTGAAGGACATCCATGTCGGCACTTGTTATAATCATGTCGTGTCCCTAATGCTGGTTGGCAGAGCTTACAGAGCAGGTTTCTACTGGCCTACAGCTGTCACCGATGTGGAAGAGTACGTGCGTCGGTGCAAGAATTGCCAAATGTTTGCCAAGTAGATCCATGTCCCTGCACATGAGCTCCAAACCATTCTGGTCGCTTGGCCTTTCTCATGCTGGGGACTGGACATGATCGGTCCTTTCAAGAAGGCGCCTGGTAGGCATCGGTTTTTCTACGTACTGGTCGACAAGTTTTCCAAATGGATCGAGTACAAACCATTAAAGGAAGCCATAGCAAAGAAGGCGACCAAATTCCTTAATGACGTCATCCACCATTTTGGTGTGCCAAACAGCATCATTACTGATCTGGCTCCCAATTCACTAGCAACGCGTTCTTCAATTTTTGTGATGACATGTGCATAAAGGTCAAGTACGTGTCCATAGCCCATCCTAGGGCAAATGGGTAGGTGGAGCGAGCCAATGGCATGATCCTCAAAGCCCTACGCAAGTGAGTCTATCGTGATCACAAAGACCTCAAACCTGGTCGGTGGTTGAAGGAGTTACCTGCTGTGGTCTGGGGGTTCCGTACCCAGCCTTGTCGTAACACTGTATTCTCTTCGTACTTCATGGTGTTTGGATCCGAGGCCGTCCTGCCAACCGCGGTCATTTTCCAATCACTGCATGTCATGCACCATGATGAGGATTCCTCCGACGACCCTAGGGAATTGGACATTAACGCTATTGAAGAGCGAACACTTGAGACTTGTGCTCGCACAGCCAAGTACCTCGCTTCAGTGCATCGTTATTATAACCGCAATGTCAAAGGAAGGCATTTCTGGTTTATGGCACGGTGCTGTGACGCATACAAAAGATAGACAGTTTACATAAGCTGTCATCCAGATGAGAAGGGCCGTTCAAGATTAAGGCTCTTACACACCCAACATCTTACCGGTTGTACACGATGAAGGACGTCGACGAGCCAAATTCTTGGCACATTGACCAGCTCATACGCTTCTATCCATAGAATAACATATGTACCTCATTTATGTGCTTTATCTCAGAATTAATAAAGTTCTTTATCATTTTTTCCCTGTTACAGCTTCGCATACATGCCCTGTCTGTCATACATGCACCCTACATATATCACAATTAAACTTTGTTTCTTGCCTGCCGAGAACGGCTCGACAAGGTGCTATCTCGATCCTCTAACTATGTGCTATAGCTCCATACTACACGGCACTAGGAGATTCGGTAGTAGCTCTCTAAACGGTACTAGAACCCTAGTGATCCTGGCTTCCACGTTGTTAACTAGCGCACCCCTAGTCACCCATGGAGTTAGCTCGGTTTGAGGGTAGGGGCAAAACTCAATTGTTGACCTTATTTTCTACGACTGCATATCAACTGCTAAAAATAGCACTAATATTATCACCCGCTTAACATGCCTACTTTAAAATGATGTAATGTCTGCATCACAAAAGGCTAAAAGTTACGAGCACCCCGTGCTCAGCACAACTTACACATGATGTTTTAAACAAAAGACATTGTTTTTAGCATATTGACCACCACCACCTGCTGCGGGATCTTCGATGGGAGTGAGCTCTCCAACTACGACATCGATGGTTGGGCTAGATGTGGTCCGGAGGTTCTCAACTGCTTCATCAGAGATGTTCTCTGGGATGCCAGCTTTGATGGTCGCCATCTCCACCTCCGGGTAGTTGGAGCGCACGATGGCTAGCACGATGGTGGCTACAAATTGCCTTGCGCCAGCGACAAACTCCTGCAGCGTTGGCCACAACCTCCAGCAGTGGTTGGCCAACCCACAGGGTCTGTAGGATGCGCTTCACTGGGGAAGATGGCCCTAAGCACTGGCCAGATGTAGTCGGTCATTGTCCGGATCCTTCCCAGGAGAATAGCATTCTCGTCCTGCAGCACCTTGAATTGGGCCATGTGCCGCTCCCTTACATCTGCGTACATAACAAGAATGGTGGTTAGCATATCCTGGTCCACCCATTATGTGCAAATGATCATAAATTGGTAAAATAGCTACCACTTACCAGTCAGTTGAGCAATCTGCTCCTAATCTTCCTTGGCCTGCTCCTTGGCTACCTTGTTGAGGTCCAGCAAGCGAGATATCTCCCCAACCAACACGGTATTGCTCTTGCCTAGCTCTAGCAATGCACACAACTCAGTACTCATGGGTGAATCAAACTTCCAGTATGGAGCATTGTAACCGACCACAGCGGAAACCCTAGATCTATAACCCTACACCCCGACTATATAAGGCGGGCAGGGACCCCCCTCAAACGCATCTTGTACTCTCCTGTACTCAGCAATATAGCACATAGAGACGCAGGACATAGGTATTACGCACCTCATGGCCTGAACTTGGATAAACCCTGGTTGTTTGTCTTGCTTCTCACCTCTGGTTCATAGGTCCTACCGCACCCTTGCCGATCATCTACTACCTCAGGTAGCCCCGTGGTAAACTGCCAAGAAAATATTGTCAATAGTGTGTCTGCCGACTTATGACTTATGAGTGAGAAGCTGAGGGAACGAGGGGTTGGGTGTTAAGAGAAACCCTAATGGGCTTAGGCCAAAACATAACATAGCTTACTGGGCCCAACTCTGAGATGCAGCCCACTCTGGCTGGACGACGATTAATCGAACGTCCAGGTTCATGGACAGTCTGGGCTGGTCGAAAGCCCTGGTCGAGTTGCTAAAACCGTCTGGGATGACTAGTCGTGATTAATTGCGATTAATTGGACGTCCAGAAAATAGGTTTTCAGGCCGGTTGGAGCGACTACACAACTAAATGGCGAGAATAGATACAGACAGGGTATTCAGGGAGCGTTGTGCGCGACCTGCTGTTGCGCTTGCGTAGCGGTGCGATAGGAGACATCGCCGCCAGGAACGGCCTCGCCATTGGGTATCCCGATCGGACCACCGCTGACCTCGTGACGGCGGCGGCGGAGCGGCACAGGGACGCCATGGTTTCTTCCGATGCAGGAGGGCCGGGCTGACAACAGCAACTTCGGGTTGGGTCACAGGCTTGAATTCTGTTATAGAGTTTTTCACCATGGGCTCGATAGACTTGGACCGAAGTGTGATATGGGCCTCTAATCAATTGGGCTCAGTCGCTAAAAAGGCCCAAGGCCAGACGCCCTGCAGCCCCCAGCCACCATCCAGGCTGCTCCGGTCACCGCCTTGCCTGATGCTCCGTCCAACCCCAACACAACGGGAACGCTAGCTTCTCCAGCGGAGCGCAGGCGGATTCTGACAGGCGAGGACGACCACCCTCTGGAAGGCGGGCCCCGGTGGGTTCATACCAAAGTCAAAGTGACTGCCTGTCATGTATGGGTTCTGAAATTGTGCTTAGAGATTGTGCATCTGTTAAATTGGCGTCTGAATCGATATATTTGAAATGTTAGGGATCTGCTCATTTGCATAGCTTGCTGCCTTGGCATGAAGTCAGAGCCTAATTTGTGCTTGCTGTCTGTGTTTTGCGTATTGTTATTGTGTTGGATTACACCGTATTGTATATTAGATTTTGGGCTAGGCATACACTAGGTTATAATCCTGGTTACACCACTTGTTTACTGATGGAAGCATGAGAATAGACTTAGGTGCACTGAAAACTATGTCCTGCTGGAATGCAATGGACAGGGGCTTGTCTCTGGTTTTCTAGAAATAAAAAAAGACTTGGTGCTATTGTACTTATATTGTTTTGCTTTGTGGGTAAATAGTAGGATTTGGTTGACTTGACGATGATGTAAATTAGGGAATTCTTAGTAGTTCATGAGAAGGCAGCTATGGTATTGTTACCACTGATCTATGGTTCAGCAGTAACTGATATTAACCACATATATGCTATGTTGTTCATTTAGTAGATCAGAAATGAAAGTGTTGTCAACTTTTCAGTATCTCTAGTTTTCTGTTGCCGTTTCGTTTCCTGGCAAAACAGAGCTTCACTTCCTAATAAATCATATAGAATAAACATCATATAGTATAGTAGTAGATATCAAAGTTCCAGATAACACTAAATTTCTTCTTTGGCTAAAAGACAATATCTTAAAATGCAAAAGCACCACATAAATTTATTTTCCAAGCCTAAAATATACATACTCCCTCTATTTCAAATTGTAGTTTACTTTGACTTTTTCGATGTATGCATTTTGTTATGTATCTAGACATATTATTTATCTAGGTAGATAGCAAAATGCATACACCAAAAAAGTCAAAACAAACTACAATTTAGAACGTAGAGAGTACTATGATGCTGTCCAGCGGGAGCACATTAAGGTATATACAAGCACTAGCATACACAGAATTCATTTCAGTGGCGACGGCTGTCAATCCATGGCTGAAGAACATAGAGCAGAGACTTATCCACTTGCTCCCATTGCCCCACAGCAGCGTGGTTGCTACCACGATGGCCAAGCCTGAAACAACCCCTGCCTCAACTGACAAAATTTCCCAACCCAGCTCTATAGAAGATCCTGGTGTAGCAGCACCTGGTGGCCCGTCGTTCGTCTTGCACAGGCATGGCAGTGGCTTCCCACACAGCCTGTTGTTCCCCAGAAATGATGAGTCTGGGAACGTCAAGAACTGGCTGGATTGTGGTATAGGCCCTGACAAGCGGTTGTAGGAGAGGTTGAGCGCCTCAAGGAACGACATCTGTGCCATTGCAGGAGGCATCTGCCTGGAGAGATTGTTGACGGAGAGATCAAGTGATTCCAATGTTCGCAGTCTGGGGAGGGATCCGGCCAGTGAAGGAGTTCCTGGACAGGTTTAGCCCCTTGAGAAGCTTCAGGTCACCAATCTCCTCAGGAATGATACCCTCAAAGTTGTTGTTTGAGAGTCAATTGACATGAATGCTGAAAGTATATGTACCAGAGCTATTTTTTGCCCCTTGAGCATGACCGTGATCGATTCGCTGTGATGGAAAATTAGATGATATCCTGATAATGGTAGTAGTTCTGATACTGATGCTTCGATAATAATTCCAACATACATGCTGGGAGCTCCTGAAGAAACCAGTATCATAGCTTTGAATTGCTTGAGGAATCGTGTAGGTATACTGCCATTAAAAGAATTTGAAGAAAGGTCCAGAACCTGCAGTCTGTTCATCCCAGAGTAATCGTTGGGACCATGAAACTTGTTTGACCTCAGAACAAGCACTTTCAACAAAGGAAGACCTCCCAGCCACTCTGGATAAGTGTCCATTATCAGGTTGTTTCCGACGTCTAGGACTTGAAGCATCTTACAGTTGATCATAGACACCGGCAATTTTCCCTCCAACTTGTTTCCATTGAGATCTATTATTTGAAGTGTACAATTCTCGTTGACGTCTTGAGGCAAGGGTCCATTGAAATTGTTACCTCTTAAGTTCAGTACCTGAAGCCCGTTGTTTTGTTTCAACAAACAAGGTGGTATTAATCCACTGAAGGTGTTAAAGGAAAGAACTAGCACTTCGATATTAGTTGCATCACAGATCAAATGGGAAACTTCTCCAATAATGCTATTGTTTGACAATGATAGGGACAGCGGGTTGTCATAGCTGCTAATGCGTGACCAAAACTCGAGCATGGTAGAAGAATTGAAATGGTTATTGGAGTAGTCTAATTTGTAAATTTGAAGTGGGGGTAGTGGGGGGTGCTCCCTTAATCATGTTGGAATGGAAATCAAGATAAATAAATGATGCATTTGATAAATCTGTGGCAACACTGGTAAATAAATTATGAGAGAGATCAAGGGCCAAAAATCCATTTACAGCTACAGTTCCCCATATCCAATCAGGTATGTGTCCACTAATATTGTTATTTGAAAGGTTCAAATAGATAATATAACTCTGTTGCATCAAGAATTCAGGGACATATGATAGGTTACATGATGCCAGCCCCAGAACCCATATTTCTGGATATTCTGCATAGGAGTGATTGCCATCTTCCTCCACAATAGACAACTTATTATATGATAGAGATAGATGTTGGAGGTCCTTAATATTCTTCATGAAACTTAGATCCACAGTTCCAGTGAGATTGTTTGAAGAAAGATCCAACACTTATAGTCCTACAAACTCCAACAATGTTTTTGGGACTGGTCCTTCCAGTTTGTTGTTGCTAACATCAAGTGTTGCCAACTTAGAAGATATGTTGGGATACGATTGAAAATTTCAAGTGAAACTGTTCTGTGAAAGATCTAAATGCTCCAAACAAGGGTTGGAAAACAAAGATTCAGGTATCACACCACTTATTGAGTTGTTACGGAGAACGAGAATGGTTAGGTTATGTAGAGCAAGGTAGCCATCAGAAGGTAATGAAACATTTAGGCTGTTATTTGATAAATCGATTGATGAAATCATCAGGCACTGAGCAAAGGATGAGATTTGGCCATGGAATTGGCAATTAGAAAGGTCCAACTCTATCAGGTTTCGAATGTTACCAATAGATACTAGTATGTTCCCTGAAAACTTGGTTCCATAAAGCCTCAAAACCTGAAATGCACTGCCTTTTCTGAACTCGGGTAACTCTCCACATAGATTCTCATTCCATGATACATCCAGCACTACCAAGCTTTTGATATGAAATATCCATGGAGGGAAGGTCCCAGTCAATCCACAGCTGTGAAGACTAAGAACTGTGAGCGATGAGAGGTTAGTAAGAACAGTATCGAAACGGCCACTAGTGATCGTGCAAGAGTCGACGGTTAGCTCTCTGAGACTTGAAGTTGTATTGGCTGAATAGGCATGCGCCAAATCGGTTGGACTGGCTGAAATGTTTAGATTTCAAGACATAGACTTTGGAGGCTTCCAAGGCTGTCAATCAAGTTATGGAGGCTCAAATGTTTGACATCAAAATCAACGAGTTCTAGCATGACTAAATTGGCAAGCTTAGAACGAGATAGAAGAAGAGTATCAAAATGTCCGCCAGTGATTGTGCACGACACCATGCTTAACTCTGAGACCCGACTTTGTATTGGCAGAAGAGGCATGTGTCAAATTGGTTGGACTGACCGAAATGTTGACATCACAAAGATTTAACTTTTGGAGACTGCCAAGGCTGTCAATCAAAGTCTCGAGGTTGAAATTTTTTAGATCAAGGCCACAGAGGATTAAAGTGATCAAATTGGAAAGTTGACCTTTCTTGATGTGAAAATCGCCTTACAAGTTAGAATAAGAGAGGTCAAGGTACTCGAGGTCCGTGAGCAGTTCAAATCCCGGACTTGGCCATGGAGATGCATCAAAGTTGTTGTACAGCAAGGCTAAGGAAGCGAAGCGAGGTTAGTTCAAGGATGTCTGATGTGCTGAGGTTACCTGAGATGTCGAAAAAGAAGAGGTTGAGAGCAGTGATGACGCTTGATGTGCGGTCACATGTTACACCTTCCCACGTGCAGCATTTGGTGTCTACTTCCACGATGAAAGATTTGTTGCAGCATATGGGTCAAAGCGGAAGCTGGTTTTGAGGTGTAGTAGGGCAGCACTTTGATCTTGAAGGCACCGGCATGCTGCACGCCCGCTGGTAGTGAGGAGGAGGATGACGACAGTAACCAGGAGAAGGCAGCGAAACATGGTTTCTGAAGGTAGTGCGTGCTGGCTTGAATAGAGAAGGTGCTCTGTGCTTATGAGAGTGTGAGAGAGCTAGGTTTGGCAGCAGCGTTAAATAGGCTTTAGACGGATGAGCACGGAGCGAGGACAAAAAGGGCATAAAACTTTGCAATGATAAATTGTGGCAGATCTCCGATTGCCACAGGAGCGGTTGATCCGTTTTTTCGCTTCAGCTATCTTCTTGAGATGCAATTCCCAAGTCAAATGTAACATTCCAAGTCATGCGAAATACATGAAGGGGATGTCAATTGGCAAGCCGAAGGCGTACAACAGCCGGTAATGAAAAAGGCTTGCTAGTAGATGGACAGCGATGCTTGTTAAAGGATTCAGCCAATGACAAATACTTCCTCCGTCCAAAAAAGAGTGTCGTTTTAGGTTTTTCATCCATCATGTTTGATCATTCATCTTATTCAAAAAGTTTTATAAATATCATTTATTTTGTTATAATTTATTTATCATTAGAGATACTTTAATACTGATTTTTTTATTTTATAATATACTTAAAAAATTTAAATAAAATAAAGCGGTCAAACATGATGTCTGAAAATCAAAAACGACATTTTTTCTGGGACAGAGGGAGTAGTTTTCGAGAATCTACTGCGGTGTTTGTCAAAAGTGCTGCCCATGACAAGTGACATAACTATATGAGGTCCAAAAAAGCGCATCAAGCATTAGTGTGCAAGCACGATCGCAAAAACAGAATCAATTGCCAGTCTAGCAGGGGCCGGGATGGCACGACGACGATGGCAACCAACACCCAACATATACAAAACCGTGTGGTTTTCTTTTTAGAAAAAGGAAGATTGGCTTACCATCCTTTAAGTGAAGTGGATAAAGAAATTGCTTGGCAATCACTACTGACAAAGTTAGAAGAGAGCAACGCTAGGGCATTTGTGCTGCCTCAACTCTCAATTAATTTTGACTAATGTCCATGATAGTTGAGCCCAACGATTTCGAATTGACCTCGCTGCTTATATTATTTTATTTTATTTTATTTTATTGAGCAAAATTGACCTCGCTGCTGATCACCTTACGAAACCCGAAAAAAAAGCGAAGCCCAACTTCTCAAAGATCCATGATAGATCAGGCCAACTTGACCAAGCCCACGGTGACTGGTTGCCCACTAAGCCAAACGCGTCCGAAGAGCATGTTCTCAAAGTTTCCTCTATTTGTTCGAGTCTTGTTCTCAATTTTGCATAGGTAGGCAGACACCCTTTGTGGAAACGAGATTTACATCAATCACTGGGCCAAAAGAAACAAATACAGTTTCTGAAGAGACATCTTTTTTGCGGTAATGTTGTCCATTTGATGTCCTAATTTATAGGATCGACCTGGCGCAAGCGTAGTGGACCGCGTGGCCTCGTACATCCTTGGCCGGTCCGCCCAATAATTACCCCAGCCTCGTAATTTCCCGCTCGCACCTCCCTCGTCATTTCCGCCCGCCGTGCGCTGCTCGCTACAGCTCCTCTCGCCGCCGTCGTGGCCATGCCCGCGCAGGGTCCTCCGCAATCCATCTGCTGCACGCGCGGCCGCCTGCCTGTGCTCCCTTCCCTCTCCTCTTCACTCGCGTTCTCCATGCATGCGCACATGCCCGGCCATGGCGATGGCACCAGATCCGGCGAGGACGGCCGTGGATTCACCAGGATTTTTACCTAAAAAATATTGTGCAAACCTTATTTACCTCTCTCAACTATAAAACCATATTTTTATAATTCCTTAAATTTTTTTGAATGAATCTGGTTTACCTTTTCGGCTGACATCGAAATAAGTTTTAGCTTGCCTTAAAAAAATAAGTTTTAGCTGGCATGGTGCCATGTCAGCCATGAGAAAGGTCTAGTTTAGGAAGTTCAACTAAAATTTATAAAAAATAATGAAATAACTTTCAAAAAATATTCAAATAATTTTATAGGAAAAATATGCATTTAAATATATGAAATCTAATTGAACCTTAGAAAACGTATAGACAATTTGTTTAACAACGAAAAATATGAAACTAGTTTTATGTTTTCTTCTAAAAATCATGTTGTATATTTTTTGTTTCTTAGAGTCATTTTTTACATTTTATATATTTTTTAAAAATCTAAAACTAGGACAAATATGAAACAGAATGCAGACCAAGACAAAATTCGGATCGAAGCCTTAGTCAACCTGCAACTCAATGTGCAGACTACAAATGTTAGTCAAAACAAATGTGCAAACTACAAACAACATTTCCTCATCAACAACATCTTGCTTAACCACCAAGACATGCAGCGAAAATTCCAAATAAAATATAATTCAAGTTTTGATAGCACATTAACAACATGTGTCATGTGGTTTAACTTCGAGCATCACTTCTCTAAAGATATCACGAGTTCACAATGATGATGTGTGCAGATTCATTGGACAACCAGTGGACATTTAATGCTATTAGAGCGGAACGGCTCCTCGCGCGCCCAGGGTGGCCACGTCAATGTTTTCGCCCCCTGCGCACCCCCCCACGGGATGGAGGTCGGGCGCCGCGCACCGGCCCTCGCGACGCGCAGCGGTCGCTGATGGTGGGGGCGCCGGCGTTGCCGGCCCTACAGGCCGGTGGCGAGGTGCTTCTGCGGGCCGCGTCACGCCACGCCTTCTGCTGCGGGAGGCCCTAGCCCACGTGTCGACGGTCGGGCGGCCGTGCTCACCTGCGCTCGCCTACTGCGCGGGGGCTGCCGGGTGGGGACACTCGTCTCTTGGTCCACCAGCCGGTGAAGGGGTGTTCCCGCGCCGAGGTGCTGGGTCCGTTTGCCTGTCGGTGTGCTCGTCGTGCACACGGCCTTTGTTTGGCCCGCCAGGGCTTGGTGCCGCTGGTTACTGGGCCAGGTCATCCTCATGGTTTGTCCGGGCCAGCCCTGCAGCAACGCCGTTGCTCGTCGATGCGGTCGCTGCGAGCCTAGGTCGCTGTCCTGGCGGTGCCTTGTTGATGCTTGCTGGTGCCGAGCCCCGGTCATGGCTTTGGCCAATCAGTGCTCGACAGCGGAGTGCCCCAGGACGTGTGGTGCTTTTCACCATGCTGAGATGCGTCATTCCTTCTTTGTTGCTTCCCTGTGCTGCTTTTTCTCCGATCCGCCTATGTCCGGTGGGTGTTGCTCTCTTCTCCGGCCATGGTGCTGCCTTCCGGCGCATTATTGTGGCTGCTCCTCTTCAAGGTTGGTGCGGTTCTTGTGCATCTGCTTTTCAGGTTCACACCTATGGCGTGCCAGCGGCCCGTATTGCAGTGGTGCTGTGTGGGGCGGTGCCGGTGTCTTCGGTTCACATCTGTGGTGTGCGAGCGGCCCGTATCGTGGTAGTGCTATGGCGGGCGGCGCCGGTGTCTCCGGATCTCTTACGTATGGGCTACAGGAGACGCGCCTGTTTGCCTAATTGTACTTTTGTTCTTGTGCTGCTCAGGCTTTCATGGTCCTCACGGTCGTTTGGGTCGGCAGGCTTCTTGTGGACGGCATTGGTGGTCCGGATCTTCATTCTCGCGGTCGTTTTGTTCAAACGTGGGCTCCGTGTTGGTAGGTGCCTATTTTGTGATATATTTTAGCTACCACTGTTTGAATAACCTGTGGGTTTTTTCCTTTTTTTTTCCTTTGCTTTCCTTCTTTGTTTTTTGACGACGGTGCTTTCTCTCTTGTTTAGACGACTTTTGATTTGTGTGGATCTGCCGTCTTTATAGTTGGTTAAGGACAAAAGAGAATGTTTGTTGCTGCGCCATCGTATTTGTCCCTGCTCCACGCTATGGCCTCTGCCTGTGTTGTTGCCTACGTGTCCCTTTTGTCCGAGGTCGATGGAAATGGTGACGTTGTCTATGGAATCGAGGTTGAGATGCCTTCGATTGGTGATGATGGCTATGGTGAGGTCCTGTTTTTTGGGCTCCTTTCGGGCTGGATGCTCATGATGCTTATGAGCAGGCTGCTTTTCAGGATGTTGTGTTCTTACAGAGTCCCTATGGATTCTCTATTTTAGATTACAGCTTCTAGAGTATAGTGATGTACATAAGAACTACACAGGCGTCGATCTCTCTTGCTATGAGAGCTGTAGGCCTAGCTAGGTTGGTTGCAGAGCAGCAACCTCCTATGCCTCTATTGGTAGAGGAGTGTGATGGTTTGCTGCAGCAGGTTGCTCTATTGAGTACATTGGTGTAGCTTTGGCCATTGTTGTAAGCTGTTTGTAATTTGTGTGCCACTGTGGGTATTGCACATTTGTTCTCTGTTTTGTTTTTTGTATTGTTTCTGATTGACTGGTTGTTTCTTGTTGGCCTGTAGGAATGCCTTCTCCCGGATATGGCTGTCAAAATGATACAGAAGCATCAAGTAGGCCTGCTTTCGTCTTCTGCGCACTATTTTCACTGTGCTGGTGTAATCAGCATCTGACCGCATTTTTTTTACTGTCCAGCTTCTTCAGCGATTGCTCCGACGCGTCGTGTGTCACAGCAATTAAGAAGCTTAGGTTGGTCTGCTTTTTAGGTTTGTGTGTCTTTATATGATGTCATGTTGTTAATTCTACTTCTGCCCTTTTGTTCAGCTTCTCAGGTTCAGCCACCTCAGAGGCCTACACGGAGCAAGCACAAGAGGCTGGGTATGTGCTTTCAGCTGCATGCTGTTGCTGCCCTGCTTCTGTGGCTGGTGTATTCTATGTTTTCTCCTTCCTCTGTTTCTGTACCTGATGTGTTTTTTGTGCTCCTTCTAGATCGCACAGTCTACGATGTACCATCTCTGTCAACTCCCTATGAGCAGCGTCGCAAGCAACGTAGATACTTGCAACAAAAGAAACTAGCCCATTCGGGTATTGATGCACTCGCTTCTCGTGTTTGTTAGATTTGTTGTATGGGTGTTTTCTAGAGGTGCCTTCTAAACTGACTGTGATTATTGATTCTTGTCAGGCCCGTTTGTAGAGCATGGCGAAGTGATGGTCTGCGTGCGTTTTACTCAAGAATACATTGATACTCTCAAAGGTATGTTATGCTCCGTGTCGTTTTTCTTCCAAGATGCTCTTGTCCTTGTCTGCCATAACGACCTGCTTGACTGTGTGTACATACGGGTATGCTCTTTCTTTTCCAACCTCGTATGTTGGCCGCTCTTATTACGGTGCCCCTGACTACCAATGTAGATACTGTTGTGCCATGTTTTGGTATCAAGAGTGTGTAAATTACGATTCTAGAATTGGCAATGTCATTTTCAATAACTGTTGTAAAGGTGGCAGGGTTGTCCGGCCATCCTACGTAGAACGGCTTGAGCCTTTAGCTTCTCTAGCTAGATTTGATGGTGATGCTCGATGTAGAAAATTCATGAGAAATATTCGACAGTAGAACTGTCTTTTTGCTTTTGCATCAATGGGGGCAGATATAGATAGGTCCATCAATAATGGTCATGGCCCACCTGTATTCAAGATCTCTAGCTAGGTTCATCACCAGATTGGATCACTTTTACAGGCTGAAAACAGCCCTGCAAAATTCCTTCAGCTCTATGTGTATGACACTACTAACCAGGTGAGAAATAGGCTATATGCTTTGAAGCCAGATGATAGGCCAGCCAGCCCTTAAGATTCTAAGATTGTCGAGGAGTTGCTTGTTATAATGGATGCTAATAATCCTTTAGCAGAGAAATTTAGGTTGGCCAGAGACATGTTATAAGAAAATGGCGATGAGGAGCTGATTATCAGGATTGTTGGAGTGAGAGAGGGTGACCCTGTGCAGTATAACATGCCTACTAGTAATCAGCTTGCTCTGTTGGTTGTTGGCGACTTCACTTTAGATACCTATCAACATGACATAGTTTTTCAGACTAAGACCGGGAATCTGCGATAGTAGATGCTGTTTATACAAATCTTTTGGACAGATACTTTGATCCTCACTATCTCTGCGTACGGGCTATACTGACATCGACAAATGAAGCTGCTGGCAGCCTTAACTCACACATTGTCTCCCTGATACCTGGTACAGAAAGAGAGTACATGAGTTGTGATAAGATTTCTAAAAATACCACGCATCCGTATGACCTGCTATATCCTATTGAAGTCCTACATTCCCTAAATGGTAGCAATTTGCCAACCCATAGCCTCATTCTCAAAAAGGGCCTCCCTGTCATGCTACTTAGAAATCTAGATCAGTCTGCCGGACTATGCAATGGGACTAGGCTAATCATTACCGAAATTGGGGACATGCTTTTAAAGGCACAGATAATGACTGGCCCTCATGCTGGTGAGACGACTTTGGTTCCTAGAATTTGTTTGCATCTTAAAAGTACGAGGTTCCCGTTCACGCTTCAGAGACATCAGTTTCCATTGAAAGTATGCTATGCAATGACAATCAATAAGAGTCAGGGACAGACTCTGGCCATAGTTGGCATCTATCTAAAAAAATCGGTTTTCAGCCACGGGCAATTATATGTTGCGGTTTCACGAGTTACATCAAAACATGGCCTCAAGATACTTATTGACGAAGATGATGGTAACTGCACAAATCAAACACAAAATATAGTATACTGTGAGATTTTTGTGGTGATAGATAGAAACTAGAGCGATGCCTGCTCTTGCTTCTTTCTAGGCCATTCTTTCTCCTTGCTTTCTAGAGGCCTCACACAACATAGTTCTATTGTGAACTAGCCACCGTAGCACACCGTAAGGGTTTTCGCTTGTATGTTAGACCTTACCACATGTACTATCTGACATCAGCATTTCTGCGTTTGTTTCTGCTGCCTCTGTGCTGGTAATAACTATTTGCTTTTCTTCTTATATTTTAGGCATCAGAGGAGGTTGGATGCTAGAACAGCTGCACCTCTTCTCAGGAGCTAGAAGAGAATGAGCTTCGTACCAAGATCAAACATCCTGTCATCGTGTTGTTTCCGTGTTCTTGCATTGCATAGAGGATGGGTGTGGTACCTATCAGTTTGGATGTTGCTGTATTGCTACGTTGTTTCAACACTTATGTACAAATTGGAATCTTTAGTGAAATCAATTACACTACATCAGGGTTGTAAAAAAA
>CM041645.1:36258935-36329333 GCA_023333625.1 Bothriochloa decipiens
TCCTCTGCCATGTTCCTCGTCCGTGGCCAAACGAAACAGATGCTGATATGAGGTCAAAAGGGCTTGAGGTTGGGGAACTCACAAGTCACAATAATCCTGGGGATCGTGGTGTGGTGGTCGACCGGCCGGCCTTACAGCGTCGGAGAACAATAAGCAGTAACAGATCCAGTGATCTCCAGCATGCCGGAAGGCATATCCCGAAGCTCGCGGCAGCTGACAGAGGCGTAGGAATCGGATCAACTGGAGTAGAGAGGAAGAACGAAGGCGACTAGATAGTTCTATGCAGAGCACAAACGCGACGAGATTAATGAACTAGCTGGGCTAGCTGGCCGTGGCTAGTGGGGAACAAGAGGCGACTTGGTTTTGCACGCTGCCAACTGTAAACTCAGCTGCGCAGCCACTAAAAATTGTTAACTGCTACTTGTATTGTTCCTCTCCTACTCCCATTTTCAAAAGTCCTACCAGGCCTTATTGTTCTACAGTTCAACACGTCAACTATAGCTTCGATCGCTTCTTTATAAAGGAAACAAAATTTATATGAAGAGTACACCGACTGTTTTTGACCAAACAAAATGGCGATAAGGAATCATGAGATGCACCGGATGGTTTAATGGACACCTCAGATTCATGAGTTGTGTGTCGTGTTTGGTTCTTCTCTTCACCCTCCTTTCTTCTTTCCTTTTTCCTTTCTGGCTCTCTCCTTCCCCTTTCTTTCGCTTGTCTTCCTTCGCTCCGGCTTTGGGTTTGCTTGTCGGTTGGCTGAATCCATGTGCTAAGTGGATCCAGTTTTACCTGGATTCGGTGGTGGGCGGTATGTGCTCTTGCAGGCTTCTTCGTGGTGTTGGTCGTTCATGGCTAAGACTGGACGAAAAACTTAAAGCTCATTAACTCGCTCAGCTCGCCTTGACGAGCCGAGCCAGATTTCTAACTCGTTAGCTATAACGAGCCAACTCAAGCCAACTCGTGAACCGTTCATGAGCCAAATGAGTCACACGTCTAGGTAAAAAGGCAATATAACTTATATTAGTTTTTATATTATTTAATGTCTTCCACTTTATAGTTGATTGATGACAAATTTAGACCATATGAACTTGGGATTATTATGACTTTATCTTTTGTTTTTAATGGATGTATTGTATACTGTAGTATATTATAATATTCATATATATGTTAGCACATATAAAAAATAGATTTAAGACTTTGGATACGTTACTTTTGTATTGTTACTATTCTCAAGCTTTAGATAAATACAAATATTAGTGTACCTTGTTATACCTAGCTCTATTCTCAAGATTAATGAGCCAAGTCGAGCTTTTAACAAGTCGAGCCGAACCGGCCTTCACCAAGCCGAGCTAGCGCGTTATCGTAATGAGCTAGAACAAGTCGAGCCGAGCTGGCTCGTTATTCAGCCTTACCCATGGCCCCCTATGTCTTTTGCTAGGCATGTACTGCTCAATGGTCGTCAACCTCCATGAACCTTGGAGCTACGTCTCTATGGTTCATGGCATGGGTGCCTCATGCCAGGGGCGCCAGCCGGCGGTCCATCCCTAGGGCGGTGATCGGATTTGTGTTGCGGCTCCATGAACATTGGAGCTACCATCTCTATGTCTCATGGCATGGGTGCCTCATGCCAGGGGCGCCAGCCACCAGTCCTTCCCTAGGGCGGCGATCGGATTTGTGTTGCGGCTTCTTGGAGAGATGGGTTTTGACCCTTCCTCGTTGTGGTTGGCTCCCTCACCTCTCTGAGCCTCGTCCCTATCACTACTACAACAAGTTCTTTTTTTTTTTTGAGGCGACATACCATCCGCCTCGGTCGAAACCCGGATAGGTCATAGTAAATCAGAGCTTTTATGAGACGGTCAGATACCAGCCTCAGTAAATCCAATAAATAAATAGTACTAGAATACTATATGCTATTTGTTTTAAATTATAAGTTATTCTAAGAATTTCAAGTCTCACCAAATTTATATTATAGGATAATAACATTTGTGATGCCAACAAAGTACCATTAGATTCTTTATTACTTATATTTTTATTGTATACATATTTGATATCATAAATTATTATAGTTTTCTGTAAAATTTTGGTCAAACTTAAAAAATTTTGACTCTCTAAGATTTTTGGCAAATTGCAAAAGACAATCCTATAAGCAATGGTTATTTCCAAAGATGACCAATAAATCAACTTTGCTGAGTTTTCTAGATTTCTAAAATTATAGAGAGAATTACAACAACTTAGGACATCAAATAGATATGTTATGAAAATATAATTAATGAAGAGTCTAATTATTATAGTATATCTAAAATGAAACCTTTTTTAGCAGTATCTAAAGTGAAACTTTCGAAGCTCGCAGAAGGCCTGGTAGCTTTGTTAACGGGTCTGTGCCGCAGTTACGGTCTTAGCTGTACAGCAGCTCAGCTTACGAAAACTGAACAAATAAAAAAAGGGAAGCCCAAAGGCCAAACATATTTCGGCCCAACTCCGACAAACCCACGGTCTACAGTGGCTCACTGGGTCTAACGTGCTCGAAGTGCATTTTCTCAAAGTTCCCTTTTTTTTTTTTTTTTTTTTTTTTGATCTCCTCTCAACTTTGCATAGATGACACCCTCCATAGGAAGGAGACATTTTCGGCGTCACGTTGGAACAAAACAAATACAAGTTCTGAACAAACATCTATGGCTACAACTTTTCATCAGAGAAAGAAGAGAAGAAACACGCTTTGCAAAGACCCCGGCTCGCGCTCGATAACTTTTTCCTGCCGTTTCATTTTCGACAGCACCTTTATTTCAGTTTCCAGCGTGAAAGTTCGAATGAAATTTGCTCGTAGGGATAGAGTAAAGCGATGCGATGGATTAGGTAAGTGTTGCTTGCACAAGCAATTGGCCGACACTGGACACAGCAGCGGGCCAGCAGACTACTACGGCTTTGCTTTATCCTTTGTATCTCGCATTGCTATTGCCCTGGGCCTGAAGCTGACCGCGACGTCTGTTCCTCTAATCGCATTTGCAATTTGTTGTTAGCTGGAAGCCTGGAAGCAGCACTCGCTTGATCGCTTCTGGGCTCTCAACAGTGACAGGCAGCAGAGGCAGCTCAGCTGGCTAACCGCTTTCCGCCACTCACTGTCTCGCCGTGATAAACTAATAATCTCTGTTCACCACACGTCCGTCCATTATCCAATCCAATACGTAAATTTTTTTGGTTTTGTTTCTTCTGCTTATGTGTTTTGTTTTCTTGTGATGATGATGAGTGCATTATTATGCTAAACAAGCCTGCCTGCCAGGCAAATCTTCAGAAATAGACGGTGTTCGTTCCTTTGACCGGGAGAGATATGGTCGTCTTGTGCTCGTGGCGAGTGGCGACGACGACGGGATTGGATTTGGGATTTGACAAATCCTCAAACGGGTGATTGACCCGGACCCAGTACGAGTATACTACGCGTGTGAGTGTGAGATCAAACTGCCACCTGCCACGGTGGCTCGGTCAATTCCATGCTCCTGCTGGTGCTACTTGGACCTGCCACGAGTCCACCGGCCACGCGCGTCGGTTGGCTCCTGGCTCAGCCTGAGTGGGTGGGGCACCATTCGTTTTTTTTTGTCTTTTTTAATACATCTTGGATTCTCTACATGAGTTTCCATTAACGTTTGTTTGAGTGCCTCGTGTTCCTTTTCCTTTTGGGTACCCACTGAGGGTACCACAATCAACGGCACATGGTATTTCTTTATGCAGCCCATTTTGTTTTTAAATATTACCTATGAATGGGTCTTTATCTCTTTCTCTGATTCTTTCTCTCTGTCTCTTAAAAAATTAAGAGACCACGTTTGAGTTCTGACTACTGGTTTAATATAGTTTTAGAAGTGCTTTGTTGGTAAAAATTAAGCGTGTCTTTTAACGTATGTTTTGACATCTACAAATTCCACCAAATCAAGGCATATGTGTCGAAGAAAATCTTGTCGTCTTGTCAATAAAACATCACCCCTTCTCTCAAAAAAAATAATAACGGAGTTCTAGATATGGACCAAATCATTTTTTGCTTAAGTTTCACCAAATAAATTTACTATAGAAACATATTGTATGATTAATCTAACGATATAATAGATGTCAATAGACTTTTTATAGATTTGATCAAATTTCAAATTGTTTGACTGGAACATGAGGACAATAGGAGTACAGTGATATACTCACAATAGTAAAGGTCTATTTTGATCCTAATATTAGTTAGCTGCTAAAATTAAATGGAACACTGTTTGGATCCTCAGCTAATAAAGCTAGCTACTGTTTTACATGCCACCAAGGGACGTAATAATTATCTTACAGCTAATAGTTCATAAGCTAAGCTAATATCTTACCAGGCATCAAGCTGACAATTAGCTGTCAGCTGATCAATAGCTGGATGGGTGCATCCAAAAGAACCTAAGCATCTACTATATCGAACAAATCTTGTCGGATTAATGCTCGTGAATAAATAAAACATCCTTAAAAGGCAGCAACAAAATACGAAGATAGGAGCAATTATGCAGGAGAGAACAGATTTCGTAGCACCAATGAACGTGGAGCAGGAATTCTTCAGCGCGAAACACATAGGCCAAGAATATTTACAGGCCGGGCCGACGGAGCCTATCCATTCCCACGATGAAATGAAAAAATTTGTTGGATGGATTTGGTCCAAAAAAGCACCTCGCCGTCGTCTTTAATTTCCTCGCCCCGATTTGGCTCTCGTCTCGCACACCACCAACTGTGTCTGTCCCCCCATCTCCGTCGCTCCCCTCCCTTCACTGCGCCTGCACCGGCGGCTGCCGGGAAGAGACCCACCGCGAGTTCCCACCCAATCCCCCCACAGCTTCCCGCACCAACAATCAAATCCGCCCAATTCGCGGCCACTCCCGGCGGAAATTCGTGCCAAAGCCACGATTTTTGTTCGCCCTTTTGCTTTCGTTCCCCCTCCCGGCCGCCGCCCCCTTTTCCCTTTTGACTCCGGCGCGGTTTGCCCCTTTTATAGCTGCGCCTGATCGTGTTTTCTCGTCGGAAGGCGCGGTTTTTCCAGGGCGGCGATCGCGGATTCGCCTCCGGAGGCGTCGGTTCGGTCCCCAGGTGCGGTTTTCTCCCCCAATTTTGCTAAAGGTGAATGGATTATGGAATTTCGTTTCAGTCTCTGACGGTGTTCGATTTGTTCAGGTGGCGAAGGGACTATGGATTTGGGGAGATGAGATTTCTCTAGCGCGGGTTTGATCGGGGGCGCTTATTACAATCCGTCCGCCATGATTAAGCAAATCCTCGGCCGGCTTCCCAAGAAGGAGAAGGCGGCCAAGTCCGGGGAGAAGGAGCCGGCCGGTGCGGGCCCGTCGCTGCCCAGCCCGACGGCCGACGCGAGGACCACCACGGATTTGACCATGTCCAGCAGGCTCGTCGTCAATCCAAGCAATTACGGCCCCACGGCCGCAAATCCAGGCCAGAGCTACGGGGCCAGGGGCGCCGGCCTCGGCGGCGTCGTCAGCAACGGGTTCCCGCCGGCCTCTTCGGCGGCGGCCGGGTACGAGGCGCTGCCGAGCTTCAGGGACGTGCCGGCGTCCGAGAAGCCCGGGCTGTTCCTCCGGAAGCTGGCCATGTGCTGCGTGGTGTTCGACTTCGCGGACCCGACAAAGGACGTGCGGGAGAAGGAGGTCAAGAGGCAGACGCTGCTTGAGCTGGTGGATTACGTCACCTCGGCTACGGGCAAGTTTCCCGAGCACGTCGTGCAGGAGGTCATCAGGATGGTGTCGGTGAATCTGTTCAGGGTGCCGACCCCTGCCCCGAGGGAGAACAAGACGCTCGAGTCGTTTGATATGGAGGAGGAAGAGCCCATCATGGACCCGGCGTGGCCGCACCTGCAGATTGTGTATGAGCTGTTCTTGAGGTTTATTCAGTCGCCCGAGACGGATGCGAAGCTGGCCAAGAGATACATTGACCATGGATTCATTATCAGGCTTCTTGATCTCTTTGACTCGGAGGATCCTAGGGAGAGGGAGTACTTGAAGACGATCCTTCACAGGATATATGGCAAGTTCATGGTGCACCGCCCGTTCATCAGGAAGGCTATCAATAATATCTTCTACAGGTTTATATTCGAGACAGAGAAGCATAATGGTATCGCAGAGCTGTTAGAGATTTTGGGGAGTATAATTAATGGCTTTGCTTTGCCGCTCAAGGAAGAGCACAAATTGTTTTTGGTCCGAGCACTGATTCCGCTCCATAAACCAAAATGTGTTGCCATGTACCATCAGCAACTGTCGTACTGTGTCACTCAGTTTGTTGAGAAAGATTGCAAGCTTGCTGATACTGTCATAAGGGGTTTACTCAAGTATTGGCCCATCACAAATAGCTCAAAGGAGGTGATGTTTTTGGGGGAGTTAGAGGAAGTGCTGGAAGCTACACAGCCAGCAGAGTTCCAGAGGTGTATGGTGTCACTTTTTCGTCAGATCGCCCGCTGTTTAAGCAGTTCTCACTTTCAGGTAACAAGTAATATATAGCAGACCGCCAATTATATACAATATAAATATAAACATAGAATATGCACTAATTAATAGTTCATGGAAGTTCTCATCTTCAAATTATCATTGATTTCTGGCTTATTGCTTGGAACATGACTCTGTCACCTATTCATTTACAAGTGCAAGTCAGCTAAGCTGTAGCAGGCGATACGTGTAAAGTGCATACTTTTCTGTTGATGTTGATACATAAATAGTTATATTGACCTTGAGCCTCTTTCTAGACGCCACTTCCACATGATAGAATGGCAGCACTATGGGAACTTTGTCCAGTGCCCATTTCATTTATTTATTTTTATTTCCACAACAGAAGCTGAACCAAATCATAATTGGACCTATTTATTATTTTATTCTTCTAGTTTCTCCTTGATTAGTTAGGCTGTCTAGTTTTTCCTTTGTATTTATTTGGATTCCATATGAAGATTAGTCTCTTCAAGTATCTTGAGATTTTGGAATTAGAAGAAGCATCAGAAATGTTAGTGATGAGAAATAACTGTAAAAATGGGTCCTGCTGAACTAAGTCCAGTTTTCTATATGAAGTCAACATTATTGTCAAGTCATAATTCAATTTCATACCATTATACCGCATCTCTGTAAGACCTGTTAGTGTCAAACAATTTGTTCAGCCTAATTTAAATGATGGTTTACATGCTTCTCATTTTTACTGTTCAGTAGCATTATGGTTTCCAAGTTGGATACCAAACACAGAGCACATACAAACTTTGTTTCATTCCATATCATCTCAGTGCACCCAATTGTTAGGTTGATGAAATGAAACCATATGACTGTTATGGAGCATGCCAATTCACGTCTTCCAAACAAATGACTTTTCTTGCCTGAGTGAGGCAGTTGAAGAAATAAGTAGTCATGGCCTAGTTTCCTTGTTTCAAGAGTTTCCACAAGGCATGAACAATTTATTCTTTGACCGCAGAAAATCACGTTTACCTACGACCATATGTTCCATGGTCTTTTACCTGATGTCATATTGGGTGCTTCCCAGATTCAGTCATAAAACAAGAAATGTCTTGTTGTGTTTCCATCCAACTGTTTTGTACAGAAGCTAACACTATACAATTTCTTCTTTTGTTTTACAGGTGGCAGAGAGAGCTCTCTTTCTATGGAACAACGATCATATTGAGAGTTTGATCAAACAGAACAGTAAGGTTATACTGCCCATAATCTTTCCGGCGTTAGAACGAAATACGAAAGGCCACTGGAATCAGGCAGTTCAGAGCTTGAGTCTAAATGTTCGGAAAATATTCATGGACC
Organism: Bothriochloa decipiens; assembly: GCA_023333625.1. Taxonomy (NCBI): domain Eukaryota; kingdom Viridiplantae; phylum Streptophyta; class Magnoliopsida; order Poales; family Poaceae; genus Bothriochloa; species Bothriochloa decipiens. The sequence continues at coordinate 36,266,726 of CM041645.1, forward strand.
ATGACCCGACACTGTTTGAAGAGTGTTGCAAGAAGTTTGAGGAAGAGGAAGCTCAAGAAGCTGGTGTGAGGTCAAAACGTGAGGCTAGATGGAAGCGCCTGGAAGAAATTGCCTCGTCAAAGTCTCCTCAGTGAAGTAGCACATCTTCCTGAGGCTGTAGTTCATCAGCGGAGTTCCTCTAGCTATCTAGCCTTGCTGACTGCATATGAGCAGCTAGCTCTTCCTGGCAGGATCAAGTAAATGCTGATGCAAGTTCCCATGGATGGCTGCTTGCCTCGTGTTACTTGATACTGAACATTTTACAGGCTGACATGTAAATATGAGGAACATGATGGGCTGTGAAGCTTCAACAGAACCTCGGGTTCTGTCTGTTGTGTGATCCACTGATGACAGTATCGGTTTCATCATCAGAGGACAAAGGAAAGGAGGTAAAATGGTCTTTCTCCGGCTTTCTGGAGATGTTCACGCCACATCTTAATGTGTAGTCTGTGGGTCAGTGTCCTGATCCTAGGACGGTTAGGAGCACTTGAAAGACGAGCAAGAAGTCGTGCTCTTGCTTGCTGATGGTGATTTTGCTGAAATGTAATATTCTTTATGTATGAATACCAGTGCTCTTGTGATAATATGTAATCTGGGTGTACATGTCTTTTGCTTCCTTCGATGTATACAGAAATTTGGAATGAAGCGCTGGTTGCTGGCTGTTTTTATCAAAATTTGGTATCATGAGATAGGAGATTCATGCCTTCATGGCATGAATGGTCTTGAAATGATCCCAGCAGCCACATTCAGATGTTGGGTTCTAAAAGTTGCATTTTTATATGAAATTTTACAAATAAATGATGGCCAACCTACACCGAGAGAAGCTGGTTTTGGGAGAGGTGGACACTGAATGGGTCTTTGCACTGGCTAGGGAAATGAGGGCGAGACATTCGGTTGGTTGCAGAGGTGGTTCAGTCTAATCTGAAACCACATATATGAATATATGACATGTCAAGAATGAATTTGGAACCATAGTGTAAGACAAACTGATAAGGATGTCACATGAGGAAGTGGTGGAATCCGACCTTTGATTTTGTCAACAGTTTGATGCTTTGTCTGACCGAATTAAGAAAGGTTCAAAACAAACACACAAATGAGAAAGCAAAAAAAAAAAAAGAAACATTGTCAACCAAAAATAAATATAGTATGATTCCTTTTACTATTTCATCAGATTTAAGACAAATTGAATAAATAGAGAAAATCAAAGCGTATGATGAATTGAACAAATAAATGAAGCATTTTTCATGGGTTATGTCTGGTTGGATGCATGCAACATACCTGTACAACTTCAAAAGACACCTCCAGGCATCTTGCTAACCTACAACATTGCAGTAGATAAATGCTACCAACATTTCTGTCGTAGCTAGCAAATCCGTGTGAGAACAATTGAATCTTAAGGGTTCCCACGCTTGACAAGTGACCATGGACGTCATCAATACACAAACGTTGTTGTACCAAGACCATGAGATCCTCTAGCCTTGGAGCAAAGAGTGTTAACCCTTTGAGCTGGAAGCAGTTCACAATATGGAGAATTCGGAGGCTAGGAGTCCTGAGTTCCAAGAATTGCCCCCCATAGACTCTCTCTAGTGATAGCTCCAAAAGTGTGTCGGCCTCAATTAACAGTTTCTCCTTCATAGAGATCTTAAAACTTGATAGCCCAAGCTTGTGCAAGCGTGGGCAACATGCAGACGACACAAGCGGGAGAGGAGGTAGCCACCACCGGCTCGGAGCCTTATGTCCTCGAGTGAAAGATCTGCAAGGGACAAGAGTAGCACTGCAGAAGAAGGCAGTCGAAGTTCAAGGGACAAGAGTAGCACTGCAGAAGAAGGCAGTCGAAGTTCTATGCCCCCCAATCCCAAATGCATGGTTTCCATCTTTGCATAGATATCAGTCTCATCAAGGGTCCTCACAGGAGGCTCAAAGTTGTTGTCCTTGCCTCCTTCGCAATACATGGGGTATTGCCACCGCCATGGCAGATTCAGTTTCAAGACGAAAGATTTCACCTGCAGCTGTGCAGCGTAACGGATCCATCCCTTTGCGGCTTCCATGGATAGGGGCGCGAGTTGTACCGTTTTCTGATCAGATACGTCGAACGAGATCGCCAGGTCCTCGACGACGACGACAGGGGATGACTCGTTTGTGGTAGAAGCACGAAGGGCGACAGCGTCGTTGACGAAGGCAACGTACCGTTCGGCGGCACCGTCTGCCTCTGCCCTGCTGCAGAATTTGAAGCGGAGGGCTCTGACCCCCGTCCCGAGGCCACGCCACCGCCGCGAGAGCGCGTGGGTGCGCACGACGTCCCTCGCGTCCGGCAACAGCCCCAGGATGCGCGCCAGCAGGTCATCGCTGAGGCCGCTGATCAAGTCGACGCCACCGCTCTAAGTATGCATTCTTGCACAACTCTTCTTCTATATATTTCACGCTTGGCCTTATCAGCACACAAGATTTCAAATCGGTGCTCTCTAGTACCTTGAGTTATAACTCTATGCTCCTTTGCCTTCTTACGTTTTTCCTCCAGATAATTTGTCAGCATTTGTCCGAAGAAAACACCTCGCACTTGCATTGATAGGGCAGCGACTTGGTACCAGTCTCTGAAATATCTGCATGTTCCATGCAGGATGAACTCAACAATGGCAACCAAGGGAAGGTCTCTAACACCACGCATCACCCAGTTGTAAACTTCAGCCAAATTAGTTGTCATAATACCAAACCGCGCTCCGCCGACATCATGCAGCAAAGACCACTTCTCCTTAGGCTCATTCTCTATCCAGTGCGAAAAATTTCTCACAGCAGATGCCGATCTTCTTCTGATGTTTGGACCATCTGTGGGCAGCGGTCCTAAGGACTCTGGACCATTCTCACCAACAGGTGCTGATCGGCTTGAGTGTTCTTCCATATGCTTCGTTGTGAGCTCGTCCAACCTCCTCCAAAGCTCGTTGAATTTTTTCTGTTGATTCTGTCCGCACAGCCTCTTGAATAGATCCATCAAGCTCTTGCGCTTAAACTGCTTGTAAAAATTAGCACCCATGTGACGCATACACCACCGACTTTGAACATCTGGCCAATCTTTACCATATCCCATCTCTGCATCACCGTGCTTCAGATATTCAATTACCCGAAGAAGGCCAGCGTGACAGTCATGAATTAGGCATACACCAGGCCTCATACCAACAATGCTAACCTTCACCTGCTTGAGAAACCAGTACCAACTATTGGTATTCTCGCTCTCCACAAAAGCGAATGCCAGTGGTAGAACTTGATTGTTCCCATCAACGGCAATTGCTGTTAGTATCTGACCTCTGTATTTACCTGTCAGAAATATCCCGTCAATACAGAGTACTGGACGACAATGCACAAATGCCCTGATGCAAGCACCTAGTGCAAAGAAAGCTCGTTGCAAGACCAATACTGCACGGTCATTCTCCATGGTTGGGTATGTTATAAGATCTGTACATGTCCCTGGATTTCTGGCGGCTATGTATTGAAGAAGAGATGGTAAATTATCATATGAGGCTTTGAATGTGCCAAATCTTATCTCGATAATCTTCTGTTTTGCCCTCCACGCCTTAGCATATGAAATGGTGTATTTGAATTTATCTTCGATATGCCTTATTATTGACCTTGGCTCGTATCTCAGATTATGCACAACATCTGAATACATCTCTGCAGCAATAAATGCAGATGTCATATTTCTATGGTACTTCTGTACACCTTCCAAGTGACAGTTGTGCTGAGTGACTATTGATACTTTCCAATAATCCTTCACTTTCCCTTGAATGCATGCACCCTCCACGGACAACCATCGCTGGATCTCATGCACTTAACTTCGTATACACACTTTGTGGACTTTGCTACCCAGAACTCCCTCTGCAGTGATACAGCCCAAAGCTTGACTGCCTCCATCAATTCTTCCTTCTCTGCGTACATCGCGCCCTCGATTACCTCATTCTCCTTATACTCCCATGGAACATGGTATCCCTCTGAAATAGCAAGTCCAGAGAAGTCTTCATTAGACCACTGTCACGGATTCACATTGCATCCTTCCTCATCAGAAGATTCATAACCCTCCACTTCCTCATTCGCCGCATCTTCGTTTTCCATTTCCTGAACAATGGAGTTGATCCTCTCGCCCTCATCTGCTAAGCCTCTCGGCTCACTAGTTTCTTCTTCTCTTTCTGGTTGCTGCACATCATGTCCCTGTTCTTCTCCTTGTTCAGCACAGTCATTTCCCTCTTCTATTTCAGCATCAGTCCTAACCATACTTGTACCCTCCACATCTTGCAGGGTTGCATTGTCTTTATCGTGCACCTCCATGAAAATGCTGGGTTCCCAGCCCCGCTGCAATGCATTTTCTACGTACCATTTTCATGTTTCGGTGCAATCTACCGACATCAATTCCCAGAAGCATTCTTCGTTGCCACGGTTGACTACTACATTTACTTTTATTGTGTTCACCTCTGGGTTGATATGAAATACCCTCATTAACCAGTTACACACTGACCGAAAATTTCTTTCCGCTGGCCTATCTATCCTCTTTAGTGTTGACCCAAATTCAGACAGATCTATACCATACGGCCCATATCTGACAGTGCCACTACCATGGAACAACCGAAACATCACTTTGGTTGACATATCTATTCAGAGAAAATACGATATTCCTCACATTTCAAATCATGCAATCCATTGTTTAAATCATAAAAGAAACATCATTATTTCTAACACGAACTGCAATGCTCTAACATCATTATTTATAGATCTAATATACATACTACTCACAGATCTACCCAGAGTCAACTAAAAACTAAACAACTCTAGTGCACATTATATTTTACTAATGCATAGCAACAGACCTGTAATGTATGAGAAACTTACCTAAAAGCAGAGGTCTCAAACTGGCAGGGCTTCGCCGTTACTTCCTTCTCCTCCCTCCTCTCTTGTCCCTTTTTTTCTGAAAATTTTAGTGAATATAATGAAAATCTGAAAGAGGGCTGGGTATATATAACTGGAGGGCAAAAAACGCCCACTGTGTGGGCGTTTTTTGACGGCGAGGGGGCCGCCTGCAAAAGTGCGCGGCCGGCCTCGCCTGTTTTGCAGGCGGCCACCTGGACAGAAAAAACGCCCACTGTGTGGGCGTTTTTTGGCCGACCAGGGGGCCGCCTGCAAAAGAGCGCGGCCGGCCGCGCCTGTTTTGCGGGCGGGCCCCGTAGCAGTAAAAAAAACGCCCACTGTGTGGGCGTTTTTTGGCCGCCAGGGGCCCGCCCGCAAACGCCGGCACCGGCGCCGGCCGACCGTTTGCCACGTCACAAAAAACGCCCAGACAGTGGGCGTTTTTTAAAAAACGCCCACCGTAGACGACTAGTTCTGTCATATTTCAAAACGGACAACTAAATTTATAAATTTTTTTAAAAAAATATTAAAAATAAAAAAAGTTCGGGAGAAATGGGCCTGTGCGTTTTGGTTGGTCACAACTTGGATGTATACTTATCATGTTGTAACTATTTTCAGTTGGGCTCAATTTGATTATCAATGTTGCTGGGCCTGCGTCTTTCTCGTTGGACTTGGAGTAATGACAAAACTAAAACAACTATTGGTTTTGAACCGAGAGTAGTAATAGTTTATCTTCCAAATTATAGATCGTTTTGGCTTTTTAAATGTATATTTTTGTACTATATATCTAGACATAGTTGATAACTATGTGTATAGAAAAGACAATATATTTAGAAAAGACAAAACAAATTATAATTTAGAACGGAGGGAGTAGTATTTAACATTCTGCTATTATATCTCTAGTACAATGATTTTTGGAGCATAACACACAGCAGAACATGTCACACAGTACACACACATATAAGCATATAGGAAAATCAGGTTTGTCACTATATATCACACCAATACGTGGCTTATTGCGGTGTGCTGTATGCAGGCACATACGTAAATATTGGATGACAACGACATTCATATGGAGGCGTGGTAGCCATATTATATGCCTTACTTGTTACGTGGAAGCTTTCGGCCTTTAATTTCAAGCACGCCAATATCGCCTTCTACCAGTATTAGGAGGCCAGTGACATCATTACCGTAGTTGCTGTCGGTGTTATGGTTGTTGTTGGTGTTGTCGTTGCTGTTGTTGGGTTGTGCTACTGCAGAAGAAGCAAGAAGCACAAGAACCATGGCGATGATCAGAAAAAGGACAGTAGGGGATGATATGGATTTGGAGGCCATTGCTGGATATGCCCTGAATATATAATGAAACTGCTAATCTTAATGGGTTTGTGCCTTCAAGCATCTCCGCACAGCCCTTATTTATAGGTGCGCCACTGGTACTTTCGGTGCCTCCTTGCATGCCAATAGTTCAACTGATAATAATGTATGTATCTTAATATCTGATCTTATCATCACTTTTAATCGTGGATAAGATATTCTTGCATGATTACTGCAAGTACATGTGAAGAAAATTGGACTTCTAATTTATTAGGACAATCTCCGTGCATGGTTGTTTATTAGGCCGCTTTTAAATATGCTATAAAAAAATTCTTATACAACTCCAGTAAAACCATATCAATCAAATTTCATTGAAAACAACTCGCATGATAAGTATGTCCAAATGTTAGACTGTATCTAAATTATTCTATTTCCAGATTGATGCTAACAGTTCAACTCCGATCCTCGCTTTACTGAAAATGTGTGTGCACAATCATGAAGCTTAACTCTGAAACGCCTCCAAAGTTGCATGATCTGGACAGTTGAAAATGAAACGCTGGAGGAAACCAAATCGTCTGCAACTAGAGATTTGGTTCCCTCCAACACTCACTGACGATTCATCTTCAGGTTCCAAATTCTTCGAAGAAGTTCAGTCCAGCTGCACTACATACCTGGACCACGCATGAATGATATGATCAACTGAACATGAGACATTGGAAGAAACCAAGTCTGGTTGATTTCTTAAGTAAAACTGCCAAGGTTTGGCCCTGAACCTTGATGCTATTTGCTTTGCAATTGCTACTGTTAGAGGCACTGAAGATGAGATTTCTGAGAAAACTGAACTCCTGAGACAACAGCACAAGGCAAGGAAGATTTCAGTCCTCAAAACTCTTAACCTTCAGAACGAGCTAGCTCAACTGTTTGGTTTGCAATGCTTCAATCTTGGTGCTGCCCTTGTGTATACACCAGTTCAATCTGAAGATCCTGTGTTGGTCCATTCTTTCCCAGTCATGACTCATGAGTTGTCCATGTCCAGAGAAAAATTCAGAGAAGCAGCTATGATTTCTAACAAACTATGACAGGAAATAACCTTGACATGTTTTTGCATTATTTCCGGTACCTCTACTAGTCTGCTTACTGTAATCTGGTCAACTATAGGTTATTATCAACCTGATATATGTTCCAAACGGTTTTAGTGATGAATAGGAAACATAATATATATAACCTTAAGTTACTTGTCTGATCCCTATCACAAGATTAAAACGAGAAATTTGCTGCAGTAGTTAATAGCAAGTGCGTGCTATCTCATCTCAACATTCAGCAATCTTAAGGATTTGTTTTATATCTGTTGTTCTGCACATGACACATGCATGTTCCTTTTTTTCAGACCAGAGAAATGGTAAACACCACTCGGGACATCAGCTGATCAGCACTGTCACCATCAAAACTATCCAAATTGAGTGTAGAAACTTCTGGGCGGACTGCCGGCAACCTTGGCTCCTGTAGCCGTACCACTCTCTTGACTCTCCGATCCACGCCTCTCTACCCAATCATCAATCCTCTTGTTTCCTTGTCGATTGTCAGCTCTCATCTGATACACCGATCCATCCAGACAGATTTCTGTGAGATTGCCTCAATCGATTGATTTAGCAGAGATGTGGCTGGTTCTTCCCCTCCTACTGTATCTCTCCTCTCCTCCTCTTTTGATTTCTCATCTATATCCAAATCCGTCTCCTATTTGTTTTCAAATCAGTGATTACTTGTCTGATCTATTGATCCATCCAATCAGATTTGCCTGGGATTGTCTCCTGCTCTTGAATCGATTGATTTTTGCTTCTGTCTGCAGGAGCATCCCTGTTCCCCTTTTCCTCCTTGAATCCGTATCAGTCCTCTGCTCTTCCTCTGTTGAATTTCCCTCTCCTTCCCATATTTCCCGGTGGTGTCAGGGGCTGGTTGCCGTGGGATACGAACGCCAAGCACTTAGGTGTTGTGCGTGCTCAGTCGAGCAGCACTTGCTCCTAGCTCTCGGAGAATACTTAGGACTCAATTCGCATGTCTCGTAAAATTTATAACTTAATTTGTCTGTTTTTTAAAAAATAGGACTGAGAACGTGAATTGATTTAAGATTTAGTATTTCAATCATCTTATCCTATTTTTATTTTTTTCTTTAATATCTGCACCTCTTCCTGGCACCTGAAAGTTTCAAAATACCCCTTGCTCAATACACGTCGTGTTTATACTGTTTGAGTCTCTTTGTGAGGGCTCCTTCCGTCGCGAGAGAGGACGAGCGCAACACAGGCGAGCGCGCCACCGTCGGCGAGTGGCCTCCGTCGCTCTCCCCTTCCACCTCCCCTCCCCGACCATCCTCTCCTCAGGATCCCATCCTGCGCTCTTAAGCTGCAGCAGCTCGCCATTGACAGGGCCACGAGCTTCACGCGAGCTGGGAGCTCCGTGTGCCGCTCGGGCTGCGAGGTCCGGACCGGTCGTGTGCTGCGCGTGCCACCGCGTCGCGCGCTCTGCGCCTACAACATATCTGTGTGCTCTGCGCACCGCCCAAGCTGCGAGCTCTGTGTCAACTGCGTGCTTTGTGTGCTGGCCGGCCGCGTCGTGCTGCTGCACGCCGACTCCCAGGCCGCGTGCTGCTGCTACTCACCACCTCCCTGGCCTCGTGCTGCTGCTGTTCGCCATGGACGTCAGTGTATGTGGTTCAGCAAGGGAAAATGAGATTGGGAGGAAAATGACAAGTGGGGCCTGCGCGTAAGTGACAAGGAGAGAGGCTTGAGCCTGGGGTAGTCTGGTCTTTCACATGGCTGGGAAGAGCATAAAACATTTCATAAAAAAGAAAATGAGATAAAATGGCTGAAATCCTAAATCTTGAAGCAATTTACATGTCCAGTTCTAAATATTGAAAGGGCGACGAATTGGATCCCAAATCTTGCGAGGCACGCGAATTGAGTCCTGAATATTGAAATTTCTCTAACCCTTGTGCCCATGCTCTCCGTGGCCTTCTGGTGCCTGTCTTGCGTGCTTTGCTTTGCTACTGCCTCCATTTTTCGTTCCTATCGTATCGTGCGATCCTGTGTTTCTCTAGTGCAGCTCTCGCCTGGTACTTCCAATTCCACCGATTTTGATCACCTGGCTACTGACTGCTCTGCCATCCATCTACTGCAAGCGCAAGGGGCTTTGGCGCCAGCCCTCAAGGCGCCACGGGCGCCATGAGTCTTCTCGCATGGAATTGTCAGGGCATAAACGGGAGCCTTGACGGTTGTAAAATGCGCCATCTCACCAGGATCATTACTTCAACGGATGCCCAGGTAATTTTTCTCTCCAAAACAAGAACCTCAAATTCAGCTCCGCCAAAATAGTCAATAGGTTCAATCTTGATAGTGCATATACTGTTTGAGCTGATGGCCATTCTGGTGGTCTATGGCTGCTCTCTAGAAATGGAGTTGAAGTGGAAGTCATTGAGTCAAGCTTGTTTTTTATTTTTGCCATCTGTTTCAATAAGCTAGCCTCCAAGAAATTTGGTCTCATATGAATCTACGGAGACCCCACCGCAAAAAGACCAAATGGTTATGGAGGAAGGTGCGTGATTTTACTTTAGTTCATCAGAATTTGCCCGTTGTATGTATGGGGGACCTGAACAATATTATGAATATTTCTGAAAAGCTTGGCCACGACCAACTAATTGTAGAACCATTTCAAATTTTTGTTGCTTAGTCAAGGATTGTGGTTTGTTTGATCTTGGCTTTCATGGTCCGGCTTACACGTGGACTAATAGACGTTTTAATACTAATCCTACCTATGAGCGCTTGGACAGATTTCTTGCTAATGCTAATTGGTGCAGGGCTTTTCCTAGAGCCATGATTTACCATCTTCCCATGTTCAGAAGTGATCATGCACCCATACATGCTGTTCTAATTCATCTCGATGCAGGATATCAAAGCCATTTTGATTTGAAAATTGGTGGCTGCTCACAGACGACTATGCCCAAGTGGTCAAAACCAGCTGGTCCAAATCCTCCTACAGACCTTTCCATCTAAAAACTCAATTCCTTGCCAAAGATCTTCACAAGTAGCAAAAATCCAAATCAAAGAACTCTGACTCTCTACAGCATATTGAAAACAAACTTCTTGAGCTCCAATCCAAACCTCCCCACAAACAGAACCTTTGGCTTCAAAATTTTCTTATCCGGCAACATGAAAACATCTTGGCTAGGGAGGAAGCCTACCACAGACAGAGGTTCAAAAAGAATCGGGCCACTTTGGGTGATAGAAATACCACCTTCTTCCACCAATCTATCATCAAAAGAGCCAGGAGATACCTAAAAACCCATTTCCTAGATCCTCATGGCTCCTTTGCTGCTACCCAGGATCAGTTGGCCACCGTTGCTAACAATTATTTTAAGAGTTATTCTCTTCTAAAACAGATAGCAGATGGCACATCAACTGGAATCCTAATATACAGCCAATGGAGGATATACAAGATGACCCTTTCACCAACTCAACTCCTGACGAAGAAGAGATCCACTCTATTATCAAGAATATGAGGAAGGACCAAATGGTTTCAGTGCAGGCTTCTACAAAAACTCATGGGATTGGACAGGTAAGGACGTTCACAACCTCGTCACTTCCATTTATCAACTAGGCCACTTGCATGAAGATATCAACAAAACTCACATAGTCCTCATCCCTAAAGTTAACAATCCTACTTCACCTAAAGACTACAGGCCTATTAGTCTTTGCAACGTTGCCTACAAAGTCATAGCCAAATCTTTAGCAAACAGAATCAAAGCTCACTTGCCTCACATCATTCACCCCACTTAAGCAGCTTCCATACAAGGCAGACATATAGCTACGATATCATCCTAGCTCAGGAAATCATACATAGCTTTCATTTAAAAAGTTGGGAACAAAAGGCTTTCGTGTTAAAAGTTGACTTAGCTAAGGCCTTTGACAGAATCGAATGGCACTTTATTGTCTCTGCTATGAAAAGACATGGCTTCAAAGATAATTTTATTAATCTTCTTTATAATTGTATTGCTACTACCACTATGTCCGTTATTATCAATGGTACCCCCATGCCCTCCTTCAAGCAAACCCTAAACCCTAAACCCTAAACCCTAAACCCTAAGTTATCAGACAGGGTTGTCCTCTCTCACCATACCTATTTATTCTGGCTGTCAACGAACTCTCTATCTACTTACAGCACAGCTCCTCTCGAGAGGACATAAAGGGCATCACCCTTGGACCAAATTGTCCTGCCATCTACTCTATTCTTTTTGCAGATGACTTAATTATATGTGGCCAAGCAAACAAAGATGAGGCAAGTAGGATACAGAATATTCTCCAATCCTTCTGCAGAGCTTTAGGACAGACCCCTAACATGTCAAAATCCTCAATTATCTTCAGTGCAAATGTGGATGATCATAGTAAGTCTGAGGTAACAAATGTTTTCCCTGTTCAAATTCTCAAACTCGATTGTATTTATTTAGGTCATCCTCTCATCTTCAATCATAAAGACAGGAATAAAGTGTATCATTTAATTATTAACAAATTCCATGGTAAACTTACAAAGCTAAAAGCTAACAAATTGAATCATGCTGGTAGACTCACTTACATTAACTTTGTTTTATCTTCAATTCTAATTTATTACATGACCACCATTCTTTTCTCCAAAAAACTCATTGATAAAATTACTAGTATTATCAGACGATTCTGGTGGTCTGGCATCCCTGATGAAAACAATGCAGCAAGCCTAAACTTTAGATCCTGGAAGGACATTTGCAGGCCCAAGAATAAAGGGGGTCTTGGCATTAGAGATCTCTTTACGGTCAATAAAGTCTAATTCTCAACTGTGCTTGGAAGATAGCCATAGGTAAGAACCCCTTTCTCTCTCAAGTGCTCAAGGCCAAATATTACCCTCAAACAAGCTTCTGGGCAGCGAAAAATAATCCCACCAAATCAGCCTTCTGGTCTTCCATCCTTTGTGTCAAGGAGAAACTCATAAAAAATTACTCCATTCAAATTCATAAAGGTGATTCCTGCATCTGGAACTCCCCTTGTTGTCCCATTTGGAATGAGATCCACAATCACCTCAAAGATCCCATCACTGTGAACCGCTTGCCCAACACCATATCTGATCTTTTCTCTCCTGGCACTTTTGACTGGAATACAGACCTCATTCATACCATCTTTGATGATCAAGCTTCAAATACCATTCGTCGTCTCACCTGTGTACCTTATGACTCAAATGAAGTTGTTAGGTGGAACCATTCCACACAAGGTAACTGCACCACAAAAGAAGATTTTAGGTTTCTCAACAATGAAAATCTCTCAACCCTCTTCCCTTAGAGGGTCCGAGAAGCATCTCAGCCCATTCGTTAGCTATCCTGAAACAAGTATGGAAACCAAAATTATTGCTCCCAACATCAAAGTCTTTGCTTAGTGAACCATTCGCAAAGCAATTGCTACAGGCAACAGAGCGGGAAGATTATCTGCCAAGATTGACAAGAACTGTGCCCTGTGTGGACAGGTTGAAAATGACTCACATCTATTTTTTAAATGTGATTTTGCTAGAGCTGTCTGGTTTGCAGGTAACCCTCCTCTCCGATCAGCCCAGCTACCTGACGAGGATGATGGAATACAGGGAGGACTAAAAACAATCTTGGGAATTGACTCAAATGACAACCTCCTGAATATCATTTTTACCTCCCTATGGTTCATCTGGAAAGAAAGAAACGATTATCGTTTTCGAAAACAAAAATAGTCAGTTTTGCATGTCCAATATGCAATAAGAGCTCACATCAGCGTGCACCAACTCGCATTGAAGAGGTCGGCGTAACATCAAAAAAGAATGAAAAAGGGCTCTCGAGCTCAAACAATGCTGAACAGGTAACCATCTCTTGCATTGCAAGTCCAAGCACAAATGAAGAGGTTCACATCAACCCCTCAAACGGCACTCTTAACGTGTATAGCAAAAGTCCAATGTGCTACACAGATGCAGCTATTGCCCCGGATTCTAACCAACATGTGCCAAAAACTGCAGGTCTTGGAATCTATTTCCTAGACCCAAACAAATATCTTTGTCTTTAAATTAAGATGCAGGTTTCAAATTACACCTCGGTGTTGATGGCAGAGTCAATGGCGCTTGCAACGGCCTCGTCTATTGGAGTCACCTTACAGTGCGATCATGTAATCTACTATACAGATAACCAAACTTTAGCTGCTTTCTTCCAGAGTGAAAAGCATGACTCTCCTCCAGATTGGAGAATCAAGATCTTCACTCAAAGCTTCATCAACAATTGCAAGCTCATGCCTAGCTACAAAATCCTTAAAATTCCTATAGAAGAGAATTGTACAGCCCACAACTTAGCTAGATCTGCTCTTAAAACTGTGGCTTTACAGACTTCTGCCAGTTTAAGCATACGTGGCTCGCCCTGCCAGTTCATCGAAACGGCAACCTCTGTACTCTTAAAACACTGTACGATTTATGCAGCGCTTTGCTGCTGAATAAATGAATGGTTTTTCGTCAAAAAAAAACTACCCAAATTGAACGACCGCGTTGATTGATGATGAAGGGGAAATTTGATTTGTACTATTGTGCAGTTCGGGCAGGCTCGAGCTGGACCGAATTGGACCAATCCCATTTTATCCTCACGTTGGGCCTCGCTGGCCAGCCTCATCCGATCCCATCAACAACCGGCCCAAACCCTAACACCCATTTTCTCTCCTCCACTTCTCTCGTTCACAGTAGAGGCGGCGGCGGCAGAAACCAGGGCCAGTGCACGATGAGCTTGCCAAAGGCCGGGACGACGAAGGGCGGCGACTGCTGCTGCTGGCGGCGGCGGCGTCGACTTGATCAGCCGCCTTAGCAACGACTTGCTGGTGCGCATCCTGGAGCTGCTGCCGGACGCGAGGGACCTGGTGCGCACCGGCGCGCTCTCGCGGCGGTGGCGTGGCCTCTGGACGGGGGTCGCCGCCCTCCGCTTCGTCAACGGCGGACCCGGGGCAGACGATGAACGGTACCTTTCCTTCGTTAACGGCGTTCTCACCCTTCGTGCTGCTGCCACCGCAAATGAGCCGTCCCGTGTCGTCGTCGACGACCTGGCGATCTCGTTCGACATATATATAGTCACGAGACAGGACGGCTCGTGCCCCTATCCGTCGAAGCCGCGCAGGGATGGATCCGTTACGCTGCGCATCAGGGGCAGCCTGCAGCTGCCGTGGCGGTGGCTGTTGCGCAATAGCAGGGGAGGCGATGAAAACAAAATTGCTCATCCTGTGCTGACCCTTGATGAGACAAATAGCTTTGGAAAGATGGAGACCATGCATTTCAGATTGGGTCGCGCAGAACTTCGACTGCCTTCTTCTGCGGTGGTGTTCGCGTCCCTTACAAATCTTTCACTCGAAGACATAAAGCTCCATGACGATGGTGGCAACCTTCTTTCCCGATTCGTGTCGTCTGCATGCTGCCCACGCTTGCACAAGCTTCGGCTGGCAAGGTTTAACTTTAGTACCAATGAGAAGATGAAGCTGCTTATTGAAGCAGCCGCACTTTTTGGAGCTATTGCTAGAGGGCTTTGGGGTGCATTTCTTGGAACTCAGGACTCCTAGCCTTCGCGTTGTACATATTGAGAACTGCAACAAGCTCAAGGTGTTCACAGTCTCGGCTCCGATGTTGGTGGATCTCTTGGTCTGGCTACGACAACGACCTTTGCAAATTGATGACGTCGATGGTCACTTGTTGAACGTCGGAACGCTTAAGATTCAATTGTTCTCCCGTGGAATGACCAACTATGACAAAAATGCTGGTAGCATTCTTCTGCTGCAGTGCTGTAGGTTAACCAGATGCCTTGAAGTGTCTTTTTGGCTTACAGAAGAGGTATGTCGTATGCATCCAAGCGGACACAACCCATGAAAAATGCTTTAGCTATTTGTTGAATTCATCATGCGCTTTATTTCTCTATGGATTTAATTTTCCTTAAATCTGCTGGTAAAATTAATCATCCTGGGTACTATATTTATTTATTTTTTGTTGATAATGTTTTCTTTTTTTGCTTTCTCATTTATGTGTTTATTTTGAACCTTTCTTAATTCGATCAGAGAAAGTATGAAATTGTTGACAGAATTAAAGGTCGGATTCCACCACTTCCTCACGTGACATCCTTATCAGTTTGTCTTACACTATGGGACCGACATAACTCTGGACCCGGCATAGCAAGTCTCCTTGCACAATGCATCAATATTCAATATCTCAGCCTACAGCTATGCTACCTCATCTCTACAAAGGTGAGAAAGACGTTCTTCCATCAGTCCATATACTCACTGGCTAGAGTTTGTTTCTCAATACCCTTCTTTTTATGTGATGAATATCGATGCATATATCCTTCCATACTGCAGAAGAAGAACTCAGAACTAGATCTCTTATGTGATTACAAATGCCTTTGGAAATCCCATGAGTTCAACTTAGCTCATCTCCAGGAAGTAGAGTTCAAGAATTTGATTGGAACTAATTGTGAATTTCAATTCATTCAATCCATACTGACAGGGGCAATAGGAATTCAAAAGGTAACTATTAGTTTCAATCAATACTACTGTGGAAAAGACAGGAACCGTGCTTTCAAAGTTATGCCACCACTAGATGGTGGGTCATGGACTACTTGCATTGACACTAGTTCATCATACAAGCGGAGAAGTGAAGACCTTGTCTGTGAGTGGACTAGAGAGTAGAAACTACAAGTTTTTTTTTTATAAAACTACAGTTGTAGACACATGTGTTGAATAAACGTTTCTATGTTATTTTGCTTTCCTCGTTGACTGTCTGTCATAGCTATATCGTGGGATTCTAATGTGGACATCTATTATGAGCAGAATGTCCCTAATAGTTATTTAAAATTCCTTGTATATATCACCCTGTTTCTCCCTTTTTGTGGGTTGGATATAACAATGTGGATGTTGCACATATTTCTTTTGAAGATCCTATTACCCCAATATTCTTCTGGTCAAGATTGCAGCAATTTTTTCGTCAAACTTTAGCCAAATATCACCTGTGAAATTCATACTGATTAGCTGACCTGAAATTCATACTGAAATGCAAACAGTGGCGACAAAGAGGAGTGCATTTCTGACCTGATTAGTGCTGCACCTTCTAAATCCTCATCGTCACCCTACCTTCTTCATCCACACATGGGGAAGGGTCTGAAGGACACCAAACCAACGCCTTACACCTGGGCCTTGTTTAGTTCACCCCAAAAGTTAGAATTTTTTACTTTCTCTCCATCACATCAATATTTAGCTGTTTGCATGGAGCATTAAATATAGGTAAAAAAATAATTAATTACACAATTTAGTTGAAAATCACGAGATGAATCTTTTAAGCCTAGTTGGTCCACGATCGGATAATATTTATCAAATAAGACGAAAGTGATACTATTTATCAGGTTTATTTTTTTCGTAATCTAAACAAGGCCCTGCTATATATATATATATATATCTCTTGTGGAGCCTACGAATGTTCATGGGTGCACAAGGGTCTTGGCACTACTAGGGCCACTCAAGCCTAGGATGTCATCCATGGGTAAAGAGCAAGTCATCCATGGCTGCAACCTGCAAGATTTTTTTTTTTTTTGAGCTTCTGCAACCTGCAAGATTTGGAAAGGAGAAGAAGGTGAGCTGCGTTCGGCTGCATCGTTGATTATCTTTATACTCTTTGCATGTTACATGCTGCAATATTTAATTAATAGCAAGTGCGTAATCCAGGTTTTGTTTTAGCTCTGCACATGGCACATGCATGTAAGGTTGTTCCTTTGCTTCCCCATAAAAACATACCACACGTGTTCGACGAATACTCACTGATGAGTGATGACAATCTCAGTGTTGCCATCTCCAAGAGAAATTTTATATGTATTATTAAAAAAAATAGCTTCTTCTTTTTTTTTTGAAAACGTGCATTGGCAAAAAAATAATAATAATAAAAAACTGGCTTGTTCCATGTGGAGCCCTATCGCCTCCAGCCTTCCGTGACATGCACTACGCTAATAACGAATAACCGTAGCGTTGCAAAAATGGACTCCGGACGTTTTTGCTGCCATCTGCGGTAAGTTTTCATAATTTATCGTAGCGGGCGTTTTTAGTTTACCGCAGCGGACACTTTTGTCCGTTGCAGTAAATCGATTTACTACAGCGGGCATCTTAAGGTGCCTGCTGTGGTAAGCGGGCACTTTAAGATATCCGCTGCGGTAAATGAATTTACCGCAGCGGGCAGACAATAAGGCCCGCTACGGTAAAGGCTGGCTCAGTATTCAACCCAGGTGAAACCCAAAAGCCCAAGTCCGAACACATGTATATATTGCGGACCCTAGGGTTTCAGCCTCACTTTCTCCCTCCCCCACCCGCGCAGTCGCGCTTCTCCACGAGCCGGGCGCTTCTCCACGAGCGGTCCCTCACCACTTCCACTCACTTTCTTTCCCCTCACTTTTTCTGCAAACTGGAGCAGAGGAGGCGCTGCTACCTCCTTCTCCAGACCAGCGGGTAGAAGCTGCTGCCACCTCCTTCTCTAGATGGGTAGCGACGCGGTCTTCCTCCTGGAGCGGCGGCGGCGGCGCGGTCTTCGTCCTGGAGCAGCGACGGCGCGGCGTCCATCCTCCTGGAGCAGCGGCGACGCGACGTCCGTCCTCCTGGAGCAGCGGCGGCGGCGTCCTTCCTCCTGTAGCGACTTCCTCTCCCTCCGTGCTGTCCCCGTCCCCAGCGATGGTGCGATGCCGCGGTGCGGGGCGACTACCTCTCCCTCCGCGCGGTCTCTGTCCCCATCTGCGGATTCCACTCTCCCTAGCTCCCTCAATCCGACGGGCGGTGGCCATGGCGGGCCAGATCCGCAGATCTGGCTGCCTCAACCCTCTCCGACCCCATCGATCCGGCGGCCGGTGGCCATGGCGGGCCTAGATCCGCGCGTCTTCAACTTCTTCTCCACCAAGAGGACGGGGCGGCAGCGGCGCCTCCTTCACCTTCAACCCAGGCGAGTGGAGGAGCGGCGGCTGCGTACGGGGAGGCCGGATCCGACCCCGGGGCGGGCGGACCCTGGGGCAGGCGGATCCGACGACGATGGTGGCTGCGGAGGCCGGATCTAGCACCGGCGAGGGCGGATCGACGACGGAGGCGTTGGTTGCCGCGCAAGGTGGCAGATCCCGCGGTCATGGCGGCGCCCCTCCATCTTCCTCCGGCAGCAAGTCAAGGCGGCGGGCCTAGGTCTATGGATCCGCCGGCGACGGCGCTGCGGGACCGACGATGGTGCTCGTCTCCGGCGACGCGCATGGATCTGGCCCCCGGCCACGACAGCGGGCTCGATTACGCCCGGCAGCGGGCTTGATTGGGCTCCGAGGGTTTTTTTTTTAATTTTTTGAAATTTTTTACCGTAGCGGGCAACATTAGCTGTCCGCTGCAGTTAATACACGTTAACCGCAGCGGCCAGCGCCCGCTGTGGTGCCACCCGATTTACCATGGCGTGGCACCGGCAGCGAACGCTGATGTCCGCTGCGGTAAAGTGAAATAGTTGACTGCGGATATTCACTCCTGACGTAGTGATGCATATGCCGTCCTCCACCCATGCTTTGAGAAAGATCGATAACGGCAAATAATGGATAAGGAGGCAGAATCACGAAAGGATTATTCTAGAGATAACGTTGCTTCAGGTTGAGCCCCACTCCACCACGCATAGCATATGGGGAAATTGATTAACAGTTGTCTTGATCGGGCAATGCGTTTATTTGTCTTGATCGGGCATGCGTCGGTCTTTGGTTTCTACCCAGCTACAGAGTAGTACAGTAATTCTTTTTTTTTATATATGTATATGTGTGTATAACTGTATATATAGATAGATAGGAGTACAATACAATGGCAACATTTCACACGCGTTTGTAGACCTCACCTCAGAACACAGTCCATGGCAGAAGCAGCGCCATGCGAGCTGTGCTTGAGGCGCCCGGCGTTAAGGGCCAGGAGGTGCTGCGCCTCCCATGCGACGATGCTGCTACTAACGACGACGACGACAAGGACGCCGTCACTGGTCTTATCCGCCGCATTGTTACCACGGCATCAGATCCTCCGCCGACGAGCGCGTTCAGCGTGCTGAACCTCAGCAAGGTGGCCGAGCTGTTCGCGGCGTGGCGGAGTGGGCTCAAGGGCGTCGTGCCGCCCTACTACGCCGTCAAGTGCAACTCGAACCCGGCGCTGCTCGGAGCCCTGGCCGCGCTCGGCGCGGGCTTCGACTGCGCCAGCCCCGCCGAGATGGACGCCGTGCTCGCGCTCGGCGTTGCCACGGACCGCATCATCTACGCGAACCCGTGCATGCCCGAGGCGCACATCGCGCACGCCGCCAGCGTCGGCGTTAACCTCACCACCTTCGATTCGGTGGAGGAGGTGGGCAAGCTAAGGCGCTTCCACCCCAGGTGCAGGCTTCTGCTCCGGCTCAAGGTCCCCGACGCCGGAGACGCCGCCCGATGGGACCTGGGCACCAAGTACGGCGCGCGGCAGGAGGAGGTGGCGCCGCTCCTGCGCGCCGCGCAGAGCGCGGGCCTGGCGGTCTCCGGCATCGCGTTCCACGTCGGGAGCGCCGTATCCCGCGTCGGCGTCTACGACGCTGCCGTGGAGGCCGCCCGCGTGGTGTTCGACGCCGCCGCCGCGCGCGGCATGCCACCCATGCGCATCCTGGACATCGGCGGGGGCTTCACGCCCGTCGGCTCCACGTTCCAGGACGCGTGCGACGTGACAAACTCCGCGCTGGCGCGCTACTTTGGGGACGTCCCCGGCCTCCAGGTGATCGGCGAGCCAGGGCGCTACTTCGCCAAGACGACGTTCACGCTCGCCGCGCGCGTCTTCGGGAAGCGCACGCGCGGCGAGGTGCGCGAGTACTGGATCGACGACGGCTTCTACGGCACGCTGTGCTGCGTCCACGTCGAGAACTACGTGCCACGCCCTGTGCCAGTGTCGGGTCGCGCTTGCGCCGCCGCCGGCGACGACGGCGACGAAGGCGGTGAGAGTGATGAGACGACGCACCCGTCGACGGTGTTCGGTCCCACGTGCGACTCGTTGGACGTGGTGGTCAAGGGTTACCATCTGCCGGAGCTACGCATCGGGGACTGGCTCGTGTTCCATGAAGTCGGCGCCTACACCACCGTGCTGAGTTGTAACTTCAATGGCTTCTCCGCGTCCGACATGAAGACCTACCTCGCCTACTCCTCTGTCTAGATTTCGACCTAGAACCCTCGTTTTCTGTGTTTTCATCTCGTACACACGTGCCTGCATTGCATACTTTTTTTTTTTGTAAGAATTACACAGTAGGCACGTGAAATAAGCATGAATCGACCCGGCGTCCATTCCAATGAAATAACCCCAAGTTGGTTGGATACGCATAGGGATGAAAAAGACCAAATCACTTTCACTTTCACATTGTTTTCACGAAAATGAAATGATACAATATTGTCAAAAATGAATATAGCATCGGTATTTCGATAATTTTGAAAACAATAGTAGTCGATCGTAAATACATTGATAATGGTTGAAATTAATGAGAATGTCATCTAAAAAAGATATAAACATACCAAATTTTAGAATATGAGAAGAGTCGTCATATAACTCGTTTCACCTATCCACATGACAATAATAAATAAAGGCATA
Organism: Bothriochloa decipiens; assembly: GCA_023333625.1. NCBI lineage: Eukaryota > Viridiplantae > Streptophyta > Magnoliopsida > Poales > Poaceae > Bothriochloa > Bothriochloa decipiens. Next base: position 36,287,638 of record CM041645.1, read on the forward strand.
AGTTCTAAGTTGACTTGAAACAGCGTAGTCATAAAGACATGAATTATTCGAGTTCCTTCTCTAGTGGAGGTTGTAGCTAGGCACTGGTGTTGGATGGTTGGTGCATTACATGATTGTTGCCTGATTGCCCGATTAGCTTTTTATTTCTAAATGCTTGAAATACTTGCCTAATATAGTATCTTTTCAAAAGAAATACATTATGTGCTCACGTGTGCAGATGTATGGCGGTCATGCTTACGTGGACCAATTGGATCTAAACTTCTAAAGCACGATTTGTATCGATAATTACCACCGGTAAATTACTAGCTCAATACAGAAATCTTCAAAAACGAATGGAAGATGGCAAAAATCATTTTCACTTTCATTTCCGTTGAATTTACCATTATTTTTCAAAGAAGCTGAAGAGGAAAATTGTACAGAAAGGCAAAGGCAGGAACAACAGGACAGTCAATAAAGTATAATAACCAGGACAAGTGTCTTTCTTTATGATAGCTTTCTGTATGTCCTCCAGATTGGTTGGATGCAGGTTTTCAACTCTCTCTCTCTCTCTCCCCCATAGTACAAGTTGTTAACCGGGATTAAGGCAGAGATCAGTATCACAGTTTGTAACCATTAGTGAACTACATTTGACGTCCCTGCCCTTTGAGGTACGCGGTATACTAAGCTACAGGCTCAAGATTCCTATAGATCAACGCAAAGGGCAAATTTATACAATATATTTCTGTCTTTGATGTAGGGAGTAGGGGGATCTGCTTCTTCAATGTCTTAAAAACAGGTAGAAATATTTGTATTTTAAATTAATATTTAAGAGCACTTCTGGGATAGATCTAGAATAAAAAGGAATTTCATTAGTGTTGTTATAAGTATGATTATTTCTCCTGTTCCCTCATGAAGTAAGACATACTCAACTCTTGGATGTGAAAATTCCATTGTTGTCAGATAGCCCAGCTCCGCCCTTTGGTATGAGATGTGAATTAATCTGGTACACTATTTTGACAAACTTAAATTCAATGGAATTACAATCAGATAGCTTTTAACATGTTGAGGAAAGGTACCATGGTTTCACGGGCATATGAAAATGCCAAAACATCTCAATCAAGTAGGGCCATAATATGGTCCTAATGAAGAATTCTTGTGACCGCAAATCTAACACGTAGCAACTTTCTCGTAAAGATGCCGCTCCAATTTATTAACGAATAAAATTTTTAAAAACATGACACATTCATGCATATTTATGTACGTATAATGATAGCGAATTAGCCATCAATCGATAAAGAAGTAGGACACTACTACAAACAAAACCTGACATTCTTCTCAAATGAAATGGTAAAACAGGGCACTAGTAATTTTGTGAGGATCTAGATAAAGTTCAAAACATGCTGTGAAATGAGGGACCTTGCATTAAAAATCTCAGATGCACGAATGAGATACGTATTCATGCTTTGCTAAATCTGGTGTTCATGGCATTCTCTTTCCATGCTCTGCCAAATCTGCCTTTTTTTTTATTCTTCCATTATTGTTTCTTGTCTCTACACTCTAACTGCATTAAAGCAAAGCAACAAAGTGAATGTGAATGAAAAGAAAACCTTGCTGTTATATTTGATACAATAAATATATTATAGTTATTATATATTCAGGAGTATATAAGTTCCCCCAATGGACAGGCAGAATTTACAGAACAACACCTTTCCCCCGTGTGCACCCCAATTATTGCTGTCCCATCCAAACGACAAGCCACCAGGACCTATCCCCACCCCGGCAACTGACACTGCGGACCCACCAGTGCTAACCCCACTGTCATACAGCACGTCTCCATAGAACAACCACCCAGCGAACCCACCGCTTCCATTGGCCGGACGTGTCCGTGCCGTTAGAACCGACCCCACCTGTCAGTATCGCACTGTTCCCAACGGGCCCACACGTCATTCCCAGCCAGCCACGCGCCGCACGACCGCGTCCTTCGCTGCCCGCCTCTGACACCGACGCGTGGGCCCAGGAGGGACGCACTGGCCCACCCGTCAGTGACCTGGCCGCGGGTATAAACGCGCCGATTCCCCAGCAGATACTGCAGCAGCAGCAGTCTTCGGCAAAGCACCATCGCTTCGGATTCGCCGGCCGCCGCTTCGCTTCGCCTTCTTCCTCGCCCACGGCAACCAACCGCTGATGCTCGACGAACACCGGTAGCGCGTTTGCGGATGGTGTGGCCTGTGAGGCTCGCTGCCGCTGTCGCTGCTTGGGGATCTGGGCTGCTGTTTCTGCCGGACCGGCTCCGGCGGGTGTGACCGGCGCCGCCGGCGATGGCGATGTCGGCGAAGGAGAGGAAGCTGAGCAGACTCGGGAGCTGTAAGGTTACTGTAGCGGCAGGAAGTCTTGGCGGCGGCGGTGGCTTGGGTTCCCCTGCCGCCAGGGGCCACCGGTCGCCGTCGTCGGCGGGGCCACCGCAGCGGCGGCGTGTGTTCACGGCGCTCTTCGCGTTCCTGTGCGCCGGCGTAGTCGTCCTCGGCGGCGTGCACGTCATTGGAGGTGAGCTTTTCCTCCCCATTTGCCTCCTCGCTGGACATTCTGCCGTTAATTATTGGATCTTAGGTGGGGTTTAGGTGGGTCGCCGGAACTGTGTTGTCACGGGAAACTTGTGCTTGGAGCGTGGTGTGGGATTAACAATGATTTGGGTAGAGAAAGTTCTCGTTTTTAGATACAATTTTGGTGTGTGTTTGGTGTTCGTTGTTGGGGAGGGAGGTGAGGAAAAAGTCGATTCCTTTTCTTGTGGGGGCGTTGCGGTAGATCTGATGCTGATGTGGTCTTACCACTCCCGGGAAAACTGCAATTTTCCTCCTTGGATTCTGTCCGTTTGTTAATGATTTCATTGTTAATTAATGATTTCATTAGCAAGTGAATGCTAGTGATGGCATTTGCTTTTGACTGATTTGTTACTAGAACAGGAAAAGCTCACGCCATCACATGAAGAATGTGTGTTTTGGTGTTTCTGAATTCAAGCTTGCTGAATCCGCTTGGTTTGTTTTTTGTTTACACGAGGTACTGATGTTCTTGTCCCTGATGCAGCATCGTTCCGGCCGGTGCTGAGGACGGCGTGGCCGTCGGCGACCCTGAACGCCATTTCCTCTGATTCCAGAGCGCAGCAAGCTGGCAGCAGCGCCGACACCGTGTTGCCATCAGTCCAAGTCCAGCACGCGGTTGCCTTCCCGGACCGTGTTCTCCTAATCCTCAAGGACGGGTCGTCGCTCCCAGCTCCTGAGCGATTTGAGTGCCTGTACTCCCCTGCCAACTCCTCGGAGCTGCGCCACCGGCCCCTCTTGGCAGCCTCCTTGCCAGATGGACCCAGCCTCGTCCATTGCCCTGCCGAGCCATCTGGTGTGGATGTCTCTCTATCACTGTCCATGCCACCTCCGGTGACGCCGCTACAATGGGACAGGCTTGTGTATACTGCACTTGTTGACAGCAAGGACAACTCCACCATTGTGTTCGCCAAGGGGTTGAACCTCCGGCCAGGCCGTTTGGGTGTGGTGTCGAGGTATCAGTGTGTCTTTGGCCGTGACCTGTCAAAGCCAAAGCATGTGCTCACATCTCCAGTGATTTCTGCTGCACAAGAGATTTTCCGGTGTGTCACTCCAGTTCGCATTCGCCGGTATCTCAGGATGACAAGTGATCCCAATGGCAATGGAATTGGAGATAGTGATGACAAGCCTATGCTGGTCTCCATCAGGACGAAAGGACAGAGAGACTCTACGCTTCCTTCAATCGCTGAACCTGAGCCACTTCCTCGGTATAACAGGCATCGGCGGCAAAAGGCACACTCAATGTGTGTATGCACCATGCTTCGCAACCAGGCAAGGTTCCTCCGAGAATGGATCATCTATCACTCGCATATCGGTGTGGAGCGGTGGTTCATCTATGACAACAACAGTGATGATGACATTGAGCAGGTCCTCAGTACCATGGATCAATCAAGGTACAATGTGACACGCCATCTGTGGCCATGGATGAAGTCTCAAGAGGCTGGTTTTGCACATTGTGCTCTCAAGGCCCGAGAGAGCTGTGAGTGGGTGGGGTTCATCGACATTGACGAGTTCTTGCACTTCCCTGGCAATCAGACTCTAGCAGATATTCTCCAGAACTACTCAAACAGGCCACGGATCGGCGAGCTCAGGACTGCATGCCACAGCTTTGGTCCCTCAGGCCGGACTAAAATTCCCAAGAAAGGCGTTACAACAGGATACACCTGCAGGCTCGCTGCACCAGAACGCCACAAGTCAATTGTCAGGCCGGATGCACTAAACCCATCACTCATCAATGTGGTGCACCACTTCCATCTGAAAGAAGGGGTGAGGTATTTGAACATTGGTCAGGGTACGATGATCATCAACCACTACAAGTATCAAGTTTGGGAGGTGTTCAAGGATAAGTTTTCTGGGCGTGTCGCTACCTATGTTGCTGATTGGCAGGATGAGGAGAATGTTGGATCTAGGGACAGGGCACCAGGATTGGGGACTAAACCGGTGGAACCAGAGGATTGGCCGCGTCGGTTCTGTGAAGTATTTGATACAGGTCTTAAAGATTTTGTGCATAAAGCGTTCACAGATCCAGCCACTGGAAGTCTTCCATGGTAGATGATGGATAAACACTGTATTTGATCCATGGTAGATGATGGGTATACACAGACAGGGAAAGAAACACACAAATGAGTTAGTTAGAAGAGTGATTTGCTCTTTGGTAAATTTAAGCTTAAGGTTTTCTTTTCCTGTTCTTATTTCTTTTAGAGCCATCCATTTTTTTTCACATATCTAAGGAAAGGATTCTTTTGTAGAATGTAGATAAAGCTAGGTAGCATGTCCACTGTAAGTTTTCTTGATGAAAGAAGGAATGAATAGGATGACTACTTGACTTTCTTTCTTCTTCTGATATTTTACATTGCCATATGTTCTCATACGGTCATACCTCAATAGATATTGTCACCAACTCTGCAATTGTGAACATTTTTTTTCTGGAGAAAAATACACACTGAATTCTCTGTAAGCACAAGCTTGTAGGTTGTGATGAAGAAAAGGATGGTGCACCTTCCTTGCCACCTTGCTGTACTAGTGGTCCTGAAAGAATATTGTCCCCTCAGTGAAAAACCACAGAACATTGTGCTTTTTGCTGTTTTTTCACTTTACATTTACATAATGGCAACTTTATGTTCAGCATCTTTATCTGTTAACTTGTAGCACTGGGAAAGCATCCTCCTGCATTAAATCAGCATGTTTACAAGGAAAAGGAAAGAACCAGACCAACCTCCAGATCACTCTCATAACCATTGTTTTCCTCCCCATCTTTGTTTACTGAGCTTTCAACCGTTAGCCCACAAAACCTGACACAGAGAGATTAGATAAGCACAGGCTATGGGGCTAGATAAAACCTATCTAGGTTTCTTTCCTCTTCTATTTAAAAATGCATCATTGATCTTTACTTTATCATTTTAAGTCCTATGACAGGGTAGCATTGCCTGGACTGGATCAAGGTCCCAGTTCCTTTTTTGTACCACTACTCCTAGGTTTATCAGGACAGGCTTCTCAAATCTCATCTGAAGTCAAAAGCAAGGGGAAGCAAACAGGCATGACCTTTGCAGTATCCTATTCTGAGACCCACACCTATTCCTAATGTTAGTTTATCTGTAGTAATCAAGGGAAAATATGGTCCACAATACAAAAGCTGGCACAAGTGTGTGCAGTGCACCGGGTTGGTGGTGCCTTCTGGTGCTGTTGTCATCTGAAGATAGCTCCGAAAGAGGTGAGCATGGCCTGTCGAGTAAACTACAAATCTGAGCTGCTGTTTGGTACCACATCAGAACAGTATTATATAGGGCTGAAAATAAATAACGTGCACATGCATGGAAGAAAAATAACTGTAAATGATACAATAATAAAATGCATGTATGTAGAGGTGGACATATGAGCTGCCATGATACCAGCTGGGTACTTTTGCCTAGTTGGAAGCTTGGAAGGTTCTTGCGTTGGACAGAGGCCTGAACTCCTGGCAGAGATTGTAGGCTGGCACACCTTTCGTTGTCCCTCAGCCTCTGGCATCATCACATCATGCCATAACAGCTTCTGAAAATGCTCCTCCACTATGCAAACCTTAATCTTTCAACTGTGCTTGATTAGCTTAGCTACTGCTACGAAAATTCCGTTGCATCATGCCACCCTTGATATCTGAAAATGCTCTTCCACTTTGCACTATTAATCTTACAACTGCATGCTGGAGGGATCATCGTGAGGCAGATCTGCCTGGGATGCAGATGCAGAGCAGCCGGCCCCTCCAGACTCAAGAGTCCATAAAAGGTGTACTAGTAGTGTACTACATTGTACAAATGGACAGGCCTGTGTTCATGATTGGGCAGGCAGAAGAACTGCTGCAGATCCGTGTGTCCTTTACTCCTTTCACTGGCTCACAATCCTCTTGCATATTGCAGCTCAGATATGCACGCGTGGATATTGTCAGTCGACCGAATCCTGCATTTGGTACCATCATCGATTGACGAGTGCTGCCTGCGAGGCTGCGAGTCGCTGACAACCTCGTGGCCTGAATTAGCTAAAATGATTTTTCTTTTTGAATTGTATTCCGTTGTCGGTGTGGGTTAGTTGGGTCACACCATAGCAGTAACCATGCACCACCGAGGACCAACTGATCGAGCAGAGAGGACGAGTCGCCGATGGCACGCAAGTCGTGCCGAGGCCCAAGGCACACGTTGGATCTTGCTGGGGGAGCCCATATGTTTATGGGCTAAATCCCCGTAGAAGAGGCCCAATAGGGGTTAGGGTAGTCATTTGTCAATCTCACCTCCTCCAAAGGGTCGTTTGTAAACTATCGCTTGTCTATATAAATACCAAGAGAAGGAGGACAAGGAGAGGCTTCTCTCCTTTCCCCAAACCCTAGTTCCGGTAACTACTCTCGTATCGTTCATTCTAGTGACCTAAGGTAACCTTAACGCCCCGAGTCTTCGCCTCGCGCCGACGGGGGAGACCTCCGCCGGTTTCCTGGAGACCTCAGTTAGTCACCTTGTGACCTCCGTTGGGACCTCCGTCGGGACCTCTGTCAGGGACCTCCGTCGGGGACCTCCGTCGGGGACCTCTGTCGGGACCTCCGTCTGGGTCTCCATCAGCAACCTCCGTTGGGGTCCTCCATAAACCCTAATCGCCTGACTCCGCTTCCACTCTCACTGTTCGGAACCATGTCCCAACAGCTGGCGCCCACCGTGCTCGGCACGAAACTTATTTTTGAGAGTCAGAAGTTGGAACCTTCGTGGAGAGGACATATTCGGGGCTTTCTCCTGCCGGCCGTCTTTGGAGGGACCTTCTCCTGTCGGCCTCCGTCGCGACCTCCGATCTGTCATCGACCTTCGTCGCCGGCCTTCTCCGACCAGGCCACCACGTCCAGTGGAGGCTGCATCCCGATATGGCATGCCAAGGACCGATCTCCGCACTTCCTCTTCCATATATCCTCGAGCAATGCGGACACTAACGCTGCAGTGCGCGGAGGCCGTGTATGACGATCTCTCCGCAGAGGTCCATCTAAAGATAAGTGTCTCCTTTTCTTAACTCCAATAAATTCACAAATAAAGAACCTCCCAATTTTGATATCAAGACCTTCGGGTCTCCAGGCTTGGAAAAGAACCAATGCAGGATGTATTTCTAAACGTCTTCACTCACTAATGTATATGTATGTACAATTGTACTTTTGCTTTTTGCTATTTATGGTTAACAGTGAACGATACAGCTTCATTCAAGTAAAGCAAGGCACAGGTCCTACACGACGACCCCGCACGTCCGGCCAGCGAGCCACGCTAGAGGCGAGCCTCCGCTGGCATGCGGAGGCCAGGTCCTTTAGGCTGCATTGGAGAGAAGGCTGGACCTCCGCGCCTAGAATCCACGCCAGGAGAGCCTCCGCTGACATGCGGAGGCCAGGTCTCCGGCCACGATCGATCTACGCTCGTGCGGAGGTTACATCCGTCAGTATTTTGGCCCAGCGCCAACTGTGCCCGCGCGGAGGTCACATCCTTAGCCAAAACTCACTCCGGCCAGCGACTGACCATGAGGCAGCAACCACTCCGGCCCATTGTCGATCATGCTCACGCGGAGGCTGCGTCCACACACTAACCAAATCACCTTGCAAGTTTCTGTGTTCTATCAACTGTGCATGTGCAAGTCATCTAAGGATATGTGCTCGTTGCTCCACTGCATGAAGGCTCCATTGCATAAAGGCTGCTGGGATGGTCCCCGTGATTGTCCTTCGGCTTGACCGTGCTGGCGCGGAGACATCCACGCAGAGGTTACGTCTCCTCCACTGCAACTTTCAAGCAGCTCCGGCCATGATCTCCTGCCTACTCCACTAGCTTCCGACGTAGTGCTGGCGGTCGTTTGCCGGCGGGTCGTACCAATGCTGACCATGCTCGCATGGAGCATGTGTCAGTACTAGCCTCCGCTCGCTTTCATAACAAATATACACATATATGCTACTTTCATTTTGGTTTTTCGTCATCAACTACAGGACTGCCAGAAGCAAAGTGTCCTTCGCAAAGGAGGACCATGAAGACCACCAAACCAGGCGGAAGTGCCGCCGGTGAACCTGCATGTACTAAAAAGAAAGCGTGCAACTTTTTGTGTTATTATATATGCATACGCAGGTCATTCAATTGCAAAGAACACACAACGAAGAGCAGCACGGATGGTGCTGGCACTCGTCCTTCGGTCTGACGCCGGCCGTGCCCACGCGGAGGCTACATCCTCCACCGAGTCCTTTGCCAGTGACCCACACGGAGGCTACACCTCCGCTGAGTCCTTCGCCAGTGACGACTGTGCCCGAGCGGAGCTACGGAGGATGCAACACCTCCGCCACAACTCCGACCGTGCTCATGCAGAAGGATACGACCTCCGCTATAACTCCAATACAACTCCAGCCGGCTGTGCTCATGCGGAGGCTATGACCTCCGCCACCATGCCCGCGCACGGAAGCTGTGTCCTTCGCTACAACAACCCGTCCATGCGGATGCCAGACCTCCTGTTAAAATATAGCCTCCGATCACTAACCAAAAGCACGGATACTTTTCCTAGTTGCATGCAGCATGCACTGTTCCAGAAATCGGAGGCAAGTCGACGCGGAGGCTATATCGGAGGCTACCACACATCCGCCGCTGCAAAGGCTAGGTCCTCCAGGCTGCACTAGTCAGAGACTATACACAGGCAGAAAAAGCAATGGCGGAGACCCTAGTCTATTTCTGAGTTCTACTGCGGCAGGGAATGAGGTACATCAAGTTTCATACTTTTGCAAGCAGCAACCTTCGGTTTTAGTCTCAGGCTATTTCTGGCTACCTCTCTCACTACGGTGCATGGCACATGACTCCATAACATGGCACATGACTCCATAAAAGGTTTGACGTAAACCTCTCCAAGCTAATTAAATTATATTTATGTTGCTACACCATCAGAATCGGATTAACTTGAGCCTCCGCATGCTCTCTATCATAAACCTTTGCTCAATTAAAAAATAAATAAGTTCTGAAACTTTTGTACACCAAAACCTACGCTCTAAGCTTCAGCCTTGCAAGTTATCTGAAAGTATGTGCAGGTTTCAATGCTACACAGCGAATAGTTTGCATCCTCCACCGAGTCCTTCGGTCCAGCACCGACCGGGCACGCGTGGAGGCAGGGTCCTTCGTAGCGACTTCCAGACAAGTCAACTCCAGCCATGTGGAAGCTGCGTGCTACCCTTAGCTCTGCCATGGCAACCCCAGCAGCAACCATGCTGCAGATAAGTCACAAGCAGCATAAGTTTTGGCATCAGCCTGACAACAAACAACTATCTTTCACCTCAATTTGGCTCTTACATCATCCATCGTAACAGCTCATATTTTGCAAACATTTTTATTTCAATGTGCACTAACCTGTGTGGTATAGCTTTTGTTGAGAACACATCATCGCACCAGTTTTATTTGTAGCAGAAAATTTTGAACACTGCACTCTGAGGTTCTATATGAGCCTTCGCATGGTCACCTTCGCTGACTATGAACATTTATCTCTAGCTAGAACACAAAATTGTACTGAGTTATCATCTATCCAGCCAATATTTTGTTTGGCAACATCTTCGGCTATTCTATTATACGAGCCAACAATTTATGCTATCACACCAGATAAGTACTCAGGTTGCACTGCTACCTTTACGCATCTTTGAGATAATATACATATCCAAGTACATTAATATCTACTCTGACTAATCAGTTTGTCATAGCATCTGAAATTGATTATCCTAACCTTCGATTTTGGTTACCATTCAATTATCTGAATTGTGTATATGCTCACATACATTACTGACTTTCATCGATGTTGAAAGCACCTCCTTGCAGGAACCAAACTAATGTGAGTAAATATTTCTCACAAGCCTATAAATTTTTGATCCAATAACTCGGATCCTCGCAATTTATTTTGTTATGATCTTGCCATAATAATCTTTGGCTCTCAAAACAATTTTCAAAAATTAAAGCTTCACATACAACTTGTCACCATTGTGACTGAAAGTTGTTGTGGTCTTGGCCACACTAAAAGCATTGCCTGAGGGGCTATATATGCTTTGGCCAAGCCGGCCAACTTAAAATAATTTTCTATTATTTCTGTTGAACCTCTGTTTGTTACTAACATGCAGAAAATAACCACTGTAAATATGTCTTACTCTCAAAACTTACCCTTCACATGAGATATATTCATCTTGTTTATACATATTTTCACAATCCCAAAAAGCATTAGTGTACTAGTTAGGAGTCCCATGAATCTCCGCTATTGTCAGTCAGTACCTCCGTTTATTAGGCAACAACCTCCGACAATCACTGGATTTCTTTAGTATATTGGACATTGTCAGTCAGTACCTTCACTAGTCAGTACCTCCACTTATCAGAAATAGCCTCCATCAATCACTGGACTTCATCAGTATATTGAACCTTGTTAGTCAGTACCTCTGTCAGCCAGTGGCTTTATCATCAGTTAGCAGCCTCCGTAAGTCAGTGTCTTCGTCTATATTGGCAATCATCTATTTAATGACCTTTGTTAGTCAGTGGTTTTCATCAGTATATTGGTTATAATCAATCAGCAGTCTTCGCAAGTCTGTGACCTTCATGTATATCCGCTATCATCAATCAACAACCTCCGTGAGTCAATGGGCTTCATCTATATTGGTTACTATTAGTCAGCAGTGATTCTCATCCATCGGTGTCCTTCGCTGGTTATTGCCTCTCAACAGTCAGTGGTTTTCCCTAGTCATTGGTCTTCATTATCTGTTAATGGACTTCATCTATTGTTAATTTTTGGCGGCCCTTAGCACTTATTGACCTAACTCAGCAGCCTTCATCCTTCAGTCAGCAGCCTTTATCAGTCACAGGCCTATGATAGTTGACAAACCTCAGTAGCTAGTGGCCTTCGTCAGTCAGTTGGTTTCTCAGTAATAGACCTCCGTCAGCCGACCAATATTTGAACCCTCTAACACTAATGTTCTTCCTCTTTTTGCAGGTCATGTCGTTTAATTTCTCCATTTAAATTCTTATGATACACATCAACCCAATTTTATTTGGTCTAACCTTCGTAGGAAACTAGTAATTTTATTTTCATTACTACAAATCATATATATACTCATACAGATCCTTGAATGATAGCCTCCGCTAGTCATCCAAAGCTACAACCCCTTTATTTGAAGGTCCTATCTCTTATATGCAGAGCATAGCCTTAGCTGAACTTAACCATATTTTTTGCAGGATACATGATATCCTTCATGTATGGAGCTTGACATTCGTTCAAGCATAACCATCAGTTTTGCAGGTTGCATAATATTTCTACCCCCATAAATATTTTTGGTGTGAATGCTTTCGTTCTCATCACATGTATGCATACATACATTGCAACATAGCATTGCATGGCCAAGGCCACCTGGAAGAAGTCCCGAAACACGAGCACCAGGACTCTGCATAAAATCCTAGAAAAAGTCCTGAATAAATACAGGCACCAGGTCACGAAGCTTAGGCTTTCATGCTATTCTAGAAAAAGTCCCGAAACACGGCACCAGGACTCTACATAAAATCCTAAAAAAGTCCTGAATCAATACAGGCACCAGGTCACGAAACTTAGGCTTTCGTGCTATCTCCACATATCATACAAAATGACTAACCACTTTTTGCAGCAAGAAGAAGTCCTATGTGTCGAAAGACTTGCAAAGCAAGTCGATATTCGACAAAGCTATAACACACAACCTAAGTCCCTAAAAATACAGGAGATCAACTCTGGTGTATTTTCGCGCGACTTCTCCGACCTTCGACACAAGGCATCGACGTCTACATCAACATGACCTTCACCAAGCTCTTCAGCATAAGGGGCTTCACCAACATCACCTTCGGTGTCTACACCAAAATCATCTCCGCCAAACTTTTTGCAGGAGGACCCTCGTAAAACAACATCAACGAACCTCTACAACCGGCCTCCGACCAAACTTCGGCAAGGGGGGCTTCACCATCATCCTCAGCAAGGTTGGCCACACCTTCAACAACAGTTTTGGTTCAAGGGGCTCACCAACATCTACTTCAACTATTGCAACCACGTCGACAACACCAAGCGTGGCTGAATATTCGCTCACGAGTACCAGCCAAGAGGGGCCGGGGGAGTGCACCGGAGGACCAGCAGCTCTGGAGCATGAAATCTTTGTCCAGCGCTCGTGAGCGAAGAGGCGAAGTTGAAGACCTCATCGAAGCCAGTGACCTCCGATTGAAGAACAGTCAGAGACGAAGAACTCTACACGAGGCGAAGTCAAAGACCTCCGTTTTAAGAAAATTTAAAGCCGGTGACCTCCGATTGAAGAACAGTCAGAGACGAAGAACTCTACACGAGGCGAAGTCGAAGACCTCCACTTCAAGAAAATTTGAAGCCGGTGACCTCCGATTGAAGAACAGTCAGAGATGAAGAACTCTACACGAGGCGAAGTCGAAGACCTCCGCTTCAAGAAAATTTGAAGCCGGTGACCTCCGATTGAAGAACAATCAGAGACGAAGAACTCTACACGAGGCGAAGTCAAAGACCTCCGCTTTAAGAAAATTTGAAGTCGGTGACCTCCGATTGAAGAACAATCAGAGATGAAGAACTCCGCATGGAGCAAAGTCCAAGACATCCGCGCCGAGATAATTTGAAGCTAGAGACCTCCGATTTCAGAAAAGTCAGAAGTCAGAGACGAAGAACTCTGCATGAAGTGAAGTCGAAGACCTCCAATGGGACCTCCGATGGGATCTCCGATGGGACTTCCGATTAAAGAAAAGCCAGAAGTCAGGGATGAAGAACTCTGCGCGAGGCGAAGTCGAAGACCGAAGACCTTGACTGAAGGAAAAGCAAAGACCTCCACATCAAGAAGCTGCGAAGACCATTACTTCAAGAAGAAGCCTCAATAACAGATGGGTAGAACATGTATAGGTTAGAGTCGTGCACGTGCTCTTTTCTCCATACCCTTTTTTTCCACAGGGTTTTTGGGATGGAGTTTTCAGCGAGACGTGCACGTCTGGGTTGCGAAGGACAATCCTTGCAACCAGTTTTTGAGTTGTATTATGTCTCTTCTTTTGTGAGCAGCTACTAGGCTATGTTGTCCCAGCCATATCCTGATAGCTGAGGGGCTACTGTTGGGGGAGCCCATATACTTATGGGCCAAATCACCCTATAAGAGGCCCAATAGGGGTTAGGGTAGTCACTTGTCAGTCTCACCTCCTCCAAGGGGTCGCTTGTAAACTACCGCTTGCCTATATAAATACCAAGAGAAGGAGGGTAAGGAAAGGTTTCTCTCTCTCTTTCCCAAACCCTAGTTCCGGTAACTACTCTCGTATCGTTCATTCTAGTGACCTAAGGTAACCTTAGCGCCCCGAGTCTTCGCCGCGCGCCGACGGAGGAGACCTCTGTCGGTTTCCTGGAGACCTCAATTGGTCACCTTGTGACCTCCGGGACCTCCGTCGGGGACCTCCGTCGGGACCTCCGTTGGGGACCTCCGTCAGGACCTCCGTCGGAGACCTCCGTAGGGGACCTTCGTCGGGACCTCCGTCTGGGTCTCCGTCGGCAACCTCCGTTGAGGTCCTCCACAAACCCTAATCTCCTGACTCCGCTTCCACTCTTACTGTTCGGGACCATGTCCCAACAGATCCAACAGAAGAGACTAGAGAGTAATGACCAGCTGACCAGATCAGATGGCTTGCCGTCCTTGGATCCGAGAAGTGATGGATGATGCCGGCGACTTGTTGGTGCCTGAATGCCTGATGCCCCGACTAGCGTAGCGTGCGATAGATTAAAACTACTCCCTCTCTGTTTCAACTTAGAAGTTATTTGACTTTTCTAAACGACTTTATCTAGACGACATGTATATCTTGATATATATCTACAATATAGGACAGTTTAAACGGAAGCGATACTCTGCATATTAGAAGCTCGATGTGTGCTGTACAACTTGGTTTGAATGGCTATTTTAGAAGAAAAGGTATGTGACACGTGTTCTTGTATGCGAGAACAAACATTGTAGTCTATATAGTATAGTACACAGTATTATATCTTTCTGGCAATTTTACCTGCAAAAAACTAAAAACCTCTTTGGATTCGTGAAGATTGAACGCATAGCTTCTAGCTACCTTCTATAATACAGAGACCCCTAGATTCCATTATCTGGTAAATTGAGGAATCCTAGCTTCCTCCGGCTTCTAGACATCAAAAGACTGCGTTTTGGGTTGGTTCAGACGCGTTTTGTATTTTGCCCTTGTTTAGTTTGTAAAAAAATTAAACCTAATAAATAGTATTATTTTTATCTTATTTAGTAAATATTGTCCAATCGTGGACCAACTAGACTCAAAAGATTCATCTCGTAATTTCTAATTAAACTATGTAATTAGTTATTTTTTACCTATATTTAATGCTCTATATATGCGGGTAAAAATTGATGTGATAAAAGAGAGTAAAAAACTTAGAATTTAGATGACATCAGGCCTTTACCTGCATGATCGAGCATTTAAAACCAATCCAAAACGCTTCTCGAGCTCTCTCCGAGAAGAAGAAAAAACGAAATGGAAAAAAAGAGAGAAGAAAAGCAAGCCCCCAATCATACGCCTAATAAAGCCCCAATCATACGCCGAATAACGTCGGAACCCGGAATATAACGTGGCAAATGTGCACGAAGACAGCCAGACAGGAGAGGGTGACACGACACGACACGAGCTTTTCCTCGCTCTTCTCCTTTCTTCGTCTGAAGTCTCCTCATCGTTTTCTCCACGTCGTTTTTGGTCACTTCTGGTACATGTTCAATAATTTCTCATTGTAACGTATTCAAAACTGAATTTGCATCATGATTGAACTAATACCTGATCTGCATGGCAATTTTGCATTAGAAATTCAGAACGCATCTTTTCCCCACCATAAAAATTAGCATCAGAATTCTTGGGAGAACACAGCAGTCATTTAGTCTCTACTGTATTTTCCTAGTAGTCAGTTCATCCACACGAACTCAATACGGATCAAGTATTTGCCGTTGCAGCACAGTCAGGAGGATGCTCTTGATACATAACATTGAGAACAAAGCCTTACGTCAGTTTATTGTGCTACGGGGAACCAGCGATAGCTCGTGCGGCGTCTCTCGGTGGTGGAGCAGCCGGTCGTGTGATCGAGCCCCGCTCGACGCATGAATCCTCACCGGGTTTTTTATGTATTTTTAGGTACAGTCTCTCTCATGTGGTGTCACAAAGGGATAATGACGTATCCGTTGTATACGGAGATAATGACGTATCCAACGTCTACGGAGTATGAAATGGTTTCGGTGATCTCCAGAAGGACATGATCTTCAAATCTACGTATAGTTGTAGGATCTGTTTGTGTTCTTGGAGTGTGAGTGTAGTGTGCGTGTGCGTGTGTGTGGTGTTCATGAACATATCAGTCTCTCTCATGTGGTGCCACAAAGGGATAATGACGTATCCGTCGTCTACGGAGATAATGACGTGTCCATCGTCTACGGAGTCTGAAATGGTTTCGGTGATCTCCAGAAGGACATGATCTTCAAATCTACGTATAGTTGTAGGATTTGTTTGTGTTCTTAGAGTGTGAGTGTAGTATGTGTGTGTGGTGTTCATAAACATATGCTATAACTGTATCTAGATGAGAGGCGTCAAAAAAAAAGTTTATCGTGCTATGGTCCTCAATCCCCTACAAACGATCTGGCAACACCTACTCAATTTCCTCCAAACGACAGGAAGAAGTGAAGATTCAGGCGTTGAAACTCTTGGTCAGACAAAACCATGCTTTAATTCCTCGACAATATCTACCTCTATAAGAAGGCAACTCTCCTGCAGGGAGCTCCCAGTTGTCATTCTTATCATCATCATAGGCTTGCTCCTTGAGCTCCTGGTCATCGCTGAAAGGATACGCCACGCCAGTCACGAGTGTTCGATGTTTTTTGATGCAGCTCAATTGAACTCTCGAGTAACCTTGTAATTGCCAAAAGCAATGATCTCCCTTCACAGAAAGGGGGATGTACTTGATTACAGATTTCACATAATTCAGTACCAAACTTGCTGAACGTTCCCACAATGGGTATTTGACATAATCTTGCTGAACGTTCCTACCATTTGTGCTTGCGCTTGTCCCTCGCGTCCTCGTGCCTGCGGCGCCGCCTGACCTCCTACGTGACGCCCGCACGGGACACTTGCCAATTGTGCTGCCGCATGAGCTCGTCACCGGCCCCCTACTCGTCTCCCGCATCCACCTTCGCGTTGTGTTACTTCTGGTTGGCCGCCGGCGCCAGCGGAAACGGCAAGCCCCGCAACTACAGCTGGGAGGGTATACGGACACAACGAGGAGACGGCGGAGGCCGGAGGCCGTGGTGCCCGCCGGGCGCCGGCGAAGAGGGATGGAATCTAACAATACTAATATAGTCGTAGATCCTTAACGGGTCCGCCTCCCTCAGTAGTTCCCGTTTCCAGCACAGTGAAATGAACACTGTTCTTAGCACACTAGACCCTAAAAAATAGTAACGGATATTATAAACAGTAATAATCTATTAACAAACAGTATATACCCATTAATAAACAGTATCTAACCTGTTACAATTATTAGCGGGTCTCATAAACAGTAACCAACCGCTAATGAACATACGTAACCATCAATAAACATTACCTCGACCCAAATTAAACAGTATGGGCCTGTAAAACGGTACCTTAACCCGCTATAAACAGTAACAGGTACCATAAACAATACTACCCGCTACCGAACAATAGAAAAAAAAACATACATGCTAGCAAACCGATTGCACCTCATTTGTTACTTCGATTAATTTCTAATAAAATTTAACTATGGACAGTGCCTCAGCCCACTATATATATATATATAGTAAGGGGTACCAAAAAAATATGAATTTAACTGTCACAGTTAAATACAACAAACTATTAAGACCACAACAAAATATATATTTCCTCCCAAATATTACTGCTTAAAAACACTAACATTTTTTCCCTTCATGTATCAAGCAAACGCTTTGTATTTCAGAAACTCTAATATATTCAACCTACACAACTCGCTGACCCCGCGCATCTGCACAGGGCCTCCTGCTAGAGTTTGTAAAAGGCCCTGGTTAGTGGGCAGGATGGGCTTAAGGTTCTCTACTCCCTTACTGGGCCTTTAGCAGCCCACATTCGCAGGGCTATAGGAAAAGAAAAACTAGAATTTTAGGTTTGGTTTACAATGTAACATCGTTGTTCTTTAGACGAGCAAGTGTTTATATTGATGTAATCATTGTAGTTGTAATTCTATTAAATTAGTGAGTCCTGCCAGCCAGCCAGCTTGTAGTGTGACCGTCATAGCAACTCCAATTTTGGCTCATTTGCTCTTTCTAGGTCAGAATATGTTTCTTTTCTTTTGATGAACTAAATTGTTTGATTTACTTGTTCTATGTATTGGATGCTTTTAATTCCTTGTTTCAGATTATATCATTGAATTTGTGCAAGGCTATAGGATTCACCCAACTTTAGTTAATAGTTCTTTGCATATTATTGTCATGTTTATATTTATCGAAGCTGAAGTTTAAACATTTAACTGATTCCCATCTTTATTTTGTTTGCAGACTGATTGGGAAGGTGGATACTTCCCTCTCACCCTTCATTTCAGTGAGGATTACCCTAGCAAGCCTCCAAAGTGCAAGTTCCCTCAGGGTTTCTTCCACCCTAATGTGTATCCTTCTGGAACAGCCTGCCTTTCGATCCTTAATGAGGACAGCGTAAGCTTTACAATCATTATGTTTTCTTGTGTGATGATGTGCAGATTTCATGGCCTTACTGTTCCATTTTGTTTGTTAGGCTTGGAGACCAGCTATTACTGTTAAGCAGATTCTCGTTGGGATCCAGGACTTGCTGGATCAACCAAATCCTGCTGACCCTGCTCAAACAGATGGATATCATCTTTTTATCCAGGTTAGTCAAAAGGACCACAACAAAGATATTGTTTGCCCAAAACCTAATTATTTTTTAAGTTCAGATAGGCAATCATGTTTGTAATGTTTTATTTGGCTTTGCAGGATCCTACAGAATATAAGAGGCGTGTTAGGCTGCAAGCGAAGCAGTATCCCGCATTCGTCTGAGAACTTCACCCAACTAGGGATCCATGCTGCACATCCGCATATGTGTTGCTAGTGGAATGAAAGACCAATGTAACATGGTGCTTTGAAGTAACTATCGTCATTGTGGACTGTCTTTTAACAGTGTTATTAACTGTTTGGAGTGTGTTTTGCGGGATGATGTCAAAACCTTGCTGTGTCTGGTTAATTATCAAGAATTGCTGTGTGTTGTCTGACAAATCTAAATATGACGTTTCAGCCGAGGCACTTCTGGTTTTGTACTTTTATAGATAATAGAATAAAGAGTATTTCGTTTTCTAAATATAAAGATCATATTGGGATCACAAAGATTTCATAAATTAATTGAACCTTTTGGTTCTCGAGACGGAGATTGGCTTCCTTTGCAAAAAAATGGTGACATCTAAGTATTGGAGGTCATGCAGGCTGAGGACCTTGATAATCTCTTTTTCCTTCCCCTCTCGCAGAAAGCCTTTGAGACCCTACAGGCCCAACTACAGATGCTCCCGTATGATGATACTGCAACAGACCGTTGGGTCGGGCAGCAGATATACACTTCTCGGCGATTCTACCATCATGTTTCCAGTAATACAGAAGCACACCCGATCTTCAAAGCAGTCTGGAAATCGAAGTGTACTCCATGCATCAAGTTCTCCACGTGGTTGGTTCTGGTAGACCGGTTGAACACTAAGTCAATGTTGAGAAGAAGGCACCTACGCACTAAGATGATATTCTCGGTGTTATGTGCAACAATGGGGACGAGGAGACAATTGAGCATTCATTCTTTGACTGCATTCCCATTTGCAAAGGAATGTTGGGGACTCTTAATTCTATTTGGGATGGCTCATTACCAATTATGGATAGATACGCAAAGACAAGGTTTTTCAGAGGCAACAACCAAGTCTGAGTGTCTGGCTAACATATTTCAAAAATCCATGTTACCTCCAGTCTGTACATTTTAAGGATGACCTTAGAACATCCTTCTGTGTTTGGCTTGATGTCTTAGTTAATTCTTTGCTTGTAAGTACATTATTTGCTTTAATTTACTACAAAAACTCTACTGTGGGGATCTCCCTCACAGTCTTTTGCCATAAAAAAAAAAACAATCCTGTTTCTCTAAAGTAGAACAAGTTCGCTTACTTCTTCAACTAGTGGCGTGGCCATTTGTTCGTCGTTTATCATTTTTACAGCCTAGTGGCGTGTTCACAGTGATCATACTGAAAGATGAATTGCAGTAAACGAAAGGACTAGTCCAACAACCTTTGGCTTTCTTATTAAAAGCTCGATCAGGAAACTCCTTTTTTTTTAAAAAAAGAGGCACTCCGACCATAAATTTGAGTTTGGTCAAGGTCTTTTCTGATCAGGAAAAGTAAAAAATTATGTCAGTTATTTTTAAGTTTATTCTAATCTCGTACACACAAGAATTTACAATTATTAATCTACTACTGGAATCTAGAATTTGGATTTATTTTATCGCTACAAATTGGATTTGGATAGAAGGGCTCGGTGCTATCAATAATACGATGGATAAGAATGAAGGAGATCTGGCATCAGTGGATTGAATTTCATCATGCATATCTGAGTGATATGAGCAAGAGAGACGACTGAACACATATCAGTCACCGAATTAGCTTAGAGAGGCATGATGCAGATCGATCGATTTTGTTGAATTTGGAGATGATTTTGGCGTGCGGTTTATCGTGGCAGGCATGGTTGTGAGATAGGTAGCGACACATGCATATTTATAACCGAGTTCTGATAAAATAAACAACTCGTGTAAAAGAGCTACGTACGAAACATCAACCTATGCAAAACCACATAACCTTTGCAATCCATTATTTCCTGGCTTCGAGCCTGACCTGGTTCTCGTTGTGCCAACCTGGGAATTCAGCTAAGGCTGATGCTTTCTTATCAGAGGTTCAAGCAAGGCACAAGTCACCATGCATGAACCTCTTTGGGAGGTTTTTTTTTTGAGGTACTTTTGTTTCCTCCCCTCTAAATACCTTGGAGTACTAGGTGAATTCCTCATCGTAACACATACAAAACTGAATTCGCAACATGATCGGACCAGGACGGCCATGACAATTTTACAGCTGCAAAAAGAACAATTTTACCGAGTACTAGATCACCGAGTTTCTGCTGCGTCAGAATTCATCTTTTCCCCACTAGAAAAGTTCAGAGTTCTTGTTATTGTTATAACACAAAAAAAGGACGTACCCAGTGCCGTAGGCTTCCGTACTACGGGGTCTGGGAGGAAAAATAGCCAATAGCCATCTCTGCACAAATCAAGTGTAAATCCATCCACAAGAACTAAACACAGAAAGATCAAGTGTTTGCAGCACAGTCAGGAGGGTCTGCTGCTCTCGAGACATAACACACTCAGATACATCAGTTTACCACGCTTTGGTCGCCAGTCAGCAACAAACGATTTGGCGTTGCCTACTCAATTTCCTAAAACCGACAGGAAGAACTGAAGCTGGACTGCCGGAGGTGTCGAAATTCTTCTAGCACAAACAAGGCACGCTTCAATTCCTTGGCTATCTCTACCTGTAAGAAGGCAACTCTCCGTCAGGGAGCTCCCCTTTGTCGTTCCCTTCATCATCAGTGTGGCCTGCTCCTTCAGCCTCTGATCACCACTGAAAGGGTATGGGCCCTTGAATTGCCTGCAGCGGAGTGACTGACCTCAGCTAGAGGAGTCTTTTTTTTTTCTGCGAATCAGTTAGGAGTCAGGAGTTTCTTATTTTGTTGTTACAAGTCAAATGAACTTGCCCGCGCCGAGCTCGTCGTCCTCCCTTTCTCCCAGTGCCGTGCCTTTCCATCCTAGGAACCACTCAGAGGGGCGCTCGAAGTTCCGCCGGTGGGCGGATGACGACGGCGATGCATCCAGCGAGGATCAGCCTTCGTCTTACCTGGATGCTGCCCATCGTACACCAGTGGCTGCGTCGGTGCCTCCGCACGTTGCGTCAAGCGTGGCTCCGGGTTGTTGCGGGGCGGTTGGTGGGCGACACGAACCTCGGTGAAGACGGAGAAAGCGCGGGCGGCAGCGTGCCTAGTTGGTGAGCGGCCTTCCTGCTTGTCCAGCAGAGGGCCGTTCCCCTGCACGCGGGTGGCTCGGTGGCCGCGGGGGTGCGTCTGCCACGTAGGTGGTTAGGCGTGAGCGGCTACCCGTCCACCAGCGTCTAGGGTCGACGCGCCGGGCGTCCGCCCAGGATGCCGATGGGTGGCAGCGCATGCTCCCCCAGCGCCCCACACAGCAGGCAACGCTACGGGACGGGCAATGGGGGACACGCCTGACCGCAGCAGTTCTCAGCATGCGCCGATGGTCGTTGCTTAAAATGCCTCGCGGCGGGGCATCATGTTGCCATCTGCACCCTGCCTAGGAGGTACCTCTGCTGCCGCGGTCTCGGTCACCTCACACCGGAGTGCAGGATGCCGTGGCGCGTCGACAATGCCACCGGGCACGATGCTCACGAGCGGTGTGGGAGCGGTGACGGCGCCAATGGCGTCGTGTGTGATGGCTGTGACCCCACGACCATGCGGGATGGCCATGGTTGTCGCTCGCACCGACGCCGTCAGCAAAGGCGGAGGAGAAAGGAGGGAACCACCGGCCAGCCATCCATGATTTGGTGGCCGCAGGCCGCTCACCCCATGGTTGAAGCACCGGTACCGTCCCCGGCTCAAAGCTCGCAACGCGGATCACCGACGCCAGCTGACCCGTTGCCTGCCTGGAGGGACGTCGCTTGGGCCACCATCCTCGAGGATCCATTGCCATCGCTCAGCCACGCGAAGGCCGCTCGTGGCATGGTGAGCCTGGAGTCAACATCACCTCCAGAGGCTGCTCCGGCCATGCCGGCCCAGTACGACTACAGGTTGGTGATGGAGGCTCTAGCCGCGGAAACAAAGACTAAGCCACTGGCGTGGTCGACGCGCGGGGCAAGAAGCACTGTGAAGAGACCCCGACTACGATGAGGGAGCACGTTGACTACAAAGGCACGCCGGCGCCAACAGCGGCAGGCCACGTGGTCGCCAGCATCGGGGTTGCCAGGCGCAAGGGCGAGGTCATGCCACATGGTGTAGATTTCCCACGGCGGGTGGTCGAGATCCCCATGCTGGCCATGACCGCCACCCAGGAGCACGTCACGCTGGACAATAATGACGGATGCTGCATGCCGCCCCGGGGCTTCCCTCTGCCAGCATACAAGGACGTTGATAGGGCTTCCTCGGAGCCGGCAACGTCGGTCGCTAGTTCGCAGCTTCTGCTTGCCGGCTGCATTGGGGGCGTCACCGAGGACCAGTTTTTCACCCCGCCCCCTACCGCCAGGATGGACCGAGACGCGCCGTGCGACAACGATGATGCAGCCAGCACGCTACGTTCTTCATCGCTCAGCGGGCGCATCATGGGGTTCACCTAGTAGGTGTTGAAGAAGGCCGTCACGCCCCTGCTGTAGCTTCCCGCCACAACACCCTTGCTACGGACCAAGGTCTACGACCCATCGTCTAGACTTCCCCGCAGGAGCGCACGGATAGCGGCATAACCGCTTGCCAACATCCTGGTCGCCAGATGAGGGGAAGCCCTCGTCATACAATGGCTCGGATAACTTGAGGGAATAATGATGGCGGAGGCCATGATCGGCAATGACCCCGTTGACTCGGACGCCAAGTCGTTGCGGAAGCTCTTCCCCAACCTCGCATGCTCACGACGTCTACGCGGGCGGCGTGGAACCCGCACATGAGCGCCACCACCGATCCATAGATATGGGAGCGGCGCTAGGTTCTCTATTTAGTGAGTAATCCGTTTACGAGAAAAGGTATGGGAGCGGCGCTTCATGTAGTATCATTAACTCCCAAAAACGCGCAAAAGCGCGGGTGTAAAAACTCTTCTACTTGAATACAAAGATGCACAAGTCTTTTGCGTATTTGAGAAAAAGTCAAATGAACTTGGTAAAAAAATTGACCAAAAAAGTTCTCTTTCAGAAAGGAGAGTTGTCCTTGTTGTCAGATTTTGCAAAAATTCAGCATCAAGCTTGCTGAAACTTTGGAATGGTCAAAAACAAACATATATTCAGAAAGGGAAGATGCCCTTGATTCTAGATTTTGCAAAATTCAGCATAAAGTTGGTCAAACTTTGAAATGGCCAAAAACAAACATGTCTTCAGAAAGAGATGCCCCTTGATGCTAGATTTTTTTTTTGGCAAAATTCAGCATAAAGCTGGCTGAATGTTGCAAACAATGGATATTTGATTAGGCATTTCCTAGCACTTGAACATTCCAGGAGATGTGCACTCATGTATTCATGATGAAGAATAGCATCTCACTTTCGAAACTGGATCACGAATGGACCATTTCACATACACACCTATTACCATTCAGAAAATGATGGGTGCTCGACACAGCTTTCAATTTTACTTGGAAATTAAAGGAAAATAGAAATGTATAATTTGACATGAAAAGTGCCATTGCATGTTACTGCATCCATGAATTACTACAATAGTATGGTAAAAGAAAAAAAACAAGATGTGACAATAATTCTCTTAGATACGGAATGAAGTGTCCAATATAACACAAAATCGAATGTTCGACATAGTAAAAACAGAATAGCCTGAAATGAAAAATTGCTGCAAAAACCACATGCACAGACAAACAGTATGTTCGTAGGACTGGGGCTGAATAGACAAGCAGCATTATTCTTAATGTTATGGTGCTTCCCACGACGAAGCTCGGCATTGCTTCTCATTTTCTATATGAACTAATTAATTGAGATACTTTCTCCTTCATCCTTTGCTACACTCTGATCTGAAACTCTGCACAATATGAAGCATGATAAGTTCTGAGGGCATCGACGGCCATGCATGATATTGAAACATATGGCGTACTGATGAGCTATAAAATAACAAAATTCAGAGTAGTATGTGTATAAGAATTTATTTCAGCAAATTATAAATGTTAATTTTGGTCAAAATTGAAAACATTACTCAATCGGTTTCAGCACGTAATGCCTCGAGAGATTGCCGGTCTTCATCAGATAATAGAAGTTGTATGAGCTTTTACAATATTGCCTAAAACATACATTTCCTAGCCAATCTCAAGATATCATTTTCCCTTGATTAGACAGTCAGGGCTGATGAGAGAAATAGAGGCACCAGTTCTTTTGTGTCAAAAATCTTAAAAAGTATGGAAGACAAAAGCTAGTTACACAATGAATTCTAAACAGTCATTCGAAAAAAAAGAATTCTAAACAGTAACTGAAAAGAGCATCAAATATTCACATGTGTATGTGGACGGTGTTAGAAACAATAACGTCAAAAGCTTTGTCGCTATTTATATTAGACGATGAAAAGGAAAACTGTGTGGCGGCCTAACTTTCTGAGTGAAAAACGGGCTTAAAAGCCAAACAGCTAAGGAGAGTACACCACCGAAACATAAAAAACACGACGGCCAACCTTTCCAAGTGCCCCAGTACAATCGTCAAACTAATAAAATAAAAATAAATAAAATAATTTAACATCGTACACTACAACATTTGAAGATGGTGATAACAATGAAAATTGGTACAAAAAAATATCACAAACGGTGGTCATCGTGGAAAAGGAAAACGCCATTAAGAAGAATACTCCATTGCAAACCATTCATATATCTGAGTAACATTGCAAACCATTCATTGGAAAAAGAAAACATCCATAATATAACTAAGCAACGATGTGATATAGTTTGCAATTCAGAAATACTCCACATATATCTGTTTTCCTGTTCAGAGCAAATCGTAAGTGGTATGCATATGCAACACAACCACCAACCAGATAACTAGTGCATACAACCAATTGATGCGGTGCAAATTAATTTAACATTGATAAGTTTCAGTGTGGATAACACTTTGTATTTTGAAAGTACGACCATAAAAACACTTGAAATAAGGAAGTACACCATCCTGACTGGTGGTGGTTTAATCTACAATGTATCTAACCTAATGGTCTTGTGAGTTTCTTCATTGCTTTCTTTCATTGTACACAAAACATATGAGGGAACCATAAAAACCAATATGGGAAACATAAAGAGCGCCTATCTTGCATATATGTATATGCAAGAACGAATGTTTTAGCCTTTTTTCTTATTTTGTTTTTGCTAGCACCTAGCATAAGTTGGCACAAGCATGGCATGGTGAAGTATATAGATTTATCAACAACCTAATGCATTAAAAATCATGGAAATAATGTAGATGAACAACAGAGTTAAGTGTGCCCAGATATTTTAGAACGCTGAGAACTCCTTCATCAACCTTTTTACATTTGACCTTGACTATCTTAAGGCATTGCGACATCGTATTTGATTCCACCGTTGCATCGAGGTATCCTTGAAGTTCCACATTGTATATGCTCCGACACTGATGGTGCAAATGCAAAGAGGTAAACAAGTCAATCCATAATTATAATCTAATATAACAAAACTCAATGTGCAACGCAATAGTTGTGCGTTTAGAAATTATGTACCTGCTGAGAAAATATGACAGTGAGCTCCTCTAGAACTGGTGCGTGTTCAAGAATACACACCAGTGCGCGGCAACCATCTGGCTCACACCAGTGATCATCGAGTACTAGGGTCTTCAACTTGGAAAAGTTGGGGCACCACCTCAAATCCCTTATGAAAATATACTGGACAGATTGCAAAAGGCATCATTCTATAGTTTTATTTATCTGAACTATGGACATAATGAACATGTTTTCTTAAGAACCTTATTTGGTAGGAATGCAAGAGTGTCAAACTATGCAGTTGCTACTAGCTAGCATAGGTTCAGTTATGACTGGAACACGTATAAAATCGACAGGAAGGGAAGAGGGAGAGGGAGAGTACCGTTTGTTTGCATGCCATCAGCACTAGATCTTGAGCTTGTGATAAACCTTCCAGAAGCACGCAGTTTGTTGTATTTTGTCTACCAAAATCATCTAGCTGCAGCGACAACAGACGTGGAACACAGATACGAAAGCGGTAATCCTGACTGCACTCGATGTATGTCATGACCAAATGTCTGACTGATGGGGACGTCATCTTGCTCACACCTAGCATGCAAGAAGAATGAATCTCTAGACGTTCCAAGGCAGGACAGCCTGAGAAGTCGAGGTTGCCACAGCAGAACCGTACGCCTTCGACGTGTAGACTCGTCAGGTGCTGTGAAACGAGATGCCTATCGCTCATCCGTAAGTAGGTTGTCGCCATCGTCGACCTTCTTACGCCACATGTTGATGTCAAGGGTCTGGACTCGGCACGCCACGGCAAGGCGGATCCAGCGGTTGACGACGGGCACGTCCTCGTCCTAGAACGAACCTACCAAGATCTTGCACACCTCAAGGGGCCGGGCCCGCCGTCGTCGACCTCGACGAGCGCAGCATGGCGGGCGCGAAGCAGGCCGTCCGCGAACGCCCAGACGTTCCGGTCCAGGACGGAGTGGCCCGTGACCACGATGATCACTTCGGTGGTGAGCTTCAAGACGTGGCGCCACGTCCGTGCGAGGACGCACGTACGCACGGCCTCCTTGTGACACGGCAGGCGCGACAGGATGTCCGCCAGGATCGACTCCGGAAGCTGGCTCAGGCGGTCAGCTGGGTCGATCACCGGAGCCGTAGGGCGCGCAACACAGCGGGCGTTGTAAACCAAAGCCTAAAATTCTTTTTCAAAAAAAAAAAAACAAGCCCAAAATTCTAGTTACCTACGGCCCTCAAGCCCGTCCAGCCCACCAACCGGGGCCTTTTACGAACATTCCATCCCTCTTCGCCGGCGGGCACCATGGCCTCCGGCCTCCGCCGCAGCGGCCGTCTCCTCGTCGCGTCCGTATCCCCTCCTCACAACCCACTCCAACCCCACCTTAGTTTCCTTAGTTGCGGGGCTCGCCGTTGCCGCTGGCGCCGGCGGCCAACCCGAAGTACCACAGCAAGAAGGTGGACGCGGGGGAGACGAGGACGGGGCCGGTGAGGAGCTCATGTGGCAGCACAGTTGGCAGGCACGAGTGAGGACGCGCGGGACAAGCGCAAGCGCAGAAAATGGTAGGAACGTTCAGCAAGATTATGTCACCACAGATCAAATGCCCATTGTGGGAACGTTCAACAAGATCATTGCTTTTGGCAATTACGGCACACAAGTTCCTCGAGAGTTGGATTGAGCTGTAGCAAAAAGCATAAAAGACTCGTGACTGACATATCCTTTCAGCGATGACCAGGGGCTCAAGGAGCAGGCCTATATATGATGGTGAGGAGAATAAGCTCCCTGCAGGAGAGAGTTGCCTTCTTATACGGGTAGAGATTGTCATGCATAGATTAATTGCCAGGCGCATGCAGGGATGTAATTGGTCTTTAGCTTTAATCCCTGGTGCATTAATTGGTCTTCGGCATACAAAGTAATTATAAATGAACCTTCTCGATAACCCAGCTCGCCTCCTATATTGGTGGATCTGAAAATTGGGTGTGCGCCTGGTAAAACGGTGTGGAGGGAGTACTATAATGTGACAGTGTGGTTATTTTTTAAGTGACTAGAACTTCCATTATTCTAGCACCCAGTTGTGCCATATATAATAACTTCTATAATAGGGCAGGGATAAATCTTCTTTTGAGGCTGAGAGTAAGTCACTCAGCTTTTTTAACCCACCTATGTGAACATGGTTAAAAACATCCAAAGAGATGGTACGGGCTCTTATGACCACATAATTCAAGAAATAAGTATGAGGATGGAGACCTTCAATTCAATGGATATTGTACGACCCATATGGTGACAAAAAGTTATGTGTCTAAGTCAATATGGTTTCATGATGTGTCGCTCGACGTTTTTATCTTCTTTCCTATGAACAATCAATAATTGGGTGGGACAGGGCACGGGAGGTTGCTGGAAGCGGCCGCCGCCGTGGTAAGGATATATACGAAGGTGGGGTAGGAGGGGATACGGACGTGGCAAGGAGACGGCTGCTGCCGCGACGCTGACGGCTCCCTCCCACATCCGCAAGTTATGTTTTAATAAAACCCAACAATTTTTCTCCTAGTAAAACAAACAAAAAACCCTTTTCTCAAGAAAGAGAGCTAGAATCCATAACAAAAAAGGAGAGCTAGAATATCAGACCTGGTTTAGACTTGACATTTCGGCTGTTTGCCGTGTACAATCTTGCCCAACATCTAAAAAAAATCAGAGTAGGGATCAACAGTGCGGACGTGGTTAAAAACATACGGCATAGTCTTACGGCCATCTAATTTGAGAAATAAATACGAGGATGGAGACCTTTAACTCAGTAGATATTTTACAAGCGGGTCTTCTGGTGGGAGGAGATTAGTAAATGATATATATATAGTTCTAGAGTGTCACTTTGGAATCACAAAATCATATAGGAAACTACATTTTGTGTCCTCCATCTGCTTGCCCAGCCCAGCTTCATATCCTTGCAAATGCCATAATGGATAAATTGGGAGGGATAGTGCTTTAAAAACAATCTTGCCCAACATGCCCCAAGTGCATATATGGATCGAACAGCTGGACATTTCGGCTGGCCTATGTACATGCTGCCCCAATCATGTTTCCGGTTTTGCTCGATACAGATTTCAATTTCACATGGAAATTAAAGGAACGTAACAAATGAATAGAAAAGTGCCATGACATGTTACTGTATCCAGGAACTGTTACGATAGGTACGACACAAGAAAAAAACCAAGATGCGGCGATAATTCACTTAGATACGGAATGAAGTGTCCAATTATAACACAATAATAAGTACAGGTTCGACATGGTAAAAGTAATAAAATAGCCGGAAATGAACAGGTTCGACATGGAAAAAAACCAAGATGTTGAACAGACAAACAGCATTCTTCTTAATATATATCATGGTGGTTCCCATGACGAAGCTCGGCATTGCTGTCCATTTTCTATATGAACTACTCCGTAGTTAACTGAGATAGTTGCTCCGATCCTTCTTCATCGTTTTGCAACTCCGATCTTAAAACCTGCACAGGAATGAGGCATGATATAAGTTTGGACGGCGCCAACAAAAAAAACTAAAACATGGGCGTACTGAATACCGATGAACTACAAAAGCACATAATTATGTGTATAATACGAATTTACTTCCGGAAACTATATATGTTCATTTTGAATGGAGTCATAGTAGAGACTTTACTCGATCGGTTTCAGCACAAACATTATGCCTTAGAGATTAACAGTCTTGAACATGTAAAATCTCTGAGCTTTTAAAATAACGTCTCAAAACATAGCAAAGTTTCGACAACATTCTCTAGCTAACCAAATAATGTTATTTTCCGTTGATTTATATTATTATATATGACAATCTGAGAGAAATGGAGGCTACCGTGGAAAGGAAATTAAAACATCATTAGCAAGAACCAATATAAAAAGTGCATACAAATGCGATTATTTGTAATTCAGAAAAATTCTGTTCATATATCTGTTTTCCCGTTCAGAGCAAACCAAGTGGCACGCATATGCAACGCAACCGCCAACCAAATAACTAGTGCATGCAACCAAGTAATGCGGTGCAAATTAATTTAACATTGATAAGTTTCTGTGTGGATAACACTTGGAACAAAATGATTTAGGTTATACTTTCTATTTTGAAAGTAGGGCATCCAAACTGCTGGTGGTTTGATCTACAATAATGCTTCTAATCTAATGGTCTTGGGAGTTTCTTCATTGCTTTCTTTTATTGTACACAAAACATAAAAACCATTATGGGAAACATAAAGAGCCTATCTGTGTCTATGTGTATATATGTGTGGAGGAATTGTTTGAAGAATGTATTTTTTAGCATTTTTGTTATGTTTTTTGTGCTAGCATATGTTGCGCCATAAGCGATGGTTAAGGATAGAGATTTATCAACAAAGAGTAGTGTTACTACCACATGCTAATGTATTTTTAAAACATGGAAATAATGTAGAAGAACAGCAGAGTTGGTCATAGTATAATGTAACTTACATATGTTAAGTGTACCCAGACAATTTAGAACGTTGAGAACCCTTTCATCGACGTCTCGACCTTGCGACATCATATTTGATTCCACTATTGCATCAAGGTGTCCATTAAGTTCCACATTGTATATGCTCCAACCCCGATGCAAATGCAAAGACGAGCAACCAAGTCACTCACGCTCCAGCACCGCACGCGGCCTCTATCATCATCGGATAGATCCTTTGTCTGGCTCCTTCGGCCGTTACAGATGGTGGACCGCGGCTTCCCCACACGAGCCACTTGGTGGCTCGGTCGTGGCCACAAAGGTGCTGTGGAGGGCGCCCGCCGTCGATGTTGGCGGCATTGGGGCAAGTTGCTAAGGGAGGTCAACATCGTCATGCCCCCTTCCTTCGTCGACAACGCCATAGCAACTGACCTGCTGGCACTAGAGCTATGAGAGGGTGAGGGGCCTAGCATTTGGGTTGACCCGATGCTTGATGAGCTTGCCGCCTCCCTCATCGCGTGCCTGTCTACTCTAACTACCGCCTCTTTGTAGGCCTGGCCGGCGCCGTCGAAACCTCTATCACCGCCACGAATCACCCAGCTCTGCTTCACATATGGCGAGGCATCTGGTCAGACTGGCGACGATATCGCGGCAGTGGGCTCCCCATTGTCGGCCATCCCCGCTGCTGAGGCACTGGAGGCAGATGGTGAGGATGTGGTGGCAACGAGCATGGGGTCCCCATTCCACCTCACGCGATGACAACCAATGCAGTTCCTGCATCGGCTGCCCGCCTACGGTGGCCTTGGTGACAGCATTCATTGACTCCATGGATGACAGCTCTCCCTTGCGTTGTTCCACTAGGTTTTGTTTACCTGGCTTGCTCTTTTTGGATTCCTTTCTTTTGAGATTTCTTATCTGCATTGTGTTAGAAGTATCCAAAAAGGCAAAGTGTTCTTTTCCTCTAGGGAGATGGAAACAGATTTGTCTACAACCCACATATACATAGGCATTTATAGTGTTTAGGAACGGACATCCTAAAATGAGAGGTGTATCTTCTTTATTTCCCATGTCTAGGACTACAAAGTCCGTAGGCACATAATTACCTCTGACTTTTACTAAAACATCACGAGCTATCCCTTCTACATACCTTATAGACTGATCAGCTAGTTGCACATAGAGGGATGTTGGAGCCAGGTGTTAGTAAAACAATTCATCATATTTTTATTTAGACATGATGTTTATGCTAGGGCCAAGATCAAAAGTTGCATTATGAAAAATATGGTTACAAATTGAACAGGTGATAACAGGACTACCAGGGTCACCCTTTTTTAGTCATCTCAGTATCTTCTACACTAAGTGATCCAGAATATAAAACAATATCATATTTAGCAGTAACAAGATTGGCAGTTTCAATTCTTGGTTCAGGTTGACCTGGTATTCTCTCAGAAGTAGGAACAACAGTTGCTAATTGCGCTAATTGACTTTCTAACATTTTGTTAAAACTTAGCTGATTTTTCATAGGAGACAAGAAATCTTCTAACTTAGCATTGATTTTTTCTAGCATTTTGTCCTTAGCATGAATTCTTTTATTAATGCTCTGTATCATTCTTCCTTGACTATACACAAGATCTTTGAGAGAAGGGTAGTTATTACCTTGGTTGTTCAGGCGCTGAGGATAACCATTATTAAAATTATTACCTTGAGTGTTGGGGCGCTGAATCCATCCTTGACCTTGGGATCAGAATTCGTTGTTGTGGTTGACGAAGTTGAGGTCTTCATGGGTTTTGGAACTGTTGATACTAATTAACTCTAATTTTTAACCGTCAACTGATCTAGGATAAGGTCTTAATTAAAAGATAAATAAAGGAAGTAGGGATTTATTCTAATGAGTTTCACGAGTTGTGTTGCTCTCACTTGTTTTGCAAGATATTTAATATTTCATCATAAAAGTATCTCAAGTAAGGAATCTGAGCACACCATTGAGAAGGGCTCATCAAGATGATCTAAACGGACATATCACTTGCCATATTTGGAGCACCGAAGAGAAAGTCCTCGATGGTTACGACTCGAAAGACTCTAGAAGGCCCTAGAAATCCTCATCATCATAAGACCAGGGACTAAACCGATAGAATTCTATAGCTCTGTGAAATAATATTTTCTAGGGGTTTATCCAAAAGCTTGGAAAGGAAAGAATCCATCCACGACACGACTCATTGCGCAAACGGATCAGAAAGAGGCACTAGAAGGACGTAGAAAACACCAGAAGACACGAGATCGAAGCAGAAGCCCGGCGGCTGCCAGGTGGGGCCGGCCGGCCCCACGTGCCAGGCCGGCCAGCCTGGCTCCCCTACGAAGTGGCCCTTCCTTTGCGTGATGGCCTCCAACTGACCTCTACAATGCATCTCGACCATTGTTTCAAGTTGATTTGATCCAAGGGCCACGGTTCATCCCACCGGGCTATATATGCAAGGGCAGATCCCCCTGAGAAAAAGAATCAATCATCATAATCATTATTCAGTTCAGGGTGGTCCCTCGAAAGGATAACCTAGAGCATCCATCATTTAGGGCATAGCTAGAACATAAAGAATAGGAATTAGAGGAGGCAAGCAACGCTTGGGCTCCAGATCTAGTCATAAGGAGGCTTGGTAATGTCTCGTAACTCTCTCTTGTATTTAACAGTATTAATCTATTTGTGTTTCTAGTTCATTGTGTTTATCTTCTAGTTCATCTACTTGTTCTTCGTGTTCATCTAGTTCATTGTCTAATTGTCTAATTCATTGTGTTCTTGTTCTAATTGTTCTTGTTCGTGTTCATGATTCATGTTCATCCTCACCATGACTTGTTATAATAATAGATTTATAATTATAATGTTCATTGCCTATGTTGGTTATATGTCTAGTTTAGTTGGAGTAGTTTGGTGTTTATGCTCTTGTTCATATAGCACTCATCCTGAAGTACAAGGGGTGGGTGGTAGAATTAATGTAGGCATGGTGCCTAGGTTAAGTCTATCTGCGAGTGTCCCCTATGTTTCGGGCCATGTGGTAGATCGCGAAGGTGACTATTATAGCTTCATTGAGTCCTCTGTAGTCCCCTCCCCAAATGTAAGATTGTGCAAGGCCTATAGTTGTGGGGTGACGTCTTGCTATGTTCATGACCCACCTTGGCAATGTCTCTTGAGTATGGATATGAGACTATTTTGACCATGGTAGCTAGATGTAATTGCACTAATTGATGTAGCTCAATGACCTATAGTTATAATCAACCCTAGGAGTTATGTATCTTTATTTCCTAGTTCTTTCTAGAATCACACCCAAGAAGGAAAATGCTCGGTGGAACCTCTTTGGACTTTGTTGAATTATTATCCTTTATTTATTATTATGATATGATCCCTATTTTGAGAAGATCCAGTAGACCTCTTATCACAAGTGTAAGTTATAGCTTTATTCTCAATATCTTCATTTTGCCTTCCTAGCGGTGAATTATAAATAATGATACCTGAAACTTTCCTGGGTGAAATGCTACAGCGAGAGTATTTATCTGTGTGCTTGTGAATAACATTTTATTTTATTTTATGTAAAGTGCTTAGAATAATACAACCAACAGTTCCTGCATCGTGTTAGGGATGGCAACCTAACTTAAGCAACACTAAGAATTGCCAACATGGACAATATTGTCCAAAGTGACCAGATTTCGCACAGATTTTGCACGTCATGCGAGAGTCCGATGCTTGCACGGCCTCCTGAGTGCTCATCTTCTCATAGCTTTCTAGCCTCTTGGCTAGCAGGTCCACCTTGGCTGCAATCATGTCAGCTTCTTTAAGAGTATGCATACCTTTCTTGCGGGGCTGTAGACGTTCATCGCTCCATCCTTGGTTGGACACCATCTTCTTGATTAACGCCTTTGCATCTGCAACATTAAGAGAAAAGAATGCTCCACCAGCAGCAACGTATAGATGACTTCTGTCGAGGGGGTTAAGGCCATGATAGAAGTTTTGGATTAAAAGCCAATCTTCCATACCATGGTGCAGGTAAGCAGCTATGTATTCTTGCATACACTCTCAAGCCTCGGGAATTGACTCATCAGCTAACTTCTAAAAGCTAGAAATCTTGTTGCACAACACAATGGTTTTACCCATAGGAAAGAACTTGACTAAGAATGCATTGGAACACTTGTCCCAAGTTTCTACGGCTTCACAGTTAGAGTAGAACCATTGTTTCGCCCTTCTCAACAAGGAGAATGGAAACAAGCGAAGATGAATTGCATCTGGGGTCACTCCCTTAATGATGAAGGTGCTACAAATCTCCAAAACGTGTTGGAGATGCGCATTAGCATCTTCGTGAGCCTTGCCATAGAAAGGGCTGGATTGCACCATTGTGATCAATGCAGGTTTCAACTCAAAATGAGTGTCCACATTAATGACATTGGGCACGGTGGCTACATTGGCAGCAGACGGGGCTGAGAAATCACGGATGGTCTCGTTGGCCATGTTCGTGAAAGAAACAAGTGAAGAAATAGAAACAGGAATGGGATCGCTAATCTTAAAAGCTAAACACGAAATAATTTGACAAACTCTAGTCTGATGCACCAGTTGCCTTCCTCGGCAATAGCGCTAAAATGCTTGTTGGTATTTATTAGCGTCACTTACGGGGTTGTTAGTACCAACACTAAAAACACATGACGACGGCTCTGCGGGTTAGGAAAGGATTCTGCAAGCGCACAAAACTATCGTGTAGCACTTCGCTTGGCAGTACCAGGTGTCGATTTATTTATTCCCAAAGGAAGGCAAGGTGTTGGTGTATCCTTGGTAGAGTGTGGTGAATTAATTGGCGATAGGTAAAAGGGATAACTTAGAATCTAAGATAATCCTAGAGTAATGATCGCTACTTCACTCTCAGTGATAATCCTAGAGTAATGATCGCTACTTCACTCTCAGTGTGTGCACTCGGGTGTAATCTAGGTAACTAAGGTAGCTGTAACAACCCGAAAATCTGAGCTACAAAATTTTTTTCGACAAAACCCTGAGTGATGAGTGCAACATGCCATCAAATACCTCTAATCATGTCTTCACCCTAAGCATGATATGCATTAGCATCATAACATAATCAATGTCTCATGTCATGATCAATGTTTCACATGTTATATTTTAATGTTGCAATAGCTATGCTTCAATGTTTCATTAGTTCACATGACATGTTGCATTAAAGAGTGATTTGGATTTTATTTGATTTATGTAATGCTTAATTAAAATGAGACCATAATATTTATTTTGACAAATAAATAATAAGGGAATAATACCCTAACAATATAAGGGCCTAGTATACCCACTACTTTATCATGCAAAATTAGCACATCATATATATATATAAAAGTATTTGAAAAGGAAAAGAGAAAAGAAAATAAAAGAGAAAAAGAAAAGCCTTTCTCGACCGAACCTGCTTGCCAGCCCAGCCCGGCCTGCCCCTCTTTTTTTCTTCTCTTTCCGCCAGCTAGCCCAGCAAGACGGCCCAGCAGCTCTCCCGCGCGCTCGCTTGCGCTCCCGCTTGCCGCGCCGGCCCATCAAGGCGGCCCAGCAAGAGCCGCGGCCGCCCGCGCGTCACACCGAGCCGCTGATGAACGGACCCCGCCTGTCATACCTTTCCTGGCCGCTCGTGCTGACATCGCGCGTGTCAGGCGCTGTTCCCCTACGTCACCCTGAAGCAAGCTCCCTCGGCCGCTCGATCCGCACCTCCGCCGCATCAACGTGCGCAAGCCTGCCACCTGGCCCAACCGACCGACAGCAAGAAGCCCGCAGCACGGGCGAAATCCTCCGTGCACGCACACACACATGCGCTGCCGCCGTGGTGGAGCGCTGCCGCTGTAAAGCTTAGGCTCACCCGGCATCGGCTAGCCCCCTCTCATTGTCCCCTGGACCCAATCGAGTCCCCACCGGATGACCTAGACCGCTCCTTGGCCGCTTGATCGAGCTCCCCTCGCCGATCACCATTCGCCGGCCACCTACCTCTGCCATCTCCCTATAAGAGCAAGACCCCAGCACCCTAGGGCTCCCCAGCCGCCGCCACCGCTCTGGTGGTGCCCAAATTCACCCCTAGCCCACTTAATTTGGAGAAGGAGAAGGGGAATTGGGGGAGAAGGAGGCGGGGAGGAAGAAGCTCCGTCGCCTGAGTTGGAGAAGAAGGGGAGCACTGCCGTGACGTTGCTGCAGAGTTGTCAAGGGCAAGAAGCTAAAGCAGAACCATGAGCCGGCGTCGAGGACATCGTACCGCACCTCCATCTCCCTACCATCGATGGTGAGCACCGCCATGCCCCTCTTCCATCCTCTGCCTTTGCTTCTCGACCATGGCGCTCCACCTTGGAGCGCGTAGGCCAAGGCCTCACCCGGCCTATTTGGACACACGAACACGCACTCACGGACCGGCCGAGCCCCTCGGACCACAACATCTGGAGGATGCCGGATCGGAAGCCGCCCTGCTCGCCGCCGCGCGCCGAGCGTCATCGCGGCGAAGCCACCCTGCCGCCTCGCCGTTGAGCCTTGCCCTCCTTTGACCATGGATCTGTGCTCGTCTTGATGAGCCAGACACCGTGCGCACCCTAGCTCCGTGTTTGTCTCACCGGAGCACCGTTCCCGAGCCACCTTGCCAACGTCGTGCCGCCGCCATGCCGCGCTGGAGCGCCGCCGTTCACCGCCGTTTCCTGCCGACTCCGACCGCCCCGAGGATCAAGAAGCCGGGAAGCTCTGTCGGGATGTGCTGCATCGACTCAAGAAGAAGATGGGAGCCGTAGAGCCTCCCTGGGTCCTATTGCCGTGCACCATGGCCATGCCAGAGCTCCACCGTGGGTGCTGATGCCCGCGCGGACTCCACCGCGAATTTTGGTCACCGTCGGCGCCTCGGAGAGATGTTGCGTGACTTCAATCGAGCACCTATGCCCCGAATTGGACATGGAGTGGCTCGGTGTGAAGAGTGCATCGAGCGCCGTCACCGCCGAGCCGCTGTCCACTGTGGAGCACGCCATCGAGAGCCAAGCCGCCACCTTGAAGCCCATCATCGTGTTCGCCGAGAAGACCCGAAGCCGATGGGCAGGTTGATGAGACCGGAGAACCACCAGAGGCGCTAGATTTTGGAGAGGAACCGCCGCTGGTGAGCCGCGCCATCAGGTTCGAAGGAGACAGAGGAAGGGGATGAGTGCGGCCAGAAGGAGATGGACGTGGTCCACGTGAACCGTGACGCTGCGAGTGGGACCAAGTGCAATCGGTGCACCGTGAACCGATCGGTGGACCGCGTGGACCCAGACTCCGACCAAGTGGACACGGCTCATGAGGACCTGAGTCGTTGACAATGGGCCCAGCAGACGCCAGTGTACCGTGGACCAGCGCACGTAGACCGAGCCCAGTTCAAATCCAGAGCAGTGACCTGGTCGCACCAGCGCGTGCCACATGGCGGGCCTAGCCCGGCCCATATCCAACCCACCAGGCCCATTAACGGCCCTTTAACGGCCTAGTGGGGCCCACCAGACCGTTGACCATTGACCGTTGACTGCTGACGTCAGCAGTGATGTCACCCCGGACCCACCTGTCAAACCTCTGTTGACTCAGTCAATGATGATGTCAGCATGATGTCATCCGCCATGTCAGGCCCTGTGTTGACCCTGTTTGACCCGCATGCGACACGTGGCCCAATCCCAGGCTGCCACGCGTCAGCACCAGATAAATCGCCCCTTTTTCTTTTTTAGAAAATAGTTAAATCTTTGAAAATTCATAACTATTTCATACGAGCTCCAAAAAATGTGATCCACATATCCAAATTTTCTATAAATCGAGCCCTATCTATCTAAGCTATGTTTGAGTGCATTTGGATCTTCTATTTTGCATTCATTCTTTGTGCTAATCTATAGGGGTCGCTCCTGCCACCATTAAATCTCGTTACAGGCTCGAGCGAGGACAAGTCTGAGGACAGTGACAACTAGGAGAAGTCCGACAGCTACGTCAGTGAAGGTGCCACACCTCACCCGACCTCGTAGATCCCATTACGCATTGTAAATATAGTATGGCTAGTGCTTTAAATTCCTGTTGCTATAATGATTTGCCTGTGCTAGGATTGCATGATAGATTATTATTTGATGAGCCCTACCTTGTTGTAAACTTTCACCTACTTACCCGCTGTTATGATAGCCACTTGCTTATCTGCTATATATATATACTTCACTCGCTTACATTTTGATGTGACGTGATGAACCCCGGGAAGGCCTGGAGGGTGCCAGGCTGGAGATGTGTGAGTTGATGGATCAGATGGGCATGTGAGCTCATGATGCTATATCTAGATTTGGGGTGGAGCTTACGGCAGGGAGTAGGATGAGGGTTGAGTCGATCGAGCCGGGATCTACGATGAGCTTTTGAAGCAAGTCTTACCAGGGAATGGATCTGGACATTCCCATGAGAGGAGCCTATGGCAGGCTAACTGAGATGTGATGGTGGTCTTTGGGTGTGATCCTCTGAGAGGTGGAGCCCGGGACGAAGGTGCCATGGTAGCACGTTAAAGATAAACCCTGACGAAGAAATCCTGGTTTGGTCACACTTAGGAACTGTTGCGCTAGTATCCGGAACTTAGGAATCTCTTGCTTTCCACTCGCTCTCCATCGGGGGGAGACAACCGAACCACTGGATAGATCGATGCCACTACTGCTAGGTGAGTAGTGATAGGAAGGTATATGCATGGGATGGAGCTAACACCCTACTGAGATGATCATGGCACCCCCTTTAGGAGTGGGTACATGGCATGGCATCCTCTACGGGAGCAGATACATGCTCTCTTCATAGTTTCAGCGATCCAGAGCTGGATGATAGAGTGGCATTGTTCTATGGTAGTAGGCGCCCGGAATCTGCCTAGGTGATTGCAAGCACCGATGATGGTTATCTAGTGGATTAGTGAAAGCTCTGCAGAGTGTATGGTTGATCGATCGATACATAAGCCAATTCATTGCCTATGGACCTTTCCTTAGGAGGATGCACCAGACTAGTGAGTGGAGTGTTCTACCTTCCCCTGAGTATGATTTCCGGCCGTGAGCCAGGTTGAGGGCTGCGGGCCGCTGAGGCAAGCCGAGGGGAGTTGGCTTGTCGACTTGACTCTGAGATGGTGTTGGAGGAGTTGGGATGGTATTTCAGAGATGAATGATGATGGATGGTGGGAATGGGAATGTGTTTAAAACTTGATTATATTATTCATATACCTGATTGCTGCATAGGAAACCCCCGCTTCATAGGTTCTTTTGATATATCCATGAATTGCTAGGCGAGTAGTGATAGGAAGGTATATGCATGGGACGGAGCTAACACCCTTCTAAGACAATCATGGCACCCCCTTCGGGAGCGGGTACATGCCATGGCATTCTCTTCAAGAGTGAACACATGGGCTCTTCACAGTTCCAGTGATCCGGAGCTGGATGGTAGAATGGCATCGTTCTATGGCAGTAGGCGCCCGGAATCTACCTAGGTGGTGATCAACACCGATGATGGTTATCTAGTGGATTAGTGAAACCTCTGCAAAGTGTATGGTTGAGTGATCGATACATATGCCAATTCTTTGGCTATGGACCTTTCCTGTGTTCCGCATGCATCGGACTAGTGAGTGGAGTGTTCTACCTTGCCTGAGTATGATTCCGGTCGTGAGCCAGGTTGAGGGCTGCGGGCCACTGAGACAAGCTGAGAGGGAGTTGGCTTGTTGACTTGAGTCTGAGATGGTGTTGGAGGAGTTGGGATGGCGCTATAGATATGGATGGTGATGGATGGTGGGAATGGGAATGTGTGTAAAACTTGATAAATATATTGTGAATTATATACCTGATTGCTGCATAGGAAAACCCTAGCTTTATAGGTTCCTTTTTGATATATCCAATTTGCATCAAATTTTCACAAAGCAATGCATAGGATGAGAGTGTGGCCAGTACAAATTGTACTGAAAATTTGGTTTCAGGTTCAAGGAGTGAGTACTCATCTGGGGAGTACAGCGATTGAGGGTTTCGTGCCAACGCTCAAGTTGGATCAAAGATGATAGCTTCCGCACCTCAAGCTTCTACTGTTATGCTGTATAAACTCTGATTCTACCAAGTGACGATGTAATAAGTTATTGTAAACCTCTCTATTTGCACTCTTTTGTTCCATGTATGGATTATAGTATTCAACTGTTATCGGGTAATATGATTTAAATGGTCATGTTACACTCCGACTCTGTGGATTTTCCTTCACGGAAATCGAGGTCGTTTCAGTAGCTAACTAAACAGAAAGACTATATCTAGTAAATAGGCGTACACGCTCCTAATTAAATGGGACACAACGCACCATGAGCCTTATGTTTTATGAAACTAGTTCTAGCGTGGTGGACTACACAGGCGAATAGGGCTGTCACCACCTATTGCTACCACCTCCGGAGACCTAGCCGCACCTGCAGGTAAGTTATAGCCTAAGCATCATGCTTAATCTACAAGCTTACTATCTCTACTAGAGCTTGAAGCAGAGACACCTTAACCAGACGACAGGATAATACCAAATAAATAGCAAGAAAGTAAGACTTGAATGTAAAGGCATAAGTAAATACTTAATGAAATACTTGAAGTAAAGTACTTATATTAAGTAGATAATGTATGATTACAAAGAAGTATACCGAACTCGAAGACGCCGGAAGACTCTTCCGAATTTCGAGGCGGGAACTCCACCCGACTCCTCTCCTCTTGCAGGCGACTTCTACTCTAGCTAAGCTGGAGCTAGAGTGAGAGGGCATTAAGCACTATAGCTATTGCTCCTAAGCTAAGGCTCTTGCCTTCTTGTGCTTGTGAGGTAGTGAGTAGTGATGTAGTGATGATTGCTTGAATGGCTGAGGTGCCCTTTATATAGTGATGGGGACACCAAGGGGTATTTGTAGGCAAAGAGGGAGGTCGGTTTGCCAGCACCGCCAGGGCGGGCGCCCTGGCCAGGGTGGGCGTTGTCTACCTGGCACTGCCTTATGATCAAACGGCCATGGCTCATCCCCTCAGGTAGGTTGCATGCTGGTTAAGTCGGTTTGGAGTCGGTTCCAACCGACTTCACCTCTTTGAGTGCATGACAATGGGCCCAAGGATCCAAGTG
>CM041645.1:36334333-36424502 GCA_023333625.1 Bothriochloa decipiens
CACTTGGATCCTTGGGCCCATTGTCATGCACTCAAAGAGGTGAAGTCAGTTAGAACCGACTCCAAACCGACTTAACCAGCATGCAACCTACCTGAGGGGATGAGCCATGGCCGTTTGATCATAAGGCAGTGCCAGGTAGACAACGCCCACCCTGGCCAGGGCGCCCGCCCTGGCGGTGCTGGCAAACCGACCTCCCTCTTTGCCTACAAATACCCCTTGGTGTCCCCATCACTATATAAAGGGCACCTCAGCCATTGAAGCAATCATCACTACATCACTACTCACTACCTCACAAGCACAAGAAGGCAAGAGTCTTAGCTTAGGAGCTATAGCTATAGTTCTTAGTGCTCTCTCGCTCTAGCTCCAGCTTAGCTAGAGTAGCAGTCGCCTACAAGAGGAGAGGAGTCGGGTGGAGTTCCCGCCTCAGAATCCGGAAGAGTATTCCGGAGTCTTCGAGTTCGGTATACTTCTTTGTAATCATACATTATCTACTTAATATAAGTACTTTACTTCAAGTATTTCATTAAGTATTTACTTACGCCTTTACATTCAAGTCTTACTTTCCTGCTATTTATTAGTAGTGAGGTTAAGCTTTGATTATAGGCATAGGTTTACCAAGTTATGTTAGTCATAGTTATATTTATCTGGTATTGTCCTGTCATTTGTTTAAGGTGTCACTGCTTCGAGCTCAAGTAGAGATAGTAAGCTTGTAGATTAAGCACAATGCTTAGGCTATAACTTACCTACAGGTGCGGCTAGGTCTTCGGAGGTGGTAGCAATAGGTGGTTACAGCCTTATTCGCCTATGTAGTCCACCACGCTAGAACTAGTTTCATAAAACGTAAGGCTCATGGTGTATTGTGTCCCTTTTAATCGGGAGTGCGTAGGCCTCTTTACTAGATATAATCTTTCTTTTCACTTAGCTACCTTAGTTACCTAGATTACACCCGAGTGCACGCACTGAGAGTGAAGTAGCGATCATTACTCTAAGATTGTCTTAGATTCTAAGTTATCCTTAGTTATCATTCCATTTATCCTTTTTACCTATCGCCAATTAATTCGCCACACTTTACCCAAGGATACACCAACACCCCGTCTTGCTTTGGGAATAAATAAATTGACACCTGGTACTCCTAGGAGGAGAATGCTACACAATAATTCTGTGTGCTTGCAGAATAATTTCCTAACCCACGGAGCCGTTTTTCACATGTTTTTAGTGTCGGGACTGACAACCCTGTAAGTGACACTAATAAATACAACACTGTGCTTGGGCGGCCAGATCTGGTGCCTATGCCGCCGGATTCGGTGTCGCCTGACCTTGGAGCGGTGACCATGATGGGGGTCCATTCTAGAGTTCTTTGGACTGCGGTCGACTTCCATGGAGGTGGAGGACTTATGGAGGCTGGCCAGCATGTTGTCTGGTCGGCAGGTATTTCCATGGCGCTTAGCAGTGGCATCGGTGGGGTCCTTCCTCGGCCTTGGTGGAGTGACGGTGCCGGCGTTGATCTGGCTTCAGGAGTCGGGACCCGTGCAGATCCGCTGCCCACTAGCTCTTCGGTTGTACCTGTTGTGGTGGTGGCAGTCGACCTAGGCGGCTACGACGGCGGCCAAATCAAGACGGATGCGGCAGCGGCGCAACTCATCGACGGCTTCCAGTTTCCGGATCGATGGCGTAACAATACGACTTTTGGTGGGCGCTTGCAATGCTACCA
Organism: Bothriochloa decipiens; assembly: GCA_023333625.1. NCBI lineage: Eukaryota > Viridiplantae > Streptophyta > Magnoliopsida > Poales > Poaceae > Bothriochloa > Bothriochloa decipiens. The sequence goes on from CM041645.1 coordinate 36,336,045, forward strand.
TGTTTCAACGACGGTGACGCCTGCGGGTGCCATATTCCTCATTGGAGGCGTAATATCAAGATCTCTCCAGGTGAAAACCCTACACCAGTGCTTCTGGTGGGCGACGATGGCGTCTTTGGATGTCATTTTCTCTTTGGAGACGTCGTTTTTGGAAGATCCCTTGGATTGTCGACTTTGGTGCTGGCATCATGGTGGTTCCTTTGCGCATATACCAGATGCTTTGTGTCGTTGCTAGGAGTTAATTCCGGAGTCTCCAATGTGTGTGTTAGAGATGATGTATTTTTTTCCATTAGTTTTTTTTCTTTTTCTCAGTTGTTTCAGTGTTGTCTGGTGACTCTTGTCTTACTTGAAATACTGGTTACTTATTGTAATAATTTGGCCTGATGCATAAGACGAAAATTTAATATTTCCTTTATCTAAAAAAAACTCGTCGCCTTCCACGGTGCAGGGACCGTTTGCATATTCTCTCTTGTGCTCGTGATGTGAAACTGTGAATGGGCTGGCCATTAATATTCCTGCATGCACGCATGCGCGCGACGTCCAGTCCAAAACGCTCTTCTCGAAACACACCCCGTCGATTCAATCAAAATTCAAAAGTCTGTGAAGGAAACCCGAAGGGTCCAGAGCCTGTGTGAAACCTAGTACGGTCCCTGGGAATTGCAGTGGGTTTTAAATGCGCGCTAGCTGGGCCTGGGTTAGCTCAGACTATTTGAGGCTACAACTGCAGCATCTATCATACTATCAGGACTGATCGGGAGGCGTATCCTCCGCCGGCCTTCACCACCGACCTTCAGGTGAGGTGAACTGGTGATGTTCTTGCATTGCCTCTTGCTTTCATTGCCGATTGCGCTCTCTGTTGGTCATCGTATTTTCTTCACGTTCATTGCAGTGGCTACCGACGGTGCTCGGATCGATCGATGGCGCCTCTGACGAGACGCCGAAAGGCAGCTGCTGTTGCGGCTGAGCAATCTTCCAGAGACCCCATGATCGACCCAGCTGACCGACTGAGCAATCTTCCAGACTCGATCCTGGCGGACATCCTGTCGCGCCTGCCGGATCAGGAGGCCGTGCGTACGTGCGAACTCGCACGGACGTGGCGCCACGTCTGGAAGTTCACCACACGCCTGCTCATCGCGCGCCACTCCGTGCAGGAGGCCCGGGCGTTCGTGGATGGCCTGCTTCGCGCCCGCCATGGCGCGTGCGGCGGCGGCGGCGGCGGCGGGCCCATTGAGGTGCAAGTTTGAGTTCAGAACGTTCCAGGACAAGGACGTGCCCATCTCGTCAACCGTTGGATCCGCCTTGCCGTGGCGTGCCGCGTCCAGAGCCTTGACATCGACATGTGGCGTTTTAAGGACATCTATGGCGACAACTACTTACAGATAAGCGACAGGCACCTCGTTTCAGAGCACCTGACGAGCCTACGCCTCTTTGGCGTATGGTTCCTCTGTAGCCACCTTGACTTCTCAGGCTGTCCTGCCTTGAAATATCTAGAGATTACAAAGTCCAGGATGCTATGTGTGAGCAAGATGACGTCCCCATCAGTGAAACACTTGGTCATCTCATACATCGTGTGCAGTAAGGATTACCGATTTCGTATCTGTGTTCCACGTATGGTGTCGCTGCGGCTACAGTACGTTTCTCGCAAGAATCCCGTGCTGGAGAACATGCCAGAGTTGGAGGAGGCGTATGTCTTGATTCACGAATCAGGTGTGGTGGATGTCCATAGTTCAGATAGCGAAACCGTGCTTCTGGGAGGTTTATCACAAGCTGAAGATCTAGTGCTGAGGGCATACAAAAAAACGGTACTCTCCCTCTCCCTTCCCGTCCCTTCCTGTCGATTATCCACAATTGCATCATTATATTTTGAAATAAGGTTATGAAGAAAACTATACTATATGATGACTTTGCAATATGTGCAGAATCTTTTCAGAAGGGATTTGAAGAGGTGCCCCACTTTTAACAAGTTGAAGACCCTGATACTCGATGGTCACTGGTGTGATGAGCCTATTGATTGTTGTGCACTGGTGCGTATTCTTGAACACGCACCAGTTTTGGAGGAGCTCACTGTCATATTTTCGGAGCAGGTACATAATTAATTTCTAAATGAACAACTATTGCGTTGCACATTGAGTTATATTAGATTATATATTATGTATTGGCTTGGTTACCTCTTTGCATTTGCATCAGGGTTGGAGCAAATACAATGTGGAAATTATGGGATGTTTCAATGCAGCGGCGGAATCAAATATGATGTCGCCATGCCTCAAGATAGTGAAGGTCAAATGTCGAAAGGTCGATGAAGTAGTTCTCGGCGTCCTAAAATATCTGGGTACACTTAACATAAGTAAGATACATTACGACCAACTCTGTTGTTCATCTACATTATTTCCATGATTTTTAAATGCATTAGCATGTGGAAGCAACACTACTCTATATTAATAAATCTCTATACTTCACCATGCTTGTGGCAACTTATGCTAGGTGCTAGCAAAAATAAAATAAGAAAAAGTATTGATGGTTAAAGGATGGATTTAAGTGAGACTCGAGGTTTTGGGTTGAGAGGAGATGCACCCATGGAGATGGGAAAATTTCTGGAGGTCTTCCGATCCCCTTCCTGACCTTCTCCATTTATTTCTATTCTTTTTATAGTTTAGTCCCTAGTAAAGTCTATAACTATAATATACACCAACACTCCCCCTCAAGATGGGGCAAATACATCATAAAGACCCATCTTGATACAAAATATAGAAAATGTTTTATCAGGTAGACCTTTTGTAAGTATATCTGCTACTTGACTAGATGAACTTACATATGGCATACATATTATCCCTCTATCCAATTTCTCTTTGATAAAATGTCGATCAATCTCCACGTGCTTTGTCCTATCATGTTGCACTGGGTTGTTTGCAATATCTATGGCAGCTTTATTATCACAATATAGCATCAAAGGCGAGTCTTTGAAGAGACCCAATTCAGTGAGAAGAATCTGTAACCATAACACTTCACACACCCCATGTGCCATAGATCGAAATTCAGCTTCTGCAGTGGATCTAGCCACAACCGTTTGTTTTTTGCTACGCCATGAGACTAGATTTCCACCAACAAACGTGCAATACCCAGAAGTTGATCTTCTATCATCCAGTGAGCCTGCCCAATCAGCATCAGTATAACATTCAACTTGAAGACTTCCTTGGGAACTATATAATAAACCTTTTCCAGGACAGCCCTTTAGATAGCGAAGGATCCTAGTAACAGCATCCATATGGGAGGATCTTGGATCATGCATGAATTGGCTCACTGCACTTACAGCAAATGCGATGTCTGGTCGAGTATGAGACAGGTAGATGAGCTTACCAACTAATCTTTGATAGCATTCACGGTCCACAGGTTTTCCAGAATCACTTATGAGACGATGGTTTTGCTCAATTGGAGTCATGGCTGGACGACATCCAGTCATACCTGCCTCTTGCAGAAGGTCCAAAACATATTTTCGTTGGGAAAGGAAAATACCTTTGGTTCCTCTAGATACTTCGATCCCAAGGAAATATCGCAAATGCCCTAGGTCCTTAACTTCAAATTCTTGCGCAAGGTGACTTTTCAAGTGTCTAATTTCATTAACATCATCTCCAGTAATCACTATGTCATCAACATAAACAATTAGGACAGTAAGCTTACCCATGATGCGCTTGTAGAACATGGTGTGATCTGCATTGCTTTGCTTGTAGCCAAATTTGATCATAGCCTGTCGAAACCTATCGAACCAAGCTCTGGGTGATTGCTTTAGACCATACAAGGAACGACACAAACGAAGTACCTTCTTATCAGTATAACTTGTCTCAAAGCCAGGTGGGATCTGCATATAGACTTCTTCATGAAGATCACCATGAAGAAATGCATTTTTAACATCCATCTGATAAATTTCCCAATTTAAGTTTGCTGCACATGAGATGAGTGTTCTAACTGAATTCATTTTTGCTACTGGTGCAAATGTCTCATCATAGTCAATTCCATATGTTTGGGTATATCCTTTTGCCACCAAGCGAGCTTTGTACCTGTCCACTTTACCTTCTGGGGTATGCTTAATGGTAAAGACCCACTTACAACCTACAGGTTGCTTACCTTGTGGTAGATCCATGAGCTCCCAAGTTTTGTTCTTTTCCAAAGCTCTCATCTCTTCAAGCATTGCTTCCCTCCACTTTGAATCCTCTAAAGCTGCCTTCCAATTTTTCGGTACAGATGTGGTGTCTAGAGAGGTGATAAAGCTATGAAAGGATGGGCTACAATTTTTGTAGGAGATAAAGTTGGCTATGTTATGTTTGTAACCAACATAGTCTTTTAGGTGTGAAGGAACATTTAGATTTCTCGTTGGTTTTCTCAAAGCAATGGGTAGTTCATCTTGAGGAACATATGTAGAAAGTTGGTCATCACTCTGACCTGCAGCACTAGTAGGAGCAATAGGACTAGGAGAGTGGTCAGTACTTGGGTTCCCATGCAGATGAAGCTCCACATCCTCTGAAGGTAATGATGTATTTCCTATTGCATCTTGCATGTCCCTGTGACTAGAAATATTGTTTTCATGTAAAGGAACATTTGGAGTGGGAACAAGAATTGAGCCTGGAGTAGGAACATTTGGAGTGGGAACAAGAATTGAGCCTGGAGTAGGAACAAGAATTGATCCTGTGTGAATATCTCGAACTGCACTCTCCCCCTCTTGTCCTACTACAGGTGGTGTTAGGGAAACTCTAGTGTCTATTGTGAATGCAAGATAATAAGGTTCATGCTCACGAAATGTAACATCCATACTAACAAAAAACCGATGTTCAGAGGGACACCAACAACGATAACCCTTCTGAGTTGGAGAGTAGCCCATAAAGACACATTTGATAGCACGAGGATCCAATTTCCCTACTGAATTTCGATAATCATGCACAAAACAAACACAACCAAACACCTTTGGAGGAACAACAAAATCATTTGAGTTCAAGAGAAGCTGAGCAGGGGTTTTAAATTCCAAAGTACGAAGAGGCATACGATTTATCAAATATGTTGCAGTTTTTATTGCCTCTCCCCAAAGGAACTTAGGAACATTCATGGTAAACATAAGACAACGAGCAACTTCAAGTAAATGTCTGTTCTTATGTTCTGCAATGCCATTTTGCTCTGGGGTATTAACACATGTAGTTTGGTGTTCAATGCCATGTGAAGCAAGGAACTGTGCAAACTCAGTGTTAATATATTCAGTGCCATTGTCAGAACGTAAGATTTTTATAGTTGCCCCAAACTGATTATGAATGAGAGCACAAAAATCTTTGAAAACAGAGAACACATCACTTTTGCGCTTCAATAGATAAAGCCAAGTGTAACGACTAAAATCATCAATGAAAGTGACAAACCACCTATGGCCAGAAATAGAATGAACCTCACAGGGCCCCCACACATCAGAATGTACCATTTCAAATGGTTTTTGACTTCGCAAACCCCTACTAGGATAGGTTCCCCTTGTATGTTTTGCTAATTCACATGCATTACATACAAGGGAATCTCTAGGACATAACTTAAAAAGAGAGGGATAAATACGAGATAGAGTAGCAAAAGAGAGATGACCAAGCCTTTGATGGTAGAGTAACAATTCTTGGCTAGGAGACATGCAAGTTGCAAGAGCAATTTCATCACCCCCTTCATCAAGGTAGTAGAGTCCATCATGCATGGTCCCAGTCCCAAGCAGTCTCCCTGTCCCAAGTTCCTGAAAAACACAACAGGTAGGATCAAACCAACATTTACAATTTAGGCTTTTAGTGATGGAGCTAACGGATAAAAGATTAACAGGAAATTTAGGAACATGTAGAACCAGACACACTGTAGCAATATGCGGCAGCCGTACACGAGCAGCTCGCTTCAGGCGTCTCCAACCAGCACGCCACACATCGGATTGCAAAGGTAATAAATTACCAGATTTTGATGTAAAGCAGCAGCAAGTGATTACCAACCTCCAACACGAATCAACCCAGTGACGCAGCACACACTTCCGATCTGTTGGGGCACACAATGAGCTTGGCGAATCTTGGCGACACAGCACCACGGCAACATACAGAATCAACAATCCGAGTAGATATCACTCCGGATTGACCCGCTCTGGTACCATATTGATGGTTAAAGGATGGATTTAAGTGAGACTCGAGGTTTTGGGTTGAGAGGAGATGCACCCATGGAGATGGGAAAATTTCTGGAGGTCTTCCGATCCCCTTCCTGACCTTCTCCATTTATTTCTATTCTTTTTACAGTTTAGTCCCTAGTAAAGTCTATAACTATAATATACACCAACAAAAAGGCATATACACATATACAAGACAGGCTCTTTATGTTTGCCATATTGGTTTTTATTATATGGTTCCCTCAAGTTTTGTGCAATGAAAGAAAGCAATGAAGATGAAACTCCCAAGACTATTAGATTAGAAGCATTGTACATTTAACCACCACCAGTTAGGACGCCATCTTATCAAAATAGAAAGTGTAACCTAAATCATTTTGTTCCAAGTGTTATGCACACTGAAACTTATCAATGTTAAATTAATTTTCACCACATTTATTGGTTGGCACTAGTTATCTGGTTGGTGGTTGCTTTGCATATGCATACCGCTTATGGTTTGCTTGGAACAGGAAAATAAATACAATGAATGGGAGTATTTCTGAATTACAATGTATCACATCAGTGCTTAGTTATATTATTGATGGTTTGCAATGTTACTCAGATATATGAATGGTTTGCAATGGGAGTATTCTTCTTAATGATGTTTTCTTTTTCCATGATGACCGCCATTTGTGACATTTTGGTACCAATTTTCATTATTATCAACATGTTCAAAGGTTGTAGTGTACGATGTTAAATTATTTTATTTATTTTTATTTTATTAGTTTGACTACAATACTGGAGCACTTGGAAAGGTTCATCAATGTGTTTTTTTGGGCCCGATTTTCACTCAAAAAATTAGATTGCCACATGTTTTTTGTTTTTGAACATCTAATATAAATAGCGGCAAAGCTTTTGCTGTTTTTTTTTCTAAAAAATAGTCCACATACACATGCAAATATTTGATGCTCTGTTCAGTTCGTGTTTAGAATTCATTTTGTAACTAGCCTTTTGTCTTCCATACTTTTTAAGATATTTGATGCAAAAGAACTAGTGCCTCCATTTCTCTCATCAGCCTTGACTGTCTAATCAAATGAAAATGATATCTTAAGATTGGCTAGGAAATATTATCGACACTTTCCTATGTTTAAAATTATATGTTTGAGGCAATATTGTAAAAGCTCATACAGCTTTTACATGTTGAAGACCGGCAATCTCTCAAGGCATTATGTTTGTGCTTGAAACTGATTGAGTAATGTTTTCAATTTTGACCAAATTTAACATTTATAGTTTGCTGAAGTAAATTCTTATACACATTTGCTCTGAATTTTGTTCTTTTATAGCTCATTAGTATGCCATATGTTTCAATATCGTGCATGATCGTCAATGCCCTCAGAACTTATCATGCTTCATATATGTGCAGAGTTTCAGATCATAATGTAGCAAAAGGATGAAGAAGGAGCAAGTATCTCAGTTAACTAGTTGATATAGAAAATGAGAAGCAATGCCGAGCTTCGTCGTGGGAAGCACCATAACATTAAGAATGCTGTTTGTCTGTTCAGCCCCAGTCCTATGAACATGCTGTTTGTCTGTGCATGTGGTTTTTGCAGCCATATTGCATAATAGGTGGCAAAAGGTTCCTGTTCATTTCATGCTTTCTATTTTTACTATGTCGAACATACGCTTTTGGGTTATATAGGACATTCGCTTTTGTGTTATATTGAACACTTCATTCCGTATCTAAGAGGATTATCGTCGCATCTTGTTTTTTTTTTCTTGTACCGTACTATTGTCGTAATTCATGGATACAGTAACATGTCATGGCACTTTCCATGTTTTTTTTGAGGACGTGCTATGGCACGTTGCAGAAAAGCAGGAGTTTGTTACACCCACACAGTAATACAAAGATTACCGATACCGTCCACCCGACCAAGCGCGCATGCCACTCTTCATGTAAAACTATACATTTATATTTTCCTTCAGTTTCAATATGGAATTGAAATCTGTGTCGAGCACCCATCATTTTCTGAATGGTAAATTGGTAATAGGTGTGTATGTGAAATGGTCCATTCATGATCCAGTTTGAAAAGTGGGATGCTATTCTTCATCATGAATACATGAGTGCACACCCGCTGGCATGTTCAAGTGCAAGGAAATTCCTAATCAAATACCCATTGTTTGCAACATTCAGCAAGCTTTATGCTGAAGTTTGCATAATAAAAAAAAACTAGCTTCAAGGGGCATCTCTTTCTGATGACATGTCGTTTTTTGCCATTTCAAAGTTTCACCTAGTTTATGCTGAATTTTCAAAAATCTGGCATCTTCCCTTTCTGAAGACATGTTTGTTTTTGGTCATTCCAAAGTTTCAGCAAGCTTTATGCTGAATTTTGACAAAATCTGACATCAAGGACATCTCTCCTTTCTGAAAGAGACTATTGTTTTTTGGTCAATTTTTTACCAAGTTCATTTGAGTTGTAACAACAATATAAGAAACTCCTGACTTCTGCTAACTGATTCGCCAAAAAAAGACTCCTCCTAACTGAGGTTAGTCACTGCGCTGCAGGCGATTCAAGGGCCCATACCCTTTCAGTGATCATCAGTGGCTGAAGGAGCAGGTCACACTGGTGATGAGGGGCTCCCTGCAGGAGAGAGTTGCCTTCTTACAGGCAGAGATAGCCGAGGAATTGAAGCATGCTTTTAGTCTGTGTTAGAAGAGTTTCGACACCTTCAGCTTCAGTTCTTCCTGTCAGTTGGAGGAAATTGAGTAGGCGTTGCCAAATCGTTTGTAGCCGATTGGCGACCAGAGCATGGTATACTGCTGTAAAAGCTTTGTTCTGTGCGCGTTATGTCTCGAGAGCAGCAGACCCTCCTGATTGTGCTGCAAATACTTTATCTTTCTGTGTTTACTTTTTGTGGATGGATGTATGATGGCTGGTGTGTTCTAACAAGAATTCTGATGCGAACATTTTCTAGTGGAGAAAGGATGAATTCTGATGCAGTAGACACTCAGTGATCTAATCCTCGGTAAAATTGTTCGATCTTTTGCAGCTGAAAAATTGCCATGCCGGTCCTGGTCCAATCATGTTGCGAATCGAGTTTTAGATACGTTACGATGAGGAATCTATCTTGGACAGGAAACAAAAGTGCCTAAAAAAAGAACATAATAAAGTTCCCAAAAAGGTTTATGGTGAGAAGGCACCTGCCTTAGCTGAATTCCCAAGTTGAAGTTGGCATAACGAGAACCATGTCAGGCTATCGAAGCCAGGAATAAAGGGTTGCAAAGGTTGTGTGGTTTAGGGAGCTTGCATAGGTGATGTTTCGTAGGTAGCTCTTTTACATGTTTTGTTTATTTTACCTGACTCGGTTATAAATATGCATGTGTCGCTACCTATCTCACAACCATGCCTGCCACGGTAAACCAAACGCCAAAATCATCTCCAAATTCAACAAAATCGATCTGCATCACCTGTCTAATTTAATTCTGTGACACAGGTGCATGCGTTCAGTCACTCTTGCCTATATATATTTAGTCTAGATATGCATGATGGAATTAGATCCACTGATGCCAAATCTTCTTCAATCTTACCCATTGCATTATTGATAACACTGAGTAACCTTGAGCAAATTCAAATTTATGATCAGAGTCCCCCGTACCCCCCCCCCCCCCCTCTTCTTTTTTAAAAAAGACTTTCCTGAGTTTTTTAATAAAAAAAGAGTTTTGAGAGCTTTTTATGTTTTTTAATTCTTTTATGTATATTTTGATAATTTAGACATAGATTTGAGGGATATAACGGTTCATGTTCTATAATAACAGTTGTGGGTAATTTAAAAGAAAATTAAATAAGTTACACTATATTATCATCAACAATAACAACAGAGGTGGATAATTTAAAAACAATTTTTAGTGTTGCTTTGAATTATCTTTCATAATGGCAAGGTTGGTAGTTAACATGTACATTTGGAAAGCTATTTACAATTTTTCATAGTGAAAGAAGTGACTTTTTTTTTTAGAAAACGCAATAGATCAAACGGTCGTTCTCTATGATGATATGAGTCAGCCTAATTAATGGTCAGAAGTTTTTTTAAAAAAATTAGGATAGAAATCATTTTGCCCAACACAACTTATAAGGGAATATGGAATGTGCATTGAGGGCTCCCAATTAATCATATTAAGATATGTGGTTGTCTTGATTTATATTGCATCCAGGTGGGTCTTTGTTTTTCTTTAAAATTAAAAAAAAAAGAACCGCCAGCTCCCTGTTGTTTTAAAAAGAATGTACAAACATATAAAAAAATGTACAAGTGGAGCCAAATCAAACCCGCAATAATACTTTAGACATGTTTTTGTTCATGCCATTGTCCAAAGGCTCACGTCATCATTGATTTTCTAGAGATGCTGTGTTGGTGTGGATTCTTTGCGCTGGAAGATTTTTGTATTTTTTTTTCATTCCACATCTCCCAACAGACAAGAACAGTCCTCGTCTCTCCATCCAAGGTATGCGATCTAAATTGTCCCATCAAATTCGTATAAATTCTCCCAGCACCTAGGCAGCAGGTCGTAATTGTAAGAAAAATAGACCTCGAGCCATTCTAGTTTGGGTTTTGGTGTTTGATGACTAACACGACCAAATTGGACTAATATGTTTTCAAGGATTTTGTAGTCCAATAGAGTGCAAACATGACTTGGACAAAGGAAATGAGATGATTTGATAATCAACACATCGAAGAAATATTTTTGAAGCTAAATTGGGGATCTATATAATCAAGAAAAATTCAAGTCATAATGTTTGGAGCTGAGCTGAATAATGGATGGAGAAGAAATAAAAAGAAATGACAAAAAGAGAAGAGAAAACGTATACATGAATGCATATATGTATATACATGTATATATGGACATGCATGTAATGCTTCTCTTGCCTTCTTGCTTGCTTGCTTTCTTGCCTTGCATGTTTGCATCAAGATTCAAGAAGCCAGCAGCTGGCCAACTCACGAGCGGCAGCGGCAGCGAAGTAAGCAGGGCATGCAGCCGCGCGGCATCCAGGCAAGGAGCACGTGCACCAGGCTCAGCAGCAGCAGCGTTGTATCCGAACCAGGGCAGTGCACAAGCAGCAGCGTCGGACCTGACAGCAGTCCAGGTGTCGGACGCAGTCCGATGACAGCTTCAGCGGCGTCGGACGATGTCCGGGCAGCGTCGGCCTAGTCCAACGGTTGGGCCCAGTGCGCAAGTGACTGAGTGGCCAGGGCTCCAACGGTCGGCGGGAGGCGTCGGCCAGGGCTCCAACGTTCAACAAGCGCCTCTCCGACCTCGAGTTCCACCGCAACTCCGCCACCGACGTCGACCAGGATGAGCGTGTGGCGTCTCTCGAGGCATGCGCCGCGGAGTTTGGTTCGTGGTGGCCCGGGATGGAGGATCTCGTCTTCGTCCGCCGCACCGTCGAGCTGCTCGAGTCGGGGCGCGGCCACGAGGTGTTCGGCAAAATGCCTGACGGCGCCGAAGCATCTTCTTCCACACAGGCGGTCGAGCTGCAGCCTCTGCGCCCCGCCGGCCCGTCGTTGGGCATCATGCTGCCATGACTACACGGGATCAGGGATCCGGGTCGTCACGACCTGGATCCTAGTCCCGGCCAATGGTACGTAACCAAATCCCCACTCTAAGTCGTTTCAGTCTACCAATTTCACCATGGCGGCTAATTTCAAATAATAAATAGTTAACTTAAAAGAATAATAGTTATTTTATCGTGGATCGTCGAGACTGGGAGAAGCCATAGAATTTAGGAACATTAGAAGTTCATCATTAACTACAATAAAATGAATTTTGTATTTTTTTAGAAAAATTTATCCTCTGTTCATATGCATTCCAGCCAACCTCCTCCAATCGATCCTCCTATCCTAATTTTCCATCCTCCACCTATGCCGCCTAGCCCACATGTTCCTCCTACCTCGGCTCATCCCACCCCTATTCCTCAGTACACCCACCCAACCTTCATCTCTTACCCGCCGCCGCGTCCTCCACCGCCAGACCCAGGTCGCCCTGTTTACCCACCGGTCAACTCCCAATATCGCCATACATCCACTGATAGTTTCCACTCCTACCCTAATCCTGGCCGTATTGCTAAATTGGAGTTTTCGCGGTTCCATGGGGACAATCCTCGTCGTTGGAAGACTCGCGGGAAAAGTATTTTCGCATCAACTGTGTCGTGGAGTCTCTCTGCATCGAAATCGCTGAGATGCATTTTGATGGCGCTGCCTCCCTCTGGTTTCAGTCTATCGAGCACATTCTTCCGGTCTATCCTGATCTGCATTTTGTGTTTTGATGCATGATAGGTTTGATCAAGATCGTCATGAGTCCCTGCTCCACCAATTGTTCCGCATTTAAATGATATCCACAGTTTTTGACTACCTAGCTCGCTTTACAGCCATCACAGACCAACTCAAAGACTATACCCCCCAGCGTGATGAAACTTCTGACACCTAGCGATTCATCGATGGATTACGTCCCGACATTAAAGCTGTTACTGCATTACATCATCCGAAGAGTGTGGATGCTTCCGCGAAACTTGCTCTCTCGTAGGAGGAGATGTGTCCGCTGCCACCTCCGCGCGGGGCGCGCTTTGGTGATTGGCCGTCGGCGTCGAGGACTCCGGGGCATGGCCGTGGTGCTCTGCCTCTGCCGCTTCCCCCGTGACAGGACAAGACCGCCCAGTTGCCAACGCCGGGCTCGTCAGCAACATTGCCTATGGCAGAAAGCACACTGGCTGCGGTCAAGGCTTCTCGACATGCACAGTGACTCTGCTTCAAATGCGCCAGCAAGTGGAGCAAGGACCACAAGTGTCCGCCCGACGTGTTGTTAGTAGTGGAACCTCTCTGGGATTCTATTTCTGTTACTAAAGATGATCAGGACAGTCCAGTGGAGGATGCTCAGGCTTTCTTAGCAATTTCCAAGGCAGCAATTGAAGGTAAAGGTGCCAGTCATGCAATTCGTTTGCCTGGATCCATTTTGGGCCAGCCTGTGGTGATCTTGATAGATTTGGGCAGTTTCGCTTCTTTCGTCAGTGAAGCTCTGGCACGCCATTTGCCGGGTCTGGTTGTTGATCCGGTACCCAGCCGTGTCCAGGTAGTAGGAGGTATTTGCCTTCGGTGCAGTGGAGTCTACCGTAGGTTGATATGGACAGTAGGCGACCATTCATTCTGCTCTAATTTGCACCTTCTTAATGCAAGCATACGATGTGATTATCGGAATGGGCTAGTTGGAAGGGCGTAGCCCAATGTTGGTGGATTGGCACAACAAGTGGTTATGTGTGCCTCATCAAGTTGCATTGATTGTATTGCAAGGCATTCAGGATTCATTTCCTAACCATCTGTATTTTCATGTCTGTAGCATCAATGAGTCTACGGATTCTCTTGCTGATTAGAAAGTGTAACGTCCTGCCTAGGCCGGGCCCGTTTTCATCTGACCGCTTATATAGGACACAGACTGCCCTCACAGACCAACACCTGTCTTTTCTACGTACTTTGTCCTCACTCATGCGCACCCGGGAAGAACTTTCTAGTTGGTCACCCATCCCTAAATTGCTCCAAACCAAGCATGCTTAACCTTGGAGTTCTTTAGCGATGAGCTTCCGAAAAAGAAGTTACAACTTATTGATATAAGTATTCTATTAATCCTATTAAGCCCTAGGCCGGGGTGTTACATACTCACCCCTTAAGAGATCGATGTCCTTGTCGATCAATCCTAGGCCAGGAACATACCCTCTTGGCCATGTCCGTGTGTCCAGTGCCAGCGCATGTGCCATGCTGTGTGACCACTTCGGATCCACACTAGTCATGCACACCATGCCTATGCACTGACCCACGTACCCGTGAAACCGTAATGGTTGGCTCTGATACCATTTGTAACGTCCCGCCTCCTCGAGGCCGAGCCCGCTTACATCTGACCACTTATATAGGACACAGACTGTCCTCACAGACCAACACCTGTCTTTTCTACGCACTTTGTCCTCACTCATGCGCACCCGGGAAGGACTTCCCGGTTGGTCATCCATCCCTAAATTGCTCCAAGCCAAGCACACTTAACCTTGTAGTTCTTTAGCGATGAGCTTTCGAAAAAGAAGTTACAACTTATTGGTATGAGTATTCTATTAATCCTATTAATCCCTGGGCCGGGGTGTTACAGAAAGTGTTGCCACTAGAGGTGCAATCACTCTTATTAGAATATGCCAACATCTTTGAAGCCCCTTCTTCTCTGCCACCATCCCGGGCTTGCAATCACCGCATTCCATTGATACCCGGTGCACAGCCAGTGTTTATTCACCCCTATCGGTATCCTCCAGGGCTCAAGAATGAGATTGAGTCCCAAGTAAATGATATGCTAAAACAAGGACTAATCCAACCCAGCGACAGTCTGTTTTCTTCTCCGATTCTTATGGTTTGTAATAAGGATAATTCTTATCGCATCTGTGTTGACTTCCACTAGTTGAATGCGATAATGGCTAAGTCCAAGTTTTCGGTGCCGGTTTTTGATCAGTTGATGGATGAGTTGGCCGGCGCTAAGTTGTTTTCTACTTTGGACCTTCGCTCAGGATTCCATCAGATCCTCTTGGAGCTCGATGAAGAATACAAGTTTTTAGACATACTTGGGACAATATGAGTTCAGAGTGATGGCATTTGGTCTCACAAGGGCTCCAGGCACCTTCCTGGGTGCAATGAATGTCACTTTGGCTCCTGGCATGCGGAAGTTTGTCATAGTCTTCTCCTGGTTTACAGCAAGTCATATGAGGAGCATATTCGCCACTTGTCCATGGTCTTTCAATGGTTGCAAGCAGATTCCTGGAAGCTCAAGTTCTCTAAGTGCTCGTTTGCCCGTTGTTCCATCGCTTACTTGGGCCATGTGATTAGTAAGGAAGGCCTATCTACTGATGCAGCCAAGGTGCGTGCTATAGCTGAGTGGTCAACTCCTAAGTCTGTTAAAGAACTTCGTGGGTTCCTAGGTCTCGTGGGTACTACTGCAAATTTGTTCGTCACTTCAGGGTCATTGCAAAGCCGTTAACCGAGATCCTCAAGAAGGATTCCATCTTTGTTTGGAGTTCTATTCATGAGTCTACCTTTGCTGCTCTAAAGTCAGCGCTTTGTTTAGCTCCTATGTTGGCTATCCCGGACTTCTCTCAACCCTTTCACATTGAGACTGATGCTTTGGTACTGGTGTTGGCATAGTCCTAAGTCAAAATGGCCACCCTTTAGCATTCATCAGTAAGGCCTTGGGACCTCATAATCGTGGGTTGTCAGCGTATGAGAAGGAGTATTTGGCCCTGGTTATGGTAGTTGACCAGTGGCGGCATTATCTTCTCCATAATGAGTTTGTTCTACACATAGACCAGCGCAGCTTAGTACACTAGAGTAATCAGCGGTTGCACACTTCTTGGCAGCAAAAGCTCTTTACGAAGTTGCTCGGCCTTTGCTACAAGATTGTTTATCGCAAATGAGTGGACAACAGTGTCGTGGATGCATTATCCCACCGCGTTCACCAAGAAGATGTCCTGGCTGTTAGCTCACCAGTTCATGCATGGTTAGATGAGTTGACTTCCTGGTATTAGTTGGACAGTGATGCTCAGTCTCTGTTGTCATGCCTTGCTATGGACTCTGCTGCTTCCACTCCCTTCTCATTACAAGATGGCATCATATTATACAAGAAGAAGATATGGCTGGTTCCAATAAGGTGTTGCAATCCAAAGTTTTGGCTGCTCTGCACAACAGCCCGGTCGATGGCCAGTCTGGTGCGTCAACCACCATACACAAGGTTAAGCAGCTGTTTTACTGGCTGGGCATGCGCAATGATATCACACAGTATGTTCAGAACTGTCAGGTATGTATTCTGGTCAAACCTGATCGTGCATGCTACCCAGGCTTGCTGCAACCCTTGCCAGTTCCCCGAGCTTCTTGGGAGGTCATTTCGATGGACTTTTTCAAATGCCTTCTGCAGTCGGGATCAGTCAACGCTATTATGATGGTAGTTGACAAGTATTCAAAATTTTCCCACTTCGTGCCCTTGCATCATCCTTTTACTACTGCTTCAGTGGCTAGGCTTTTCTTTGATAACATCTACCACCTGCATGGTCTTCCTCTGTCCATTATCTCAGATCAAGATCGGGTTTTTATAAGAAAGTTCTGGCTCTCCTTGTTCGATGTGGCAAAGGTTGAGCTCAAGTTCAGCTCGGCGTACCACCCGTAGACTGACGGTTAGATGGAACATGTGAATCAGTGTATGGAGACGTTCTTGCGGTGCTTCATCAATGCTTGCCCGCGATGACGCTGGTCATCTTGGCTGTCCACAGCGGAATTCTGGTATAACACTTTCTTTCACACAGCTTTGGGCCATACCCCATTCGAGGTGTTGTATGGTTGTCCACCTCGGCATCTTGGCCTCGATATCTCCTCTGCTACTCCTATTCAGGAATTGTCGACTTCGTTGGAAGACCGTGAGCTGATGCATAGCCTCATTCGGCAACACTTGCTAAGGGCTCACGATCGTATGAAGCATCAAGCAGACAAGTACCGCTCAGAGCGATAGTTCTCTGTTGGGGATTTAGTTTTTCTCAAGCTCCAGTCGTATGTGCAATCTTCGGTGTCGCTCCTTGCCAACCATAAGCTGGCTTTCAAGTTTTTGGGCCATTCAAGATCTTGCAGCGCATTAGCTCTGTGGCCTACCATCTGGAGTTGTCGTCGTCTTCAGTCGTTCACCCAGTCTTTCACGTTTCTCAGTTGAAGTCGTCACCTGGTGATCAAGTCATTTTTTATGCTCTTCCTTCTCATTTGATTGAGTTTCAGGTGCTGGTAAAAGTGCTACAGCGCCGCTGGTCTTCAGGTGCAAACTCTCCTTTGAAAAAAGTATTGATCCAGTGGTCTCATATGCCTGTTGAACTGGCCACTTAGGGGAACCTGGAAGCCTTGAAGGAGCAGTTTCCAAGAGCAACGGCATAGGGTCATGCCGTGTCTGAAGAGGGGGGGGGGAGAGAATGTCAACAACTTTCTTGCTGGTGCACCACTAGAGTCTAACGAGCCTAGTCCAACCCCAAGGCCAGAAGACAAGCCGAGGCCCAGGCGTGAAGTGAAGCCCAGCTCCAGGGTGTTTGGCCCATCGTGGCACAATGGCTAGCATATATAGTTAGAGAGAGGCAAGGGAAATACCAGAGAACGGTAACCCAAATTATTATATTTCATTAATCCTGTCATCATAGTTTCGTGTTCTACTTTTTTTCCCTTTTCCAAGTTCGTCTCCATAGCAGTAGATCCTCACAGTCCGACGGTGTCCAGTAAAATGATTTTGGACTCCAATGGCTACTTCATCCATTGAGCCTATAAAAGAGACCCAAACCAGCCATTTGGGAAGTGGAAAGGCTGAGAAAAATATCAAGTGAGGTGATACTCCGTTTTAGTGATCTCCATATGCATAGTGCTTAGAGATATACATTGTGGTTAGTATAGGTACTTTGCGAAGTGCTTAGACATGTTAGACCTATACGCTTGCTCTAGGTTTAGGCCTAGTGTTTAGGAGGTTTGCACACCTCTTATCATCTGGTGCTTACACACACCGTTGTTGTGCATTGGAGGGGATTGTAGTAAGTCTTGCGAGACCACACAAACCGCGGTCATGGTGTGGCTGCCACAGTGTACGGAGGAAACAAGGCCCGTGGTGGTTCGGCTGGAAGCTTGACAGTGAAGACGGCGGGAGCGGTTAAGGAGAGGCTTGCCGAAGCTTGGCCCTTGCGAGGAATTCCTTATAATTCAAGAAATGAATGTGAGAGTGGATGCCTTTAGTTTTGGTGTATATTGTACTTGAGGGACATCGATCAAATATCGCCACCTATACCGATATCTCCTTTCCTTTGAGCACTAAATAAATTAGGAGGGATAGTGCATATATGGATCAAGCTGGTGGACATTTCAGCTGTGGCCTATGTACATGCTGCCCCAATCTTATTTCCGGTTTTGCTCGACACAGATTTCAATTTCACACGGAAATTAAAGGAAAGTAAAAATGAATACATAAGTGCCATACGACATGTTACTGTATCCAGAAACTGCTACGATATAGTAGGATTATATAAAAGAAAAAAAAAGATGCGACGATAATTCACTTAGATATGGAAAGAAGTGTCCAATTATAGCACATAATAATTAAGCACAGGTTCGACATAGTAAAAATAAAATAGCCAGAAATGAACAGGCATTCCCATGCAGAAGCTCGGCACTATTGCTGTCCATTTTCTATATGAACTGAGATAGTTGCTTCGATCCTTCTTCAATCTTTTGATACTTTGCACTTAAAACCTGCACAATATGAAGCATGATAAGTTCGGAGGGCATCAATGACAATATTGAAACATGGAGTACCAGACCTATAAAAGAAAATAATTCATGTGTATAAGAGAATTTACTTCCAGAAACTATAAATGTAATTTTGAATGGACTCATAAACTCATAAATGATGAGATTGGCAGTCTTCAACATGTAAAAGCAATATGGGCTATTTTGAAATAATGCCTCAAAAAATAACTTTAAACATACAAAGTGTCGATAGCATTTTCTAGCCAATCTCAAGATGATATTATTGTCCCTTGATTAGTCTACATACCCTTATGTACGACAGTAAAGGCTGATGTGAGAAGTGGAAGGGCCAGTTCTTGTGTCAAATATCTTAAAAAGTATGTTCACAGAAAAAAAAAACTTCAAAAGTATGGAAAACAAACAGAACGAATTCTAAACTCAAACTGACAGAGCATCAAATATTCGCGTGTGTATGTGTCGACTATGATATCACATTATATTGCCGACCTTTCCAAGTGCCCCAGTACTAATAGTCACTAAGAAAAGGAGAATAAATGCAAAATGAATTAACATCATACACTATGATCTTTGAAGACGACGATAACAATGAAAATTGGTACCAAAATATCACAAATGGTGCTACCGTACGTGGAAAAAGAATTTTTTTAAGAAGAATCAATATAAAAGCATCATAGATGGCGATAGTTTGTAAAAGTACAGCGTCTTCATTTATCTCTAACTGGTGCTCTAATCTACAATGCTTCCAATCCATTGGTCTTGGGTTCTTCATTGCTTTCTTTCATTCTACACAAAACATGTGGGGCACCGTAGAAACCAATATGGGAATCATAATAAGAGCCTATATCTATATATGTATGTGTCTAGGAATAGTTCGAAGAATGAATTTTTTAGCCTTTTTCTTATTTTTGTGTTTGCTAACATACCTTACAACTAGCGATGTAAAGTATAGAGATTTATCAACAAAGTAGTTTTAGTATCACATGCTTATGTATTAAAAAACACAGAAATAGTGTAGAAGAACAACAGAGTTGGTCTTAATGTAACTTACATATGTTAAGCGTCCCCAGATAATTTATAACGCTGAGAACCCTTTCATCGACCTTTTGACATTTGACGTTGACTTTCTTAAGGCACTGCAACATCATATTTGATTCCGCCTTTGCTTCGAGGTATCCCTTGAGTTCCACATTGTATATGCTCTGACCCTGATGCAAATGCAAAGAGAAGTAACCAAAAGTCAATAATATAATCTGATCTAATAATATAACTCAATGTGCAACACAATAGTTGTGCATATAGAAATTCTGTACCTGCCACGAAAATATGACAGTGAGCTCTTCTAAAACTGGTGCGTGTTCAAGAAAACGCACCAGTGCGTGGCAATCAGCAGGTCCACACCAGTGATCATCGAGTAACAGGGTCTTTAGCTTAGAAAAAGTGGGGCACCTCCTCAAATCCCTTCTGAGAATATACTGGACAGATCGCAAGTGTCAAAATATACAATTAGAGAGAGAGAGAGAGAGAGAGAGAGAGAGAGAGAGAGAGTACCGTTGACTGGCATGCCCTCAGCACTAGATCTTGAGCTTGTGATAAAGCTTCCAGAAGCACAGATTTTGTTGTATTTTGTCCACCATATTCATCTGATTCATCTTCAGTGTCGCTATCTGAACTATGGATGTCCCCCATAAGGTGTTCACAACCCATGCGATCATGACAACTGCACCAGTCCACAGATGATGTGTGAATCTCGACATAAGCCACCTCCAACTCTGGCATGCTCTCCAGCACCGGATGCCTGTCAAAAATGTCCTCTAGCCGCAGCGACACCAGATGAGGAACACAAATGCGAAAGCGGTAACCCGCATAGCACGCGATGTTCGTGATGACCAAGTGTCCGACTGATGGGGACATCATCTTGCTCACAAACGGTGGATAACCCATGCTTGAGTGATGCATCACTAAATGTTCCAACTTAGGACAGCCTGAGAAGTCGAGGTACTCACAGCGGAACCGTACGCCACTGAGGCGTAGACTCCTCAGGTGCTGCGAAACGAGGTGCCTGTTGCTCATCCCAAAGTAGTTGTCCTTGTCGCCATCGTCGTCCTCTTCACGCCACATGTCGATGTCAAGGCTCTGGACGCGGCACGCCACGGCAAGGCGGATCCAACGGTTGACGATGGGCACGTCCTTGTCCCGGAACGGACTGAACTTGATCTTGCACACCTCGATGGGCCCGCCCTTGCCGTCGGCGAGCCCAGCAAGGCGGGCGCGAAGTAGGCCGTCCACGAACGGCCGGACCTCCTGCACGGAGTCGCCGGTGATGAGCAGGCGTGTGGTGAACATCCAGACGTGGCGCCATGCCCGTGCGAGGACGCACGTGCGCACGGCCTCCTGATCCGGCAGGCGCGACAGGATATCCGCCAGGATCGACTCCGGAAGCTGGCTCAGGCGGTCAGCTGGGTCGATCACCGGAGCCGCAGCAGCAGCAGCTGCCTTTCGGCGTCTCGTCAGAGGCGCCATCGATCGCCGATCAGAGCACCGTCGCTAGCCTCTGCAATACAATGAAGGTTGAGAAAGAAACTACGATGAGATAGTACGTAGAGGCAGGAATGAACGGAGAGCGCAAATCGGCAATGCAAGAACATCACCTGTTCACCTCCCCGGAGGATACGACTATTCCCGATCAGACCTGATGCTGCAGTCGTAGCTTCAAATATATAGCTAAGTAGCTAACCCAGCTAGCTTGCGGCACTTAAAACCATGCTTAAAACCCTGTGCAATTCCCAACAAGTACTCGTAGTAAACCGCTTTGGTTTCACACGGCTGTGGACCCTTCGGGTTTCGTTCTCTGACTTTTGAATTTTGATATGAATCGACGGGCCAGTACTATAGTCTAGTAATTCCTCCGTGTGTTTCAAGAGCTAGCGGCACTTAAAACCCAGTGCATCCCAACTCCCAACAGGTACTAGTAATCCGCTAGCTTTGGTTTCACACAGGCTCTGGACCCTTCGGTTGTCGGTCTCTGACTTTTAAATTTTGATTTGAATCGACCGGCACATGCGTGCAGGAATGGCCAGCCCATTCACTCCTCTACGCGCACGAGACATCAATATGCATGCTCTGTGAGTAACGGTTTCTGCATGCAGCATCGAAGGCGATGAAAGCATCTCCCATAGTCAATTGGCAAATCAATGAGTTTCTTAAGTGACGAAAAAAGTTGGAAAAACATATTTGTTAGATTCCTCCAGCAGATAGATGACAATTTTACATCTATATATCAAACTACTTCTAAATCATCCTAACTACTCCCTCCGTCCGAGAATAAACAAATCCATTAGCCTCTCTAGCTAACAAGTAGTTTATTTCCAAACAGAGAGAGTAATTTTTTTCTCATGTATATGCATGTCCAACATTTTATTCTTTCGCACATCCTTTCACCTTTAGATTGCACACGGATAGACGTGCGTCACTACTACACTAAACTTAACCGATCGAGGCAAACGATATCGATTAACCGAGGGGGACAAATGGTCTTGATACATCAACACCACCGAGGTAGGCGACATAAGACGCCTCAATTAATACTCATTAATCGAGGCTGCCGTCCTAACTCGCCCTCCTCAAAAACTAGCGAGCCGGTTTTGAGCCCACTAGCGAGTCACTTGCTCCTTGCTGCTCCACCGTCGAGTCCCTGCACAACGCCACGCTCCTGCGTGAGCCCCTGGGCGCACCGTCCTGACACGAAGAGAGGGTGAGTGAGACGGAGAGAGTAGTGGAAAGGAAGAGAGGGTGAGAGAGATGGAGAAAGTAGTAAAATAAGGATGCTAAGGTTAGAGAGAGAGCACCTCGTTGCTGCGAAACCGCTCGTTGGCTCACCACCAGATCTGCTCATGTACTTGCTTGTCCTGCCGGATTCATCCGTCGACGCCATGGATTTGAGCTCTGGCGACAGAGAGAGGCTATTTTGCCACACCCCACCCTGCTCGCTAAGCCGTGTTGTAGCGTCGAGCCCGCACGTGTTTAGGCCAACACCCTGCCGCGCTCATGAGGGAGAGAGGAGTGTGAAAATCAAGGGGGGAGAGAGGAGAGATGCGTGAGAGAGCGGAAGGAGGGTGTCACGGCTGCCTAGGAGAGAGAGAGAGAAGTGAGTGACTACAGAAGCGGGAGAGAAGTGAGGGACAAAACCCTAAAGGCTAGTTATATATGTGACTGTAATGGGCCTTTTGGGCTTATATGCGACTACGGTGATGTATGTGACTATATATACATTGTGGTTGCTAGTCATTAGTAGCATTGCAACGAGTAAAGCTACCATGTTGTCGTCAAAATTAAATCTCTGAAGAGCATAAAAATAACAAGATGGAGACAAAAAGTTACTAATAATAACTTGTAGAAATTTGTCAAGTTTCACTCAATTGTTAATATTTGGCTTAAAAATTAAAACATGTACATTAGTTAATTAATTAATGCTTAATTACCTCATCAGATCATCCACTCAATAGTTTATTATGTTAACAACATTTCTTGACAATATATTTACAAAGTAGTCTGGAGACATGGACATATATATGTCCGTTAATTGGATTGGATGAGATGCCTAGAGAGGCGTCGTCGCTACAATAGCTACTAGGCTGCAGCAAGCTTGTTAATCATGTCCTTTAAAACAGACGGGCAGCTCTTGCTCAGGTGTTCGAGGCCGTCGGTCTTGACGACCTCTCTGAGATTTGCTGGATCCTCAAGGTATCTCAGGCACGTCTCCTTAAGCCCAAGGCAATGGTGGTCCACAGCGAACGCCAGGATGGCCGCCACCGTTCTCACATCCACAAACTCGGACAGCTTGTCTTCACAAACCAGCCTCAGCCGCTCCATTTGATACCTGTTCGCCGCCGCGACCAGGTCCGGGAGCATTGCCGCCGCTTCTGATCCCTTCTTCATCTCCGGCGGCAACGAGTCGGTGTACACGTAGTGGAGAAACGCCTCGAAGTCCTGCGCCTCCATGTCTTCGACCTGTACAACGACTGTTGCGCCGCCGTTGCTGGAGAGGGAGGAGAGCTCATCGTGGAACACCGGTGACCGGGCCATGAGCACACACTTGTGCGCGGCGAAAGTCCTGGTGTCCACCTGGAACGTCAGGTCCGCACCCTCCCCGGTGGCAAGGAGGCCGCCTAGGTGACGGTGCAGATCCGAGGGTGGCACCACCACTGCATCTACAGGTGGCCGTGGGATGTCGATGTCCAACGTCTGGATCTCCTTGGTGACGACCGTGAAATCACACCTGATCGTGAAGCGGTCGTCCTTGAGATGCTCAGATTTCTCCAATTCGTCCCTTTCGATAAAAGTCCGGGAGCCCCAGGCGCTGTCACTGAAGGTATTCTCGGCACTGAAGGTGTAGTGTGGCACTGGCTTCCCCCCATGGTCAAGCAAGCTAAACGTGTATTTTGCTCTCACGCCTTGGGGGACATTGTCGTTGAGCTTGAGGAAAATGGAGATGTAGTCGGAGCAAGTCGAGATGGAGCCGTTGGGGTAGTAGCGGATGTGCCAGCCGTGACCTCCGACGCGAAACGATCGGGACTTGATGTCGCTGCCGGTCGGGACATGCTTGGTGCCGGAGTAGCCGTCGATCCTCAGCAGGTGCTGGCCACTCTCGGTGCTGGCGACGATGGCTGAGGCGGACCGCAACGGCTCGCCTCTGCTGCCACCAATGGTGGACGCCGTGATCGGCATGGAGATCACGGCTTATTTGCTACTTCAGCTTATTCTCTTCTTGCACACGCTCTGCATTATTTCGATTGCAGAATTTTAGATAGATCATAGATTCATGACGAATCTTATAATACGTTAATCTATGAGAAGGAGTTTAATTGAACACAAAGATTTCATAAATTAATTGAACTTTTTGTTCTCCAGACGGGAATGTTGGCTTAACAACCTTGTTTCTCTAAAGTAGAACAAAGTTCGTGTACTCTTTGCAATTTAATTGCTCCTTTCTTGACATCTGTTCGTCGTTTATCATTTTACAGTGTAGTGTGTGTTCAGAGTGATCATACTGAAAGATCAATTGCAGTGAATGAAAGGACTCCAACCAATGGCTTTCTTAAAAGCTAAAAAAAAAGGATTCCAACTATAAATTTGAGTACGTTTGCTCAAGGTCACTCGGTGCTATCAATAACACAACAGATAAGCTTGAAGAAGACTTGGCATCATAAGTGGATCAAATTTCATCATGCACATCTGGCTGAGTATATATGAGCAAGAGAGAGGACTGAACACACCTGAGTCACCGAATTAGCTTAGAGAGGTGATTGATGCAGATCGATTTTTGTTGAATTTGGAGATGACTTGGCGTGTGGTCTGTCGTGGCATGGCTGTGAGAGGTAGCGACAAAAGCATGCATACTTATAACCGAGTCAGGTAAAATAAACAACGCGTGTAAAAGAGCTACGTACGAAACATATATTGCCTATATAGGCAAGCTTCCTATAAACCACAAAACCTTTGCAATCCTTTATTCCTGGCTTCGACAACCCTGGTTCTCGTTGTGCTAACTTGGGAATTCAGCTAAGGCGGATGCCTTCTTATCGGTGGTTCAAGCAAGGCACAAGTCACCATAAAACTCTTTTTTTTGAAAAAAATCCATAAAACTCTTTTTTTTGGTAATTTTGTTTCCTCCCCTCTAAAATAACCTGGACCATTGCCTACTGCTCGTGAGTTACTGACAACCTCGTGGCCTGGATCGTCTAAAATGATCTTTTTAAATCTGTCTAGCTCTCAGTCACAATTTTTAATGCAGCGTCACCCCCCGTCGCTGCAGCGCGGTAGGGTCTAGCCGAATCTCTATGGCAACAACCAGCATTGGAGCTCTATGGAGACCCTACCACCCTTGCGGCGACCTCCTTCTTCCCATCTCTCTTGCCACCGCTATAACCATGGTTGTCCCCCACCCAACCCCATCTAGCGCCTCCACCGCTGCCCCGCTCTAGCGGTGTCACTGTCGCCTCCGTCTCCCGCCAGGCCTGCCTCCCATCAACCTCCTTTGTAAGCTCGCTAGAGGACGGAGAAGAAGAGAAGAGAAGATTTCAGAAAAATCGAGTTATAATAGCCCAAAAAACTGAGTGGGGTTTATATGGACAGATAAGAAGTTTTATTAGTAGTAATAGCTGAAAGCCTGAAACAATACTTGAAGTGTGGAAATACTTGGGCACCGAAACGAAGCCACGAATTGTGTGGGCAGTTGGGTTTGGGTCCACACCACACCTGACGTGCTGACTGCTAAGGCCCAAGGCACACTTTGGATCCAATCCAAGAAAGTAGAGGTAGACAGGGAGGGGTGAGACGAGCTTTCCTCGCTCTTCTCCTTTCATCGCCAGAAATCTCCTCGATCCAAATCGTTTTCTCCACGTCTTTTTTGGTCCCTTCTGGCACATGTTCAGTAATTCCTCATTGCAACGTATTCAAAACTGAATTTGCAACATGATTGGGCCAAGACCGGCATGACAATTTTCAGCCGCAAAATAACAATTTTCTGAATGAGTACAAGATCACTCAATGAGTGTCTGCTGCATCAGAATTCATCTTTTCCCCACCAGAAAAAAATAGCATCAGAATTCTTGTGGCATTGTACATCCATCCACAAGAACTAAATATAGAAAGATCAAGTATTTGCAGCACAGCCAGGAGGGACCGCTGCTCTCTGATAGATAACATTCAGAACAAAGCTTTACACCAGTACCGTGCTTTAGTCACCAATCGGCTACAAACGATTTGGTTTCATGAAACTGACAGGAAGAACTGAAGCTGGAGGTGTTGAAACCCTTTTGCAGTGCAGACAAAATCGTGCTTCAGTTTCTCGACTATCTCTGCCTGTAAGAAGGCAACTCTCCTGCCGGGAGCTCCCAGTTGTCATTCTCCTCATCATCAGTGGTCTGCTCCTTCGCCCCCTGATCATCACTGAAAGGGTATGGGCCCTTGAATCGCCTGCAGCAGAGCAATTGGGCTCAGTTAGCAGGAGTCAGGAGCTTCTTATATCGTTGCTACAACTCAAATGGATTGGATGAACCTTGAAATGACCAAAAACAATTCTCTCTTTCAGCAAGGAGAAATGCCCTTGATGTAAGATTTTGAAAATTTCAGCATAACGTTTGCTAAAACTTTGGAATGGCCAAAAACAACCATGTCTTCAGAAATGGGAGATGTCCCTGATGCTAGATTTTGCAAAGTTCAGCATAAAGCTTGTTGAATGTTGCAACATTGGGTACTTGATTAGGCATTTCCTTATACTCGAACATGCCAGGGATGTACAATTCACAATCAAGAATAACACCCTGCTTTTCAATAGGTGAACAAGAATTATACCAATGCAAAATATGATGATGATGGTACACACACCAAAGACAAAAACAGGGTCTTAAATGAACCATTTCACATGCGCAGCTATTTCCATTCAGAAAGCGATAAGTGCTGGGATGCTAATGTCAATAAAACTAGCTGTCCCACCTTCAGGATCATGAATGTCAGCAGTAGACTGGTTAGCAACTTGGCATGTTTGGCAATCAAACTGTTGCTGTGAGATATTTGATCACATAGCATTCTGATGTAGACTATTGATGAAGATGTTAGGCATAGAATTTCAGCCGGTTGGTTGAAATGGCGTCAAGCTTCAGGCGTTCTCTGTGACAAAAGGGTGCCTCAGAAGTTAAAAGGTAAGTTTTATAGGACAGCGATTCGTCCGGCGATGTTATGCGGTGCTGAATGTTGGCCTAAAAAAGGCGACATATCCAGCAATTGAGTGTAGCAGAGATGCGTATGTTACGATGGTGTTGTGGGCACACAAGGAGGGATAGAGTCCGGAACGACGATATTTGGGATAGGGTTGGGGTGGCACCAATTGAGAAAAAATTGATTCAACACCGGTTGAGATGGTTTGGCCATGTCCAACGGAGGCCTCCTGAGGCACCGGTGCGTAGTAGGGTTCTAAAGCGGGTCGATAATGTAAAGAGAGGTAGAGGTCGACCTAAACTGACTTGGGACGAGTCGGTTAAGAGAGACCTTAAGGAGTGGAATATCCCTAAGGATTTAGCTATGGATAGCAGCGCTTGGAGACTAGCAATTAACGTGCCTGAACCGTAATCTTTTTCTTGTACCATTTATGTGTTCTTTGTTTTCATGCCTCTTTTAGGTTTCATCTCTAGCCTACCCCAACTTGCTTGGAACAAAAGACTATGTTGTTGTTGTTGTTATTGTTGTTGTATAGCATTCTGATGTAGTGCTCTATGTACAAGAACTTGCACATAGGACATGTACATCAGTGGTAACACTTGCAGTTTGGTCTACAATTATGCTAAAATGTCATAACTTCAGAAATCATATCATTTACTATAGCAGCAAAGAACACATAATGAGAGACACCACATCATTCACCCCAAGTTAGCAACTACCCAAGCAACATTTCCTCAGATTACTGCTAAAGCTGATCAACCGTACTATACGAACGAATCAACAAAGAATATATCGATCAAGAACGCACCTCCGGCGGAACCTCCTGGCCGCCGACCGCGCCTTGCGCTTGCGCTTGTCCCGGGCATCCTCGCGCCTCCGCCGCCGCCTGACCTCCTCCATGACGCCCGCGCGGGACACCTGCCAGTTGAACCGCCGAAGGAGCTCCTCCCCTTCCACGTCCTCGTCGCCCGCGTCCACCTTCGCGTTGTGGTACTTGGGGTTGGCCGCCGGCACCAGTGGCAGCTGGGAGGGGCCGGCGGAGAGGACGAGGGTGGTGGCGGGGAGCGACCGCCGCGGGAAGGAAACGAAGGTGGAGTTGGAGGTGGGTTGGAGGAGGGGAAGCGGACGCGACGAGGAGACGGCTGCGGCCGCGGAGGTGGTGGTGGCGGCAGCCATGGTGGTGGTGGTGGACTGGTGGGTGATGCCGGCCGGCCGGCAAAGACGGATCGGAATAGAAGAGGCCTCTCGACGGAGCGAACCCACCCATTGTTTGTAGAAGGACCTGGTGGATGGGCCTGATGGGCCTTCTCTTAGAGGATTTAGCCCACGGATCAGCCCAGTGCGGCTGGAATCTGCAGGCCGGATAGTATTCGACAGGCCGGATTGATACGTGTTCTCACCACATTATTGTGCAGCTATGGATCAAAAAAAAAAGTCTATTTTGATTCCTTAACTATCATAAAAATTCACTTTTTGTCCTACAACTTCAAAACCGAATAAAACACATCCTTCAATTTTTGAAATAATGTAGATTACGTCCTTCGGTAGTCTAGATGGCTGTTTTGCTATAGTAATAGAGTTTTTGCTACAGTAGTGGCTTTTTCTTTTTTCTTATTTATTTCGGCTAGATCTTTAAAAATTTATAGTAAATCAAAAAAAAATTATAAAATAGAAAATCTAATTTTTTGAACTCTACATGAGTAAATTTACATAGTGAATATATTATATGGTATGCTTTAGTATAAAGTTTTTGCTATAAAGATTTTGTCTTTTTCTTTTTTCTTTATTTTGGCTCAATCTTTGAAAAATCATTGTTAAACATAGAAAAATCATAAAATAAAAAATTCAATTTTGTTGAATTTCATAAGAGCATATCTACACAGTGCACATATAATATGATATACTTTAGTCAAACAAAATGGTTATAAAAACTAGAATTATTCTAGTTAATTATAGAAAAAGTATAGATCTAAAACTATAACAAAACCTTTGTCCTAAACTATACTATATTATATATTCACTGTATAGATTTACTCATGTGTAGTCCAATAAAATTAGATTTTTTATTTTATGATTTTTATGTGATTTACTATAATTTTAAAAATTTTAAAACCGCCATCTAAAATCGTATAGATTTAAAACCGAAATAAATTTTAAAAAAATGAAACCACTATGCTGTAGCAAAACATCCGTATCAAAAATTATCGAGGACGTAATTTGCACTATTTCAGAAGTGAGGGATGTGTTTTGTCTGGTTTTAAAATTGAGAAATCAAAAATAAATTTTCACGATAGATGAGAGACCAAAAGTAGAATTTTTCCATGCAAAAACACTTTGCAAAGGTTATTTCGATTTAGGTTATGTCATCACAGACTCGTTATATATAGAATGCTATTATTATTAGATATGAAATTTGGTAATAATATATGGAGTCATCAATGGCCATCTATGTAAAATTTATCATGACGAAACTCATAGCGTCGACTAGATGTAGTAATTTATATTCCACTAGAGACAGAAATTAATGCGAACTATATTTTGTAGTACTTTTAGAGGATTATTAATCACAAGCCTAGGCGTTATTAATTATACCTAATGTTTAGAGTATCTTCACCATCTATATATAGAACATTATGCATGCTGGATGCGTATGTTTGTAGGAGACGCAAACTTAAATACACGCAGAAGCTCCACCATACCTATACACCGTACTTGCGCGCTGTGATGGAGGGAAGAATGGCTACGGTGGTTTGTGATGCTTATACTGGGATGTTTTGTGGTTCTCTCACACCGTAAGTGCGCATCTTAAAATTTGTTGAACTACACTAATCTATATCTCCTATAAAGATAAATCTCACTAAGTAATTCTCTCTTACCATACAATGTGTCCACATCAATATCTACTAGAACACTCCACTATCTACCACATGCACTATCTCTCTATGTAAAGTGTCCACGTCAGCATCCACTAGCATATTCATTATGTCTTCATTTTAGCTATTTACATTAGCAAACCATATCAATTACTAACATATATTTAGTTATGTACACCAAAATGTTTTTTATGTAAAATCAACACCAAAATGCTAGAATTATCAACTAGTATGTATTATGGTATTTATCCATTTATATATAATTTCACCTACGATCTCTACAACAACATGCGGGGCAATATATTTTACATTCACAAGTTCAGAAAGCTCTTTAACCGTAAATTCTTTGCCCTTCATATAAAGTTCCCTTTATAACATCTCTATTCCCGCAGCAATTTGCGGGGTATTCACCTAGTTTTTAGGAATTGTGAAAGATATTTTCTAGACCCTTGTGCTAGCTCTTCTAAATATTTATACCCCTCTTATGCTTGATGGAGTTAATTATTCATCTTACAACAAATTAACTATTGTGCAGCTCAAAACGCAAATCCAGTCGAACCTCGGTGCTATTGCAACGAATACAACTGCTATTTCAAAGGTATTTGCTTCTGCTGCCAAGGCCTTAAAGCCCCGGAGAACTTGCTATGCTACAAGACAGAAGATGAATGTAAAAGAAAGTGCACATGCCGAGCACTAGAAAACGCGCTAGCACCAGCACCGGCACAGGCACCAGCACCGGCACCGGCACCGATTAATAAGTCCTTTTAGATAATGGAAAATATGATCAATTTCATCCTCGAGAAGAAAAGGAGGAAGCAGGCAAAAAGTTTTGTAATCTGCGGATCTCTTTTACTTTAATAAAATCCCTGTAGGGGCCTTTTGGCCCTTCCAGTTAACTCAAAAAAAAAAACATCAGAGAGCATAGTTAATAAATAGCATTATGGATGAATGTAATGTGATCAGCAAATGTCCATCTGTCTAGTTTTAATAAATATGACATTGCCAACATGTTCTTAGCTTAATGGGACAGTTTGTACTAGCTTTTTTCTCTATGTGTGCCGTCGGTTTCTTTGAAACTACTAGGCTCCACCAATTTGAGGTCCATGGAGTAAGGGTCCCGGACACCCTAAATCCAAGGAGCACATTTCAGCGCACACACGCAGACATTGACACACCAACAACACAAATGACGGTATGGAAAGGCTGAAGAAGCACTGTACGAAACGATACACGTCCCCACAGGAGACAAGACTACACGGTCTCTCTCATATGAGCAGCTAGTTGTTGTATCATGATTCATGCTTGGCTCGCCTTTAATTTTTTTAAGGACATATTAGGAGGCAACCCATAAATTGTATAACTATTTGCAAAGTACAAAAAGAGGAAATAGTACATGACACAAATGATTTACGACATGACTCGAAAAAACAAACAACGCATCTCACCTACTTGAGCTGCTTATAACCTTTTCTGGTGTAGCCACGAACGATGCTTTTGAGATGGGCCATCTGCTCAGAAGAAAGCTTACTAGACGTGGGCATGGCGAGAACGTCCCTCACCATGAGGGCCACTACCCGTTGGGTATACTCCAACAGGTGCGCCTTCCACCCTTCCTTCGGTGATCCCGTGAACGGTGATGGAATTCGGACTGATGTACATTTCGGCCCTTCACCGAAATAAGTCTAAACTGGCTGAAATGTCACTCCAGTAAGGAGCCCACAAACACTACTCATTGCAACGCGCTGGAAACCTATCCCTATCCCAGAGTCCGTCGTCGCTAGCGCCGGCAGCAGCGCCGTCTCGTCCGCGTCGTCCTCCTGCAGGTACCGCGAGAGCGCGTGCTGCTTCCCGATGTCAGAGCTCGTGCCTTGGATGCTCCTCGACACCTGCGGCCGCGTCGTCGCTGCCATCTACCCGACCTGCTGCCACCACCGTGTTAGCGCCGCCCTCCCCACCGCCTTGCATTCCATGCCAGCCCTGTAAAAGCACGCTTTCTTTGCCCACTACAATGTTTGACCATTTGGGGAAATTTTGCTTAAAATTTCGTTGAAATATTTAGTGGATACCGGTCCGAATTTTCCGAAATTCGCCCAATTCGGTAGGCACCGCACGCTGCTGACAACTTGTCCCGGCGTATCAGAGGCCCAGCTTCTATTGTCGGATTCCGTTCAGGCTTCAGCCACCCTTGTACAACTTAGTCTTCCGCCTAGCCTTCCTGAAGGACCTGACACTGGGGTCCAGCACAAGTGCTACTGACCATCAAGGGCATGCTTTTCTGTAACGGCCTGTGCAAAGGCCAGAGCATTTGCAACTTCCTTTGCTGCACTAGTAGTACTAGTGGTGGTGGTCCGTGCTTAGCTCGAACTGCAGAACTTCTATCATGTTAAAGAACTCTAGAAGACAGAGGTTTGATGTTGGACTGGCGAGGGCAGAAATTCTCTGGATGCTATGAATCATTTCAACCCAGACCTTGTAAAATACTGCCTCCGTTAACTCTGTATCCGTGCCTGCGATTGTGCTGCTAGAAGTAATTAACCATCTTTCTCCTTCTGAAGAATTCCCAGGGAAGAGAGAATACCACACTGCTTTGCTGTCTGCCCATTGGTGCTCTAGACTCATGCGTGAGAAAAACTTCTGGCGCTTTTGCCTGTTACACTTTGGTAGCGAAATCTTCAGGAGGCACCGTCCGTTCAACGATCAAGTGGTGCCCATGATCAAGTTGCAAAGCACCGATCTTTCATAGTCCTTAGAAAAGTTTTGCCTCATGTAGCTCTGCATCTTTGAGTCAACCTTCATTCCCTCCATTTCCCATGCCACCATGAACAATTTATCTAAAATGCCACGTTGAGGAATTCCATCCACGACGTCATTCAGGGAGTCCCCATAGTGCACCATACAAGACAGAGGGAGAGGCCCTGCAAAGTAAGCATCTAATACCACCTTATGAAGTTTCATTCATCATTAATGAAATGGAACGCTGTATTTAGGACTTCCCCATGAAAAGTAGTAGTTGTGGCAACCGATAAACTGACCTGCGCAGGAGAGCAGCTTAGCTTGGAAAGCAGATCCTCCCTTTCTTTTTCAAAGCTACCATCATATCACCTCGACAATGAGGCACGAGGGCAACTTTAAGTCAGGGTTTAGGCTTCCTACAAATCTTCTGAAGCAGTCATTGTCCTCCACGAGCGCTGGATCGTATCCGTGCAGTGCAATCAACCGAGCAAGGTGATTCCTGGCTTCTTCATCGTCTTCCTGTCCATGCTCACGATCAGGTAATTCTTTGTCAAATTGTAACGGAGGAGGATAGGAAATCGATGGCGGTGGAGGATCATTAGAGGTAGAGGGCAGTGGTGGCGGTGGATCAGTTCGTGGCACTGAAACTCACAGAAAAAAAGTTTGTGGCACTGAAAGTGGAGGATGAATACAGTGTTGTGGTGAAGCGGAGGTGGAGGACAACAAGCTGGCGTTGGTGGCAGATCAGTGGGAATTGGGATCCTGATAAGCTGAATACGGAGTTAGACATTTTTTTGTTTTGGAACGAGTTAGACATATTTGTGGCATTGTTTTAAATTACGGACAAATTAAAACTTTGATTATGCTTGGACGTAAGGCATATTTGGTTTTAGTGACTAAAGTTTAGTCACTTTTAGTCTCTAAAATGACAGACACCCTGACTAAAAATTGAAGTATTTGAGTCCCTTTAGTTGCAAAGACGACTAAAATAAAAGTGACTAAACTTTGACTAAAGGAACAAAAAATCCCCATCGTCCTAAATTAACACTATAGATCTAGAGTCTGCCCATAAAACAATTACTATTGATAATTGCGAAGTACAAAAAGGCGGGAAATAGGGGACTCGTGAGCAGAACGTAGTACATGACACACATAGTGGAATAAGCAAACCATATCCTGGCAGGCAGCTGTGCTTACAATATTACAATGACAAGATTGTAGTCTACAATATGATCATCGATTTCGGTGGAAAAGGGAAACCCTGCCTGCCACAAGCAATTAGAGCAACTCTAACAGTTTTATAAATAGGCTTTGCATTCTTATTTTTTAAAAAAGTCTACAAAACTCATATCCAACAGTTTTGCAAATAAGCTTTGTATTTTTGTTAATTTAGCAAAATCCTAGTATTGATTGGCATATACGCAAGCTCACGATCGGCTTAGCATTCCGTCTCGCGCACTACTCTCGCGCACGTTGTTCCCTCCCACGCCGCCGGATTTCTTTTTTTAGATTTTGACAAGTCAATTTTGCCAAACTGTTGGAGATAATTTTTTTTTCTCCTCCCCATATTGATTTGAGAGTTGGTAAATTTTATGTTTTGCCAAACAAAAAATATAAAATTGTTGGAGTTGCTCTCACTAAAACAATATAATCACGAAGTTTCACTCAAAAAAAAATCACGATGTGGACATGACTGTTTATGCATGGAGTACATTTTGAAAACAAACACACACAAGACACAACAATGATGGCTGCGTGAAAGGTTGAAGGACTCTACCAAATTGCTCATTTCAGCTGTTTTATCATTGGTTTTTATACTGGACGTGCATATACTTTTTCTTGGAATAGCCACGAACGATGCTGCTGACATGGGCCATCTGCTCGGAAGACAGCTTACTGCTTGCGGGCATGGCCAGAGCGTCCCTTGCCATACGAGCCACCGTCAGGTATCTCCAGCTGTTGACCTTCCACCAGTTTAAGATGTCAAAACCTTCCATTGGAGCCTCACGGGGATCTTTCAGGTAGCAATCCAGTTCCTTCTCAGCATCAAAGTAGCTGTCATCACCCGACACTTGTCCAAATGGATCGGCACCGCTACCAGCAGCAGCGGCTGTGTCAGTGACAACATCTGAATACGCACCATCATCATATTGATCGTAATCAGCATACAACTTCTTGATCTTTCTTGTGACCTCTGACATGTAGCGTGCACCCTTTGAACCAAACGCTCTGCTGAAGATGAACTTTATATATTTGAGTTTGTACCTGGGGTCCACCACGAGTGGTATTGACCAATTAAGGTATGAACTTTCGATGTAACTGTCGAGACTGTCCTTTGCCTCTGTAAGAACTTCGGTAACACTAGATCCTTTGAGGAAAACACTAGATCCTTCGTAAAAAATTGAATTGTCTCTGTCGGTCCGTTGTAGCTCAGATTCAAAAAGTTCCCTGACATTAAAAATCTCTACAAGACCTTCATTTGAGGTTGGATAGGTGGAGCCAGAAATTCTTTGAATGGCACGGTGTATTCTCCCCCAAATGTTGCACAAAAACTCTATGAGCTGTGTGTAGTCTCTGTCTGCAATTGTAAAAGAACCATGCCTCCGAAGAAGCTCCAGGGAACAGTAGCACGGATACCAATGAAGGTTGTAGTTGTATGTACGTATATGATCTAGGCCAATATCTGAAAAAAGAAGTTGGCGCATTTCTCTGGTTAAACCCAAATCATGCACTTGTCTGTACGTATCCGTTGTGAAATTTGGATTTAGCAGAAAGGACGGGTCAGCAGGGATTTCAAGCACAGTATCTATTGCGTTGCCCCAATCCACAGAAATAAATTGCATCAGACATTGCCTCATCTCACGGCCCTTTTTGTTTATTGACCATGCCATGAAGAACAGTCTGTCCCGAATATCACAATCCAAAATACCTTGCAAGATATTCCGAGCATCAAGTTCATGGTAACCTGCTGAGATGTAAGCAGTAACTTCCGGAACTCCCAGTAACGGGCCATAGAAAAGAGGATGAGGCACCACAAGGAAAGCATTCAGTACCATCTTATGAAGATGCCATTCATCATCAATGAAATGGCACGCTGTATATAGGACTTCCCCATGAATAGTTTTAGTTGTAACAACTGATAAACTGACCTTCCCAGGCGAGCGGCTTAGCATAGAAAGCAGATCCTCCCTTGCTTCGTCAAAGATCACATCACACATGTCCTCGACAGCATGGCATGAAGGCAACTTGAAATCAGGGTTGAGGCTTCGCACGAAGTTCCTAAAGCAGTCGTCACTGACGACAGATGGATCGTATCCATGCAATGCAATCAACCGGGCAAGGTGCTTGCTGGATTCCTCGCCGTTGTCTATATCGAGCCCATGCTGGCGATCATGCAATTCTTCATCAGATTGGGGCAGAGGACAGAGCAGTAATGGAGGTGGAGGATTATCAGAGAGCAGTGGTGGTGGTGGTGGCAGCAGCGGATCAGTCGCAGCATCTGGCACCACCGACAGTGGAGGATCAATACTGCAGGGCTGTGGTGGCGCTGGAGGTGGTGGAGAATCACAAGCCGGCGTTGCTGGCAGATTATTGAATAACAACGATGGCGTGGGA
This sequence comes from Bothriochloa decipiens, assembly GCA_023333625.1. Lineage (NCBI taxonomy): Eukaryota > Viridiplantae > Streptophyta > Magnoliopsida > Poales > Poaceae > Bothriochloa > Bothriochloa decipiens. Next base: position 36,372,450 of record CM041645.1, read on the forward strand.
GACGTCTGTTGATAATGTGATTGTGGAAGCTGCATTGATAGTACATCATGGTCATCATCGTGAAAAGACAATGTTGCAAGGTTATTGGACAAGGACGATGGAGGATCCGAGCTGGGATTCACAACTAACTGATTGGACTCATGCTCGGTAGGGTGTGACGACGGAGCACAGGATGGCAGGGGTAGTGGCGGTACTGGGTGACCTGTCCTGGGCCCGCTCGCCATCTGAACCTGATAGCATGTACCGGCGTGTCTTAGCAGTCTGGTTGTGCCGTTTCTTTTAGTGTCCGCAGGGAACTCCCGACTGCACTTCTTGCATCTCGCTTTTCTCTTCCCATCGTCTGCTGTGAATTGGGTGAAATACTCCCACGCAGCACTGGAGGATGGCCGTGGCCTGACGTTACGGGGCACGGGCGCTTGTCCTCCTCCGGTGCTAGCCTCTGCTATCACCATGTTCATCGCCTGAAAATGAACTGGCCAAAACTAAGAATGGTAAGATGCAGTATGTATAGTTGTCAGTCGGCTCGAAGGCAGAAGAATGGCGTGCAAAGCTAGCCTAGCCGGCCAAAGTTTTAAATCAGCTATAGCTGGAGATAGCTATGCAGCTAAGCCATTAGCTGTTTTTGCCAAAATCAGAAAAAATACACAGAAATTTGGCATAACCTGATGAATATTACAAATTGATAACCATTACTAAATACTAATTGATTCATAACCAACAATCTACACGAGTACATGGACAAGGTGATCTTAAATCATTACTGAATATGTCTACAAGGTACAAGCACAAGATGAGATTGCAAGTAATGAGCAGAGAAGAAACTTGCCAGCAGATTGCTTTGGCATGATGTATCATGTTATGCCACATGGAGTCGGTCGTGCTGCTTATGGAAGAACAGAACTCGGAGTTTGAAAGGTGCTGCTGCCAGATTTCCTCCGCCGCCGTAGCCACCTCCGTCGCTTGCCACCGGATCTGCCTTGCTGCCGTCGCACCGCCGCTTGGGGGAGAGGAAGAGGAGTGCGGTGCGCGCCGCCATTTGGGGGAGAGGAAGAGGAGTGCGCCACGCACTGCCGCCGCTTTGGGGATCCGGTATCGGCCGCCGCCGCCGCCGCCGTATCCTTTTCTATCGTCGAGAGGATTGGGATTTTTTTTTGAATTTAGGATTGGGATTTTTTTGGGAGAGAAGAGAACGAGTTTTTTTTTTTTTAGTTCGAAGAAAAGAGAAGAGAAGAGAACGAGTGGGAGACAGAGCCAAAGGGAGAGTCATTTGGGCCGGATGGCTGTGCTCATTGGGCCGTCCAAATACAGATATCTCCAGCCACACCAAGGCTCATTTAGGTGCATCTCCAGCTATACTCCTGCGAAGGATCTATGTGTATTTTTCTTTAATTCAGGGGTGCCCAGTCAAAGAGTTGTTTGTAAAAGTTCTACTATAATAAAAATCCAACCCTTTTCTAAAAAATGCATCTCCAGCTAAATACAGCTATTAGCGTCTTTTCCCTGGAATATGCATGAGGATGCATATCTTTGTATTAAGAAGAAAAATCCTTTAAAGAGGAAGAAATAGAGTATATGTAGTGCCGATGATCTCTGTAGGACTACAAATAGAGCTAATAGTAGAGCTCGCTGGCCATAAGATTCTTTACATTCTATCGGCCCACCCATATAATAAATTAGCTATTTATTATTAATACATAACTCACTTAACTTCTTATAGAGTTTTTTGGTTATTATGCCAAGCCGTAAGCTTTCAACCGACTTCACCTCTCTCTCTCTCCTTCCTTCTCTTCTCCACCATAGCATTTAGCGGCTTACAACTTATTATTATACTTGCTCTTAGCACTAAAAGTTGATCCTCCTAGCTTTTATCTTCCTATGGAGTAACAGCTATCTCCGGTTATAGCTGCTACAACCTAAGTTTTAGAACTTTGATGATGATCCAAGCGTATGATCATATACATATTAGTAATTCAACTCAAAATCAAATTGGACCCGGGCTGATTTTCGTAAAACTGGGCTGATTTTCGTAAAACTTACAGTGTGGTTGGGCTTCAAGTGAATTCGACGCATTCCCCAACGTGGACATGAGGACGAACCCAATGCATGCAATGAACCGGTCAGGGATGATGAGAGATGGTGAACAATTGCAAGTACGTGTTGCAACAAAGGGACCAGATGACCTTTGGCGGGGGCAAAGACGTGCTGGTCGCCACATGGGAGGTTAGCTAGAGGAATTATATATATGTGCTCGGTGCATATATACCGTGAGGAAATTAAACAAGTCGACAAACGATATGTTCATTGTTTCTACCGTTGGGCGAAGGACACGAGCTTCCTTTTGTTTTCCCTCCTTGTTCTCTGCTCTTGTAAGATAGCCAGATATTTACCAGCTAGGATAAAAACGAAGTGTCCGGGGTTCATATCTTCAGGATGGTTGGAATGCTAATAATGCGTGTAATTAGCTCGGGAAAAAAATCTATGATATAATAAACATATATAGAAGCCTAGCTACAAGTACATGAGTCTGCTGTTTGTTGCTGTTTCAAAGTAGCTATGTTAATTAGCCTTGGTGGCTACATGCTTGCACTGCCGCACATATTCATGAATTTATTAGGCACATATGCATGGATTTAGGCAACGACAGCTCCACTGGCGCTTCTACGCAATATGGATTGATCAACATCGACTAATTATAATAGATAACCAGAGCTTCTACTAGCCAAAAAAAAAAAAAATGTGTCCTCCAAGATTCAAACAATTTCATGATATGCACCATAGTATAGAGCGTGATATCAGGAAAAAAATCTGAAACTAGTTTCATAATTTTCCAAGCTAAAACAAAATTTCTAGATCTTTTTAAGATGGGATTGATTATAGTAACTTGTTAAAACAGAGAGAATCATATACTAATATAAAGTAAAAAGCTCAATTGTTCAACTAACAATCACAAACACAAAAGACACTGCCACATCTTCCGGTAATTCATGTATACCGGGGGATATTACCCAAACTACTCAAACTATTTTTGGGTAAACAAAATTTCTATCTGAATTTGGGATTGGGTACATCAGGTTTGAGTAATTTGGGTCTAGGTTTAGATAATTCGGACACTGGTGATGGGTAGCAGGTATTTTGCCCAGGCCTACTCTCGTGACAAAAAGAACCCACACCCAACTTGTTTATAGAAGGCCCTAGTTGGTGGCCTGATGAACTTGAGGTTTCTTCGTTGGGCTATGCGCTTTCGGATCCAGGAAGGAGGGGATGGAGGGGCACTGCCGCCGCCGGCCGGATCTAGGAGGAAGGGACGTCGTGCTGGAGGGGAGAGAGGGAGGGGCGGCGCTGGATTAGAGAGGAAGAGAGGGACAGGCGGCGCCGAGTCGAGGAGCGAGGAGCAGGTGGTGACCTTGACGCTCGGTGAGGAGGGAGGATTGACGAGGATGGATGGCGTCCCTAACGACCTCGGCGCTCGGCGAGGAGGGATGGTGCTCTCGATCCCCAACCAGCGGGGAGGAAGGGAAGAGGCGGCGACGCTTGATCTTGCGAGAGGAGAAAGGAAAGAGATCGCTCTGCTGCGTCACTGCTGTTGGAGGGGAGAGTTTATGGGTCATGTGACTTTCTACCGTAGGCAACCTAAACAGGCAAATGCATGAGGTGTTTGGGTAGTCTCTGTTGGAGATAGTCTTAGGGCAGATACATTACTACACGTAAGCGGTCTCATACACCATCTCATGTACTGATACGTAGGATTTTTTATGATATGGAGGAAAAAGAGAGAAGAGAGAGAATGAGGTCATTGCTTCGCGAAACAACTATCTTATGAGCTAAAATTTAGGAATATAAGACAACTATTTTATCATTATATGAGTTGTTGTCGTCATGCAACTCATATTCCTATTTTTACTCTTTCCATAAATTAAGGGATTGTGAGTTTCTATAAGATAACTTAAGAGGATAATCATTATACGTATGTTTTATTAAGTCGTATTAAATTACGTGGCGCTATATGAGACCGATTATGAACAACACCAATGTACCTGCCCTTAGACAGTGTTCCACGCAACTTCTCACCTTTCAGAAGCCATGTAATAATGCTCTTTGTCCATATCTAGTTTTTTTTTTGTATGCACTTCAAGTTTACTTACAAAAATGTTTTTTTGACCGAAGTCAACATAGGAACCTTATGCCTATTTTTTTTATTTTTTTAATAATATAGACTTGTTTAAATTTGCTCACACGGAGAGTTGAACCCAGGTCTGCTGGGTGCTATTCAGGTGCTCTAACCAGTAGGTTAGAGGCCCTTTTGCTCGCGAATTGCCTTGTAGTCAAATGATAGGATGGTCCAGTGGGATGCTAGCCATCAGGGTTTAAATCCTGGTGCTCACACCTTTTTCTGGGATTTTTTCAGGATTTACCGACGTTATACGTTAAGTGGTAAGCAACGTCCCCATCACAATGAGGCACCAATGGTTACTTCGCAAATCTTCAGATTTGCCAGGTGCTCAGTCCTTCAGAGGTACTTATAGGGGTAGGGGTAGGTTTGCGTACATCTATTCATAGGGGTGAATATGTGTGCGTGTTGTGAATGTCTGCGGTGTACTGTGTAATTCTAAAAAAAGAGGCCATTTCCTCCTTACAAAAATGTTAAAGCAGTATGCTGAGAAATTATTTATTTTTGTATATGTATTAATACAAACTACTCCCTCCGTTCCAATTTAGTTCACATTGACTTTTTTGGTTCATGCATTTTACTATGTACCTAGATAAATAATATGTCTAGATACATAGCAAAATGCATGAACCAAAAAAGTCAAAGTGAACTATAATTTAGAACGAAGGGAGTATTTTGTAATTTTAGAGGTTTATTAATCACAAGCCTATGATTTATTAATTATTGCTACATATAGAATATCTTCACCATCTATATATAGAACATTGTGCAGATGTTTATTTATTTTTGTAGGACACGCATACCTGCACACAGAAGCTCCACCATATGTATACACCGTGATTGCTGTGATGGAGGGAAGAATGGCTACTGTAGTTGTGATGCTTATCCTGGGATGTTTCGAGGCTCTCTCACAATGTAAGTGCACATCTTAAAATCTGTTGAACTATACCAATTATCTGGACTTTCGGAATATATTTTCAAGTAATACATATAAAGAGACCTTGTGCTCTTCTAAAAAATCTATTACCCCTCTGGTCCTCTAGCAATTATACTAACTAGTACTCGTGCAGCCCAGCACACAAATCCAGTTAAGAGCGACAGGATCCAACTTCGCGATTGCCAAAGAAGACACGTGTGGAGACAATATGTGCTTCTGCTGTCAAGATCAGTGCTACAACATAGTACATGAGTGCCGTAGTCATTGCTACCGAGCACCCGAAAGCGCTCCGGCACCGGCACCGGCACCGGCACCAACAATAATCAATAAGTCATTTCAGATAATGGAAAGTATGATCGACTTCACCCTCCAAAAAAAGGAGAAAGGTTACATTTTAACACCAGAGACAACAAGTAATAATTAGTATTATGGATGAATGTGATCATTTGCCAAGTGATAATAAATATGAGACTATTGCCAACTTGTTCTTAACTTGATGGGTCAATTTATACTTTTTTGCTTATATGTACTGTGGTTTCTTTGGGACTACGAGGCTCCACCAAATTCAGCTCCATGAAGTAATTAAAGGATCCCAAATACCATAAATACATGTAGTAGAAACTAACTTTTTCACAAATCTACTGGACAAATTGGTGTATTTGGTAATGACATAGAGCTCCTCGAGGATAGAAAACATATTCGTCCACTCCTCGGCTCGCGCGTTGACCCGCGTAATGCTGCCACCGTGTTGATTCTAGTAGCGCTCACGTTGGTGATGTACGCGATCTCTGCAAATCCGAAGACAATCGCGAAGCTAGGCGATGGACGATGGTGCGGGATGGTGGGAGAGGGCCAAAGCACGCGGAAGAGGGGTGGCAAGCAAGCGTCGCTGGCTTTCTTTGGCTAGCGACGGATATGCTATATAGATGGCTACTTTTAGAAGACGAGATGGACAATCTCTTGGAGTCCTATTTTGTTCTAAATTATTTTAGCACAATATTGTCCTAAATACACAATGCTAGGAATTTAGAAGTCTGTTGGAGTTGCTCTAACATAGAATGTTAACAAACGAACCTGTCTTCAGATGAGAAACAATCATAGCTAGCGATCACTAATCTCAGCAAACTAAGCCTATCTTAGTTTTGTTTAGACAAAGACTAAGCCTATCTTAGTTGGTTATGTTCTTTGAGGATCTGTGAATTTGAGTACTAAACTTACCATAACAAGTGGTATTTCTAAAATCAATGCTTGTCGTTCCAACTTTTTTTTTGAAATAGTGCGTTGCACGTTCTTCATTAAGAGAAATGGGAATAAAGTACACTACCGGTAGGCTTATCAGCGACTTGCCATAAGCTACACGGGTTGAACACTAACAATGATCACTGGCTTGAATGGTGTAGCTTAGAGTGGTGTACTAAGGAATTAAACTACGATGCGACTAACTCGACGAGGATACCAAATCAGTCGTCGAGCAAAGCTTCGTCTTCCGCCATGGACCCCCTAATGTGATCGGCGCCCAAGGGGAACATTGCATTCATCATTTCCCTCCTTGAAGCTATGGCCAGCTCGGCGAATAACGCGTGGAACTCAGAGTCGACAGAGGAGTTCGGCGTGTCCGAATTGACCTGGCCAGGCCGCCACTTGTTGAGCAGAACTCGCTTCGCCCACCTCTCCGGATTGGGATCATGGAGAGTCGCTTTGGCGGCCAGACGAATGCTGCGGCATGGAGTCCAGTTGTCGTCATGGGTCCTTCCGGTCCAGGCGCGCGGTGTATCTTAGATGAAAGGCTCCTACAGCGGCAGCCTCAACAAGGCAACGAATACTGATGTCGAGGCCTCGGAAGGTGGTGCAACCGGTGTGGGAACGGCCGACGGCGTGCACGGTGGAATGGCGACCCCGACGTTCGGTGCCGCTATGACCATCTCGTCCACCACCAGCTCCACAGTTGCATGGACGACCGTTAGTTGTGAGCCCACTGGCGCAATAACCTTGCCAGCCTCACCAGACGCCTCGCCATCCGCAAAGCAGAGCCGAGTCAATCGTGGCGGCGACGGAGGTTCCGACAGTGGCGGCCGGTCTTGCAACAAGGCGGTAGTCGGAGAAATAGGGTCCGCCAGTGCCACCCGAATCTCCAGAGAGGCAGGTGCTGGTGAAGATGGACCCACGATGAGGGAGGCCTCATGCTCAACGATCATCGGGTCGATCCAGGCAGGAGGCACTACGCCCTCGCACATCGCGATCGAGTGCAAGCGGGTCAGGAGAGGTGGCGGCATTGTCGTGAGGAGGCATGATGGCATTGACCCTCGTTAGCCGCTTGCCTCGACGGCGCCGGCACCGATGACGGGCACCAATGGTGCCGTCCATAGTCTCCTTTGTGGTTGAAGGGTTATGAGGGTGCTACGCTAGCCAGAAAACAAAACTTTTCAACCTCGTAAACCAGGATCTACTGCTAGTTACAGGTTACAGGATTACCACTAGACACGCAGGTGCAGCAGAAGACGACTCGATGTAGTCGTACACGTCGCAACAGGCAGTGCAGTTGTATGGTCGTCCGTCACCTCAGTCCCCTCGCGCGGTTCGTCCCAGTGCTCCAGATGCAGCACCTCCGAGGAATCTCACACGTGCAGGGAAGAAGCGATGCACCTCTGGATTGCTAGGTCCGCGAGGAACAGAAGGCGCGAGCATGGGGAGGGCGACTGTGGCTGCTAAAGGCGTGTGTAACCCTGACCACGTCCCTACCCCTTGCTTATATAGGCGTCCCCAATGAGCTCACGAGTTGGAGGCCCATTAGTAACCCTAAGCCTTATCTAATTCAGTTCCAACCCAAATTAGGCTTCCAGCCCCTTAAGCGTGCGACCCTATGGGTTCACGCACACATTGACATGGGTCGAGTACTCCTACTCGCCCAATAGTTGACAGCGGCCTCTAGCAAGACGTGACAACTCCTATGTGCACGCAAAGATCATATCAGACAAACCACTACGACCACATACAAGTTATTCCCTTTGCCACTCGATATATGATTCAACTCATGGGTTAACACTTAACCCAAGCACGGCCATGCATTTGTTGATCCAATCACTTGAGTGATCCAGTGATATCTCTCTTGCGTAGAGAGGGGCAAATTCCATCTTGATTGTCTATGTCTCATAGCATGCTTCCCGACCACCCGAAGATCACCTTTATAACTACCCAGTTACGGAGCAGCGTTTGATAGTCCCTAAGTAGGCCGTTTCACATCTTGAGTACATACCATAATCTTAGGTCTAAGGACATAATGTACATGATGTGAATAGAGACTTTCTCATGTTGGGTCAGTCCAGCCTACATGTCTCACATGTGCCCACATTATTAGTTTGACATCTCCATGTCCATGACTTGTGAAACATAGCCATCAACTAATACATGTGCTGGTCTAATATTCAAGTGTGTTCTCACAAGAACACTGACTAGGGACAAATTTAGAATAACCATTCAAGTAATTGAGTTCCACAAACAATTCATATAATCGCCAATCAATACAAGTTGTCTATAATAGATATTCAATGAACACTTTATTAATCATGGATACAATCAGAATATCATCATCTACATGATTGGCTCTAGAGCATATTCCCAACAGTCTTCCACTTGCCCTAGAGTTAATCTCTTAGATGTCTAATCCCCATAGACCTCATGTGCGCCTCATGCTTAGGCTGTGGAAGAGCCTTTGTCAAAGGATCTGCTATATTTAAATCCGTATGTATTTTGCATAATTTGATCTCTTCTCATTTCACAAACTCTCGAATGAGATGAAACTTTCGAAGTACATGTTTGTTCTTCTGGTGATCCCTAGACTGCTTCGCCTATGCAATCGCCCCATTGTCATCACAATGTAAATTTAATGGGTCCAACGCATTCGGAAACACACCAAGATCAATGAGGAATCTCCTCAACCAAACACCTTCCTTTACAGCGCCAGAAGCTGCAATGTACTCGGCTTCTGCTGTAGAATCAGACACCGTCTCCTACTTGGAACTTTTCCAGCTAACTGCACCACCATTTATTGTGAACACAAAACCTGATTGAGATAGTGAGTTATCCCCGTCGGTTTAGAAGCTAGCATCGGTGTAACCGTTTACAACGAGCTCCTCACCTCCATAGATTAGGAACACATCCTTAGTCCTTCGTAAGTACTTTAGGATGTTCTTAACAAGCGTCCAGTGAGGTTCACCCGGATTAGCTTGGTACCTGCTCGCAACACTTAGAGCATATGAGACATCTGGACGAGTACATATCATGGCATACATGATGGAACCAACGGCCGAAGCATATGGAAGCTTACTCATGCGGTTACGCTCTTCATCTAATGAAGGACACTGCTTGTAACTAAAGCGCATACCATGTGACATAAGCAAGAACCCTTTCTTGGACTATTCCATGTTGAACCGTTTCAACACCTTGTCAATGTACGTGTCTTGGCTTAATCCTATTAGCCTTCTTGACCTATCTCTATAGATCTTAATTATCAAGATGTATGCTGCTTCTCCTAAATCCTTCATAGAAAAACTATTATTCAGTGAAGTCTTTACAGATTGCAACATATGAATATCATTCCCAATCAATAGTATGTCATCCACATACAAGATCAGAAACACAATAGCACTCCCACTTACCTTCTGGTAAACACAAGGTTCTTCTTCATTCTGACAGAAGCCAAACCCTTTGACTACCTCATCAAAATGAATATTCCAACTCTGAGATGCTTGCTTTAACCCATAAATAGATTTCTTAAGCTTGTATATCTTTCCAGCATTATTAGGATCAACAAAACCTTCGGGTTGTATTATATACACGTCCTCTTCTAAATACCCATTTAGAAAGACTATTTTAACATCCATCTGCCATATCTCATAATCGAAACATGCAACAATTGCTAGAATGATCCGAATAGATTTAAGCATCGCTACCGGCGAGAATGTCTCATCATAGTTAATTCCTTGAACTTGCCAAAAACCTTTTGCGACAAGTCGAGCTTTATAGACGTGAACATTTCCGTCCATATCCTTCTTCTTCTTAAAGATCCATTTGCTCTCTATGGGTCTAACCCCATCAGGCGGGTCAACCAAGTTCCAAACTTGATTGTCTCCCATGGAATCTATCTCGGATCTCATGGCACTTTGCCATTTCTCGAAATCTGGATCCATCATAGCTTTCGCATAATCTGCAGGTTCGTCATTGTCTAACAATAACAAATCCCCACGCAATGCGCGAAATCTTGCTGATCTTCGTGGTTGTGCCACGTGTGTCTCCACTGCCACGGGTGTCTCAACTTGCTCTGCTACATTAACATCACTCGTAGAGTCAGTCCCTACTGGCTCATCTTGAACTTCTTCAAGATACACCTTTTGTCCATTCTTTTCTCTTTTGAGAAACTCTTTCTCTAAGAAAACACCATTTTGAGTAACAAACACTTTGCCCTCTGACCGGTTATAGACATAATACCCTAAAGTTTCCTTCGGATATCCCATGAAAAAGCACTTGTCTGATTTGGGTTTTAGTTTATCTGATATAAGTCGTTTAACATAAACCTCACAACCCCAAATTTTTAGAAAAGACAAACTGGGACACTTACCGGTCCACATCTCATATGGTGTCTTAACTACGGACTTAGATAGTACCCTATTCAATATGAAAGTGGCTGTTTCTAGAGCGTATCCCCAAAATGATAAAGGTAGGTCCGACTGGCTCATCATAGACCAAACCATGTTCAACAAGGTCCGATTACGTCACTCAGACATGCCATTTCTCTGAGGCGTTCCGGGTGGCATAAGCTGTGGAACAATTCCACAACTCTTAAGATGATTGCTAAACTCATGACTTAGATATTCGCCTCCATGATCAGATCGCAAGGCCTTGATCTTCTTGCCACGTTGATTCTCTACTTCATTCTAAAATTTTTTGAACTTTTTAAATGTTTCATACTTATGCTTCATTAGGTAGACATATCCATATCTACTAAAGTCATTAGTAAAAGTTATAAAGTATTGAAATCCGCCTCTAGCTGTCGTGCTCATTGGTCCACATACATTAGTATGTACAAGTTCCAACAAGTTAGATGCCCTCTCAGGAAATCCTTTGAATGGCACCTTAGTCATCTTGCCTAGCAAGCAAGCCTCACATGTCTCATATGATTCAAAATCAAACGAAGTTAGAAGACCATCATCATGAAGCCTCTTCATGCGATTCTCACTTATATGACCCAAACGACAATGCCACATATAGATAGGACTTAACTCATTAAGCCAAGGCCGTTTAGCACTAACATGTAATATCCCAAATTTTTCATGTTTTCAAAAATAGCCAAAAGTGATTTAATTGCATTTTTGGTGAGCAATTAATTTTGACAAAATAAATGTTTTTAAGAAACAAAAATATATCATGGTAGAAACATGCTTAAGCATTCATGCTGGTGCATATTTTCTTGTGGTGGTGTTTGAATGCTGGTGCATATTTTCTTGTGGTGCTGTTTGAATTTGAATTGGATTTCAAAATACATTTGAAAATACAGTTGAAAAGGGGTTTGAATAAATGAAAAACCATTTCTTTCTCTTTCCCTCTTTTTGGCCTGATCAGCCCAAGCGGCCCGGTGGCCTCCTCTCCCCCCCGCACTCCTTCTAGCCCGCTCGACTACCGCGGCCCGCTTCCTCTCCGGCCCAGCAAGCCCACAGCAATGCCGCGCGCGCACCATCCTTCATGTTGGGCTGACAGGCCAGCGGCCCATTAAGACGCCAGCGCCGTCCGCACCGCGTTCGTCCTCTCTCTCTCTGGTTGACAAGCGGGATCCACCCCATCTCCTTCTTCCTTCGGCTCGAAGCCGAGTGGGGAGACCGAACCCGACCGCGTCACCCGTGCCGTCCACGCCAGTCGTACAGCCTCACCCTCGGGGCTATATAAGGAGTTAATCTACGCCGTAATCCTTAATGGAACCCTAACTCCAGTGCCGCTTTCGTCTTGAGCCACAGCAACCACCACGCGAAACCCTAGCCACCGCTAAAGCTCCATCGGAGCTCGCAATTGGCCGCAATCCATGGGTCAATTTTGTCGTAAGCTAGCATAAAAGCATCGCCTTGACCTTTTGTGCACATTGGTGCTCTCTCCTTTGGTTAATTTCGCTCACCATGAGCGCAACATGAGCTCCCCTTTTGAATGGTACCAGTCCTGTGCAAAACGATGGCCGGAAGCGTCGGATTGAATTACGCCGGCGAGCTTTCTTGCAGCCGTTCATGGCCGCCGCCGCGTCTGGCCTTCTTCTCCGGTAGCACGTCGTCGCCTGCCCCTCCGATCAAGTCCCGGCCGTCCATCTTGATACGGACGGCCAGAAACAGCCCGTAACCCTTCGGCTGACAGTTTTGCCAAAAACCCCCTGGGTTTTGGTCTATTCTATTAAGAGCCCTTGGTGCTTTCGTCAGAATACGTTTTCTCCACTGGAAAGCGTATTTTCTGTTAACAGATTCATAATACGCTTTGTCCACTGGAAACGTATTTTCCCTTTAGACAGAGCCAGAATACGTTTCCCTCATTGGAAAACGTATTTCCTCTTTATAGTTTTAAAATATATTTTCCTTTATTTATAGTTTTGCCATTATTCTCAAAAGCTTTTATCTTTCACGTTTTAACTCCGATTTGATCCGTTCAAATTCTGTTAGATTCATAATTTCGTAATCTACGTAGTAGTGCTACTGTTAAAGTATTTTGGACACTTTATATTTTTAGTCTATATTTAAGTATTTATTTGTCTATAGGAAATCTTTGAAAATTCATAACTTCGCCGTTATAACTCTGTTTTTGGTGAACTTGATGTATGTGCGATCGTAGCAGCGTGTAGAAGGGTTTTATAAGCTTTTTATTCTGTTTTGATGAGATTGGTGTATTGTTCCTCTAATAACTCTTTATTTGCTTCGTGTATGTATGCTCGATTGGATTGTCTGGTGTTGGTTGTTAATGTCGAGTTTAGACGGTGAGGTTTTGTTGAGCAAGGCTACTTTGAGGATCAGTAGGACCAGCAGGACTTTGTGAATCAAGGCAAGTATAGCATGGATCTTCCTTGTTACCTATTCACTATAAATAACAATTCATATGCATGTGTCTGTTTGATGACCCTAGAGTTTATAACTAGATTTGATAATCTGATTCCTTGAACCTTTTAGGTTGCATTGTGTAGTTATGATGCTAGTGCTCTAATGGTCATGATCTTATAACTTGATGTGTGTTATGCTATCAACGAAAACAATGACTTTTAACAAACACGAACTCTTGTCTGTAAGTGATTTATTGTGGATAATTCATACAGCTGCGAGGGCTATATGGCTCTAGCTCTAGTCACTTGTAGGCCCTTTTCTAGCTGGTTAGTGGTATGGAAGTTGGGGTATAGGACAGCCTCTATCCTTATGAGTATAGCCAGGAAGGATTGTACCATATTGGAAGGGGGTTCCTAGACATAATGTTTTCCGCATCTCTAATTGGTTAGGAGAACCTATAGGAGGCTTTATATGTTTTGTAGTGGTTTGGAAGTTATAAATTCACTCGGTTGCAAAACATGACTCACAGTGAAAGTGTACACCTCTGATCAGAGTTTAAATTAATATATTGTCTGTGCCCTTCGGTTAGGACGGCCTTGACACATTTACATTAAAGATAATGGTTCTCAAATTGTTAATGTGTTCATCTTAATGTCGTTATTGCTACACACTTGTTAATGTTATCTTGATCATGAGTATATGGGAATTTTCACTACCTTGATGCTATGCCTCAATATGATTAAGATATAAAAGCTAAATGCAGTCAAACAGTGTCAACTTATTTGAGCCTCATTAACCCATGTTATGCTTGTTGAGTACGGTTGTGTACTTACACTTGCTTTACTTTCAATTTTGAAAAATCCCAGATGGGTAACAGATGAAGGTTGGAATGAGAGCTATCGTGATGAGTACTAGGCTTGGTGTTCACCAGTTGATGTGTCCCTATGTGGAGCTTCCGCAATAAAGTTATATTAGTTATTTATTTGTTTATGCGTAATATTCTGTAATAAATATTAGTTCGTTATGTAACAAACAGGGTGAAGATACTATTTGTAATTTGTCATCCTATATGTGCGACTGTTCCTGGGGCACATATAAGGCTATTTATACATTCTATTTTATCCTTAAAAATGGAGTGTGACATAACATTACAGACAGGTGCATCATCAAGATTTAAAATAAATAACCCATTCACAATGGATGCAAAATCCATAAACACATCATTCTTTGAGATCACACAACCATTGTCTTTACTCGCAAATAAATAACCATCCTTCATCAAGCATGAAGGTGACACAATATTTTGACTTAAACTAGGAACAAAATAACAATTATTCAATTCTAAAATAAATCCTGACGGCAAGGAAAGTTGCATCGTCCCGACGTTCAATGCAGCAACTCTTGCATTATTGCCCATGCGGAAATCAACTTCTCCTTTCTCCACGCTTCTACTTTTTATCATTCCCTGCATCGTATTGTAAATATGAGCAACCGATCCGGTACCAAATACCCAAGAATTGATACAAGAGTTAGCGAGGAAAATGTTTATAACATGAACAACAAGAGTACAAGCAGTAGCAGTACCTTTACCGCCGACATCCTTCTCTAAGGACGCCAAGTACTCCTTGCAGTTTCTTTTCCAATGACCTTTTCCCTTACAATAAAAGCAATCTAAATTTGCAGATGGTCCAGCCTTGGCAGCAGATGGGTTTGGCTTAGAGATCTCATCTTTTGATACGGGGTGTTGGCCCAACCTTTTCGGTAGGATCGAAAGATAACTAACCCGTGCAACCTGACGATATCGACGGCACCAACAGCAGCTCGACGGCTACCACCTGTGACAAAGATTTCACCTAACCACACGCTTTGGTCGTGATCTACCTGAACCATGCAAGGTAGAGGTCTTGCTCTTGCAAATCACAAGGAAACACAAGGACAAGTGGTAGAGAAAAACTCCCAATCCTCAAGGGGGCAACTATGGCACAACCCTAAGGACAAGAGCACTTGGCTTCTCTATTTTTCTGAGTTTAATTCATGTTTAGGGTTTCTAGGGTTCCTTGGGGGTTATTTATACTAGGAACATCCCTCCTAGTTGGGCTTTGGGCTGCCTAAAGTTGGCCCAGTCTGAAAATTGTCACTCTGGACAGTCTGTAGCAAAATAGGCATATCTCCCTCCACATAGATCCAATGAAGGTGCCATCTGTTGCATATGAAAATAGACTTCACAAGCTTTCCATACATATATAATACTTGGGGTGGAACCTCTTGAATTAGTATAGACTTGGCTCGAAAGTTGAAAGACAGAATGTATCCAGCAGCTCATCATCTCCATCTTCCTCCTTTGGAAAGTGACCTCCTCCTCCTCCCTTGTCATGGCTCATAGCTGAGAACAAGTAAGGCACATCCATTAAGTAGTACATTATTCTTAGGAGAAAGAGATTCATAATGATTAAGGAGCAGATTCACCTTGGTTTGTAATTGTCGCATCCTTGCCCGAGTCATGGGTCCTTTGTTGAAATTGCCGGCTTGTTCTTCTTCATGGGCACGAGGTTCATTGTGCTCTCCATCATGGTTCAGCATGGGCTCATGGGAGATGTCCTCATCATCCTCCCCTTCTTGGAGAAGAGTCGACCTCAACTCTGTTTCTTCAGGACCAAAGAAAGGTGACAAATCTGTAATGTTGAAAGTATTGCTGACACTGTATTCATCTTCTGGAAGCTCAATCTTGTAGGCATTGTCATTGATCCTTGAAAGAACCTTGAAAGGTCCATCTCCACGTGGCATCAATTTAGACTTTCGCTTCTCAGGAAATCTGTCCTTTCGAAAATGCACCCAAACTAGATCACCCGGGTTTAAGATTAGCTTCTTGCGATGCTTGTTGGCCCTTGCAGCAATTTGCTTGGACTTCTTCTCAATCTCTTCCTTGGTCTTCATGTGGATTTTCTTGACATATTCAGCATGCTTTGAGGCTTCCATGTTGGCTCTCTCTTGGAGGGGTAGTGGCATCAAGTCAAGTGGAGTTATCGGCTTGAACCCATAAACAATCTCAAAAGGGCATCGCTGTGTCGTTGAGTGAACAGCCCTATTGTAGGCAAACTCCACATGTGGCAGGCAATCCTCCCATTCCTTCAAGTTCTTCTTAATCATGGCTTGTAACATCATGGAGAGAGTGTGGTTGACCACCTCCATTTGTCCATCCGTTTGTGGGTGACAAGTCGTTGTAAACAACAGCTTTGTCCCAAGCTTGGCCCACAAGGTCTTCCAAAAATAGCTCATGAACTTCACATCATGATCTGAAATGATGGTCCTTGGAACCCCATGTAGCCGCACAATTTCCCTAAAAAACAAGTTAGCTACATGCGACGCATCATCGCTCTTGTGACATGGAATGAAATGTGCCATTTTGGAGAACCTATCAACAACAACAAAAATTGAATACCTCCCCTTCTTAGTCCTCAGTAACCCCAACACGAAGTCCATGCTTATGTCTTCCCAAGGTGAATTAGGGGTGGGGAGTGGAGTATACAAACCGTGGGGTTGCAGCTTTGACTTGGCCTTGTGACAAGTGATGCATCGCTGCACAAACCTCTGTACATCACGCCTCATTTTAGACCAATAGAAGTATCACTCAGCATCAAGTACGTCTTCTCTCACCCCAAGTGTCCCATCAATCCACCCTCATGTGATTCCTGCAACAAAAGCAAACGAAGGGACGAATCTGGAACACATAATTTGTTAGCACAGAATAAGTACCCATTATGCAAATGGTACTTATCCCAACCCTTTCCATCTTGACATTTTGAATATGGATATGAAAATTCACGATCAAAGGAATAAAGTTCCTTTAGTCCCTCCAATCCAGGGACTTGGACACCCAAATGAGTAAGCAAAGTGTTCTTTCGTGACAAGGCATCAGCAACAACATTTTCTTTTCCCTTCTTGTACTTGACAATGTAGGGGAAAGACTCAATGAATTCTACCCACTTGGCATGCCTACGGTTCAGTTTTTCTTGGCCCTTCAAATATTTTAATGCTTCATGATCAGAGTGAATAATAAACTCTTTGGGCCAAAGATAGTGTTGCCATGTTTCAAGCACCCGAACTAGAGCATACAATTCTTTGTCATAAACAGGATAGTTCAATTGAGCACCACCTAGTTTCTCACTAAAGTATGCTATGGGTTTTCCTTCTTGAATCAAGACACCTCCTATGCCTATCCCACTAGCATCACATTCAATCTCAAAGGTCTTATCAAAATTAGGCAACACAAGCAATGGGGCAGAAGTTAAACAATTCACTAACTCTTGGATAGCATGTTCTTGTGACTTACCCCATACAAATTCAACACCTTTCTTGGTTAACTCATTAAGTGGTGCAGCAATGGTGCTGAAATTCTTGACAAAACGGCGGTAGAAACCTGCAAGACCATGGAAGCTTCGAACTTGTCTCACATTGACAGGGGTAGGCCAATTTTTGATTGCCTCAACTTTGGATTCATCCACTTCTACACCCTGTCCTGAAACAATAAAGCCCAAAAATGCTACTCTACCAGTGCAAAAGGTGCACTTGTCAAGGTTAGCATATAATCGTTCAGCTCTAAGAACCTCTAACACCATTTTAATATGTTCAACATGTTCCTCTATAGTGCTGCTGTACACTAATATATCATCAAAATATACAACAACAAATTTACCAATGAAAGCTCTCAAAACATGATTCATTAAGCGCATGAAAGTGCTAGTGCATTAGTTAAGCCGAAGGGCATCACTAGCCACTCATATAACCCAAACTTTATTTTAAAAGCAGTTTTCCATTCATCTCCTTCCTTCATCCTAATCTGATGGTAACCACTATGAAGGTCAATTTTGGTGAAGATAACAGCACCACTAAGCTCATCAAGCATGTCATCAAGCCTAGGAATTGGATGACGATATCTAATAGTGATGTTGTTAATTGCACGACAATCAACACACATTCTCCAAGTACCATCTTTCTTAGGAACAAGAATTACAGGGACAGCACAAGGACTAAGACTTTCACGTACATACCCTTTGTCAAGTAGTTCTTGCACTTGTCGTTGAATTTCTTTTGTCTCCGTGGGGTTGGTGTGGTACGGTGGCCGGTTCGGGAGTGAGGTGCCTGGGATGAGGTCAATTTGATGTTCAATACCTCGAAGTGGAGGTAGACCAGCAGGTACCTCATCCGAAAAGACATCTTTGAAGTCCTGCAACACATCAGAAACAACACTAGGAAGAGATGTTATGTCGTTAGTGGGCTGATTGGGTTCTTTGTGCAACAGCACAAAGTGCAGCTGGTGGGGATTCTCTCTCATTTCTCTCATTTCAGATTTGGTGGCTATCATGACCATACCTTTCCCCTCATGCTCTCTCTTTCCACTCATGTTTGTTTTATGGCGCTCACTCATTGATTTTTGGACAGCACTAGTATTTTTCTTTTCTCTCTCTCACTCAATTTCTTTTGCATGTTGGCTGCTATGATTTGAGTGGGTTTCATGGGCAGTAGCTTCACACCTTTTCCTTGCCATTTTAGAGAGTATGTGTTGCTATATCCATCATGTAGAGCATGCCGATCAAATTGCCATGGCCTTCCCAAAAGCAAATGACAAACTGTCATGGGAACCACATCCCACTCAATGATGTCAATGTAATCATGTATGCCAAATGTGACCTTCACCATATGGCGTACTTTGACATCCCCACAATCATTAAACCATTGCACATGATAGGGATGAGGGTGTTTGATCATGGGCAGTCCCAATTTTTCACACATTTCACGACTAGCAAGGTTGTGGCAGCTGCCACCATCAATGATGACCTTGACCAACTTGTTATTCACCTTGGCTTGGGTCTGAAATAGGTTGCACCGTTGTGCCTTTGCATCATCCTTGACCTGAACACTCAAGGCTTTGGTGACCACAATAGTGTTGCCAATCTCAAAAGTGTAGCTCTCATAGTCACCATCTTCACCCTCCTGTGAGTCATCACACTTTTCATAATTAGCCGGTGGTGCATGCTCATCCTCACTAGCTGAATCATACTCACCATTTTCTGTAACAATCACCACTCGATTGTTAGGACAATCTTTGACAACATGTCCACAGCCCAAACACTTGAAACATTGAATGCCACTACTCCGAGAGGAACCTGTTGGAGTATTATTGGTTTTTGAGGGTGTAGGCCTAGCAGATTTATCATCATTTGGTGATGCTATTGATCTTTCAACAGTAGGGGACCGAGAATTAGAATTAGAACCAGCTCCAGAAGAGAATATATTGCGCCCCAAATTAAACCTTGCTGTTTTTGGAGCACTTGATGAAGCCCTAGAGCTGAAAGTTGAAGGCTTGCTTGGTCTAGCGTCATCTTGTAGTTGTCTTTCAGCCTTGTGTGCAATGTGCACTAGCTCCACCACATTATTGTAATTCTGAAATTCCACAACACGCTTTATTGGTTTGTTGAGGCCGGAGAGAAAAGGTGCCATGGACTGCTCTTCATCTTCATTTACACGAGCCCTAATCATAGCTTGCTCCATCTCCTTGTAATATTCTTCCACGGGACGACTTCCTTGCTTCAAGTTCTGCAATTGTCAAAAAGGTCACGCTTATAATGTTTTGGGACAAAGCGTGCCCTCATTTCTCTCTTCATTTCAGCCCATGTTGCCACTTGAGGCTCTCCATTTTTAGCTCTTTGGTTCTGGATTTGTTCCCACCAAATGAGTGCATATCCATCAAAGTCAAGGGCAGCCATATGTACCTTCTTCTCTTCTGAATAGTTGTGCATTTTCAAGATCTTTTCAACCTTCAATTCCCATGTCAAATAAGCATCAAGATCTGAAGTGCCTTCAAATTTTGGCATGCTGAATTTCAGTTTGCCAAACTTCTCTTCTTGGGGCTGACCTTCATTGGGGAACCTGTGCTGATAATCATCATTGTGATGCAAAACAAATGTATCTTCTTGTCTTGCTGTTCGGCCATCACCATCTCCACGCCCACGGCCTCTTCCACGACCAAAAGGAGCACCACCTACAAACCCACCACGGCCATGTCCTGGAACATGCCTTCTTCCTTGCTCTTCATGCTGCAATTGGGCTACAAACTCTTCATCAGTCTCATCAAGATCTTCATGCTGAACATTTGTAGCACCACCACTCTCCAAAGCCTTCACAACCTCAGCGACCATGTTGACCTGAAGTGTTCTCATATTCTCATTGAGTTGAGCATTGAAATCTTGCACCATCTTTTGCAATTGCTCTTGCGTGACATAATTGGGTGGTTCCTCACCTTCTCCTGCCATGGTTAGGTGGACAAACGCAACAATATCAAGTATATGTGTGTGGAAATCACTCAACCTCACCTTCTCTTACCACTGCAGCCCTTATGTCTCCTTGATGAAAAGCGAGCTGCACATGCCTTGGTGGTAGGAGACACAACAAAGGTGATAGATCAAGCGAAATCAAAGTCAAAATGCATCCTAAGCATAAGTATATATGTGGGTCTTAGAAAGGCTATAATGTGGAGCTTGGTAGGTTATTTATGTGGAGTGGAAATCTAAAAATTCAAGCTATTGTAAAGTTAAGTAACAATCCAACTGCGACCAAGTTTTGTTGCTGAGTTGAAAACAAGGATATATGAAAGATATGGTCCACAACTCACACACAAGGATGTTGAACTTGGTGCAGCCAAAGGATACCAAGCCAAGCTGAAGGAAGGCTCAAAACCTTTGAAGATATGTAAAAATGCTAGCTGATTGCTCACAAGGTAAAAATTATTTCAGATTTGCCCAACTTTTAAAACACAAACTAAGGATTTCAGCACTTGAACTTTTTCTTTTTCTTTCTTTTTTTTCACACTTTTGCTACTGAAATCAGCACGTTATGATTTATAACATTGAAGTTTTGGTAACTAAACTTACTTTCACTTTATGAAACATGTAGAGAGGATTTTTGCTGGTGGTTGAAAGTAGATCTTCGCTGGCGGTTTCTGATCCGTTGAGCCAGCAAAAATGGTAGCTTTGCTGGCTGTTTGAAGTGGATTTTTACTGGCGGTTCCTTTGTATGTTTCAGCCAGCAAAGATGGATCCTTCCAAGGCAAGCAACCTTACACAGATTTTCAGCAAGCAAAGAACAAACACTAGATCTGAACGGGATTGAGGAAGAACACAATGATTAAAAGACAAAACAAGGGAAATGAAAGGGAAAACACACAAATCAGAGTGGGGAAAACAATGGGGATAAAAGGGGAACACAAAGAAACACAAGGATTCAGCAACCAAACTCGATCTATTGGACTAGAACTTAACCAAACTCACTGAAATTTCAGATCGGGTTTGAGGTAAGGCTTTTTTTTTTGGTATTTTTGGTTTTATGGCAGCAAAGTAAAGGTAAAGGGTAAAGATCCTACTGAAACAACCGAAGCTTTGATTACCAAGATGATACGGGGTGTTGGCCCAACCTTTTTGGTAGGATCGAAGGATAACTAACCGTGCAACCTGACGATATCGATGGCACCAACAGCAGCTCGGCGGCTACCACCTGTGACAAAGATTTCGCCCAACCACACGCTTTGGTCGTGATCTACCTGAACCACGCAAGGTAGAGGTCTTGCTCTTGCAAATCACAAGGAAACACAAGGACAAGTGGTAGAGAAAAACTCCCAATCCTCAAGGGGGCAACTATGGCACAACCCTAAGGACAAGAGCACTTGGCTTCTCTATTTTTCTGAGTTCAATTCATGGTTAGGGTTTCTAGGGTTCCTTGGGGGTTATTTATACTAGGAACATCCCTCCTAGTTGGGCTTTGGGCTGCCTAAAGTTGGTCCAGTCTGAAAATCGTCACTCTGGATAGTCTGTAGCAAAATGGGCATATCTCCCTCCACACAGATCCAATGAAGGTGCCGTCTGTTGCATACGAAAATAGACTTCACAAGCTTTCCATACATATATAATACTTGGGGTGGAACCTCCTGAATTGGTACAGACTTGGCTCAAAAGTTGAAAGACAGAATCTGTCCAGCAGCTCATCATCTCCATCTTCCTCCTTTGGAAAGTGACCTCCTCCTCCCTTGTCATGTCTCATAGCTGAGAACAAGTAAGGCACATCCATTAGGTAGTACATTATTCTTAGGAGAAAGAGATTCATAATGATTAAGGAGTAGATTCACCTCGGTTTTTAATTATCGCATCCTTGCCCGAGTCATGGGTCCTTTGTTGACATTGCTGGCTTGTTCTTCTTCATGGGTACGAGGTTCATTGTGCTCTCCATCATGGTTCAGCATGGACTCATGGGAGATGTCCTCATCATCTTTAGCCTTGCCCTTCTTCTTCCTCCAAGAATTGCCCTTCCTCTTAAAACGAGGTCAGTTCTGGATCGCCAACACTTGGCTATTGCCGGCAGCTTTCTTGATGTCGGCCTCTGCTGTTTTCAGCATGCCACACAATTCATTCAAGCCCCTCTCCTCTCCATGCATATGGTAGTTCGAGATGAAGTTTCCATAGCTGGCCGGAAGTGATGCAAGAATGAAATCAGCAGCCAACTCTTAGCCAATTGGGAAGCCTAGCTTCTTCAACCTCTGAGTGTAACCAACCATCTTGATTACATGTGGACCAACAGCTGCACCCTCTGCTAGCTTGGTTTCTACGAGCGCCTTAGAGACATTGAACCTTTCAGTCTACGCTTGAGTTTGGAACATATCTTCAAGCGCCACGATCATATCTTCGCTGAATGATTGTTGTCGAACTGCATCTGCAGATCAGGTTCCATACAAGCAAACATGAGGCAACTCACTTCAAGATCCGCATCACATGCTTTCTTATAAGAGTTTTTCTCAGCAGCAGTTGTATTTTCATCATGCTCATCTGGTAATGGGGTGTCTAGAATTTCTTCCTTTTTCTCAACCCTAAGAACAATTCTCAGGTTGCGGATCCAATCCGCGTAATTTGTTTCATTCAACTTATCTTTCTCAAGAATTATACGCAAAGAAAATGGTTGATTGCGAGCGGCCATCTACAACAAAAATAATGTAAAATACTAAGACAATGTATCCATAAAAGAGTAAATTATATCAAAATAAAATCTACTCCCACTAAAATTAATATCTCTCAATTGATACTTAGTGATTCAAGACCCACAACTAACAAGTCAACTAGTGAGCTTTAGCATCACCGCTAGAAGACATGGTAGATCGGTAAGCAATACTTTTCTAATCATATCACATTGACTCTTGTTGTTGGGCAGCATCTCTATGCTACGCTCAACCTACCCATGCTTCAAGGTCCCTAACCGTTAGGATGACCTTGTTTAAGTAACCAAACCTTCTTGCAGTAAGTATCCGATACGAACCTGCCTAGTCAAGGAAAACCAGTGACACCCTAATTTTATAGACCCACCATCGATTATACAAGACTTATGACAATGTAAGGTTTCGGGAAGCATTTAACTTAAACATTATTGAGGGATTGTTCTACTTCACTACCGCACTCATGTAGACAAAAACATAATAGCATGTGAAAGTAGAACATAGTAAGAACGGCATAACACAGACATGACTTGGTATAGCCCATTATTCCTTTGGGGATCTCTATCTCCATCAATCTGTGCATCACGGTTATCTCCATCTCCATGATTCGAGTATGCCATCCTTCAGTGATGATTCCGCCAAGACTAGCTACTACTAGCGCAAGTAAAATAAAATTACATAGTCACGGATAGATCATCACAGATTGGCACACAGGCCATTACATCAATTTTGACAATATGTTTGTGGCTCCTGCCCATATTGTCCTCATGACATGCAAGCCATGAATTAAATACATACATGCATCACATACACATAAGGGCTATACCAGCCATCAATACCTGTAAAACAGAGTTATCTGAATCCGACGTCTAATCTCGCAACGCAGAAAACTCTATTTTTTAAGCCTTATTTAGCAATTCTAATTTCACTGAATGTGGTGAAGTGATAGAGAACCAGATGTAAAATTTTGTTCTCTATGATTTTTATTTAGAGTTCATCTCAATCCGAGTTACGGTTCAAAAATTACGGTTGTTTTACCGAACAACACTTTTCTCGACAAACCAGCTTCCGGCAGTAAATTTCATCTACCAACGCCGCGCATCATATGCGCTTGGAACTTGACCTAGGTTCAATTCGATCAATCTGATTAATCTCTAACTCGCCATGACTGGATTTACATGAATCACTTAGCTCGGATGGCGGAATTCTGACCAGTACGAGTAGATCGTTTCAAGACCAACACGGCAAGATGACGAACCAAGGTTAGAGACTCATCTACAACCACGCATATCACCATATGCACAAAACCAAACCTATAACAAGGTAGTAACGGCTCCGATACCACTGAAGAGTTATGAGGGTGCTACGCTAGCCAGAAAACAAAATTTTTGACCTCATAAATAGGATCTACTGCTAGTTACAGGTTACAGGATTACCACTAGACCCGCAGGTGCAGCGAAAGATGACTCGATGTAGTCGTACACGTCATAGCAGGCAGTGCAGTTGCATGGTCGTCCGTCACCTCAGTCCCCTCACGTGGTTCGTCCCAGTGCTCCAGATGCAGCACCTCCGAGGAATCCCACACGTGCAGGGAAGAAGCGATACGCCTTTGGACTGCTAGGTCCACGAGGAGCAGAAGGCGCGAGCGTGGGGAGGGCGATGGCGACTGCCAAAGGCGTGTGTAACCCTGACCGCGCCCCTACCCATTGCTTATATAGGCGTTCCCAATGAGCTCAGGAGTTGGAGGCCCATTAGTAACCCTAAGTCTTATCTAATTCGGGTCCAACCCGAATTAGGCTTCCAGCCCCTTAAGCGTGCGACCCTATGGGTTCACGCACACATTGACATAGGCCGAGTACTCCTACTCGCCCAATAGTTGATAGCGGCCTCTAGCAAGGCGTGACAACTCCTATGTGCACGCAAAGATCATATCAGATGAACCACTATGACCACATACAAGTTATTCTCTTTGCCACTCGATATATGGTTCAACTCGTGGGTTAACATTTAACCCAAGCACGGCCATGCATTTATTGATTCAATCACTTGAGTGATCCAGTGATATCTCTCGCGCGTAGAGAAGGGCAAATTCCATCTTGATTGTCTATGTCTCATAGCATGCTTCCCGACCATCCAAAGACCACCTTTATAACTACCCAGTTACAAAGCAGCGTTTGATACTCCCTAAGTAGATCATTTCACATCTTGAGTACATATCACAATCTTAGGTTTGAAGACATAACGTACATGACATGAATGAAGACTTTCTCATGTCGGGTCAGTCTAGTCTATATGTCTCACATGTGCCCACATTATTAGTTTGACATCTCCATGTCCATGACTTGTGAAACATAGCCATCAACTAATACATGTGCTGGTCTAATATTTAAGTGTGTTCTCACAAGAACGCCGACCAGGGACAACTTTAGAATATTCAAGTAATTGAGTTCCACAAACAATTCACATAATCGCCAATCAATACAAGTTGTCTATAATGGATATTCAATGAATACTTTATTAATCATGGATACAATCGAAATATCATCTACATGATTGGCTCTAGGGCATATTCCCAACAGCGGCTCCATCCACGCCACCGCGTGGGGCGCATGGGCCACGCCCTGGCGGTGTTGACATCGACCAAGCTGGATAGAGGATCTGCCCAATCATGATAGGTGTCGCATGAGACGGATCCGACGCGCCACCATCACCATCCACAACTCTCACACCGATGTCGATGTCATGGGGTTGGCACGCTCGTGAGCCAGCATGCCTAAGAACTCTAGCAAATCGCCAGAGAACGAGCTCCTACACGCGGCCTGCAGAAAGGCACCTGGGCAGACGACCATGGCGATGCACATAGTTTGCCGCCTGGTTCCTTGTGCTGAGGCAAAAGAGACAACGGGACGGGGAGGTGCACTGGGCGGCGATATGACCCCTTGCCAGGCAGTTGAAATATAGCCCAATGAGCGGGGTTGGAACCGGCCACCGAAGGCGAGGATGACACAGGGCGTGACGGCGGCCACGCCGATGGCTCTCGACAAGAGTGGAGCCGTCGTCTTCAGGAGCCGTAGCCATGCTTGAACATAGTGTAGATGCGTCTGGGTGGGTGAAGATGTTGTCGCGCCAAGACTCTCGCCTCAGGAAGCGGACCAAGTCGACGGTGCACAGGTACACGCAACGTGGGCTCCCGTTGTGGCCGTGATCGACGCCTCCACTGGGGCCGCCGCGATCCTCCTCCTGCGCTGCCAGCGTTGACAACTGTGGCTGGGTGCACACCCTCCCTCGGTATCCATGGAGGGTTAGGCTGCGTCGTCAACGGGGTTCGTAGCACTGGCCGGAGGCGGGGACGCGCGGCGTGAGGCGTGCACTTCCCGCTCCCCCTCCTCGTCAAAGGAGTCTCATGCCAACACACTTAGGCCTTCGGGTGGAGGTGGTGAAGAAGGCCAAGGTGGGGTCTTCGTCGTTGGAGGCATCCTCGAGGATGACAAGCTCCTTCATCCACCAGTCAGCAGCGGTGGCCGTGGTGGCGATGCCCTCAGCCCCCGTGGATGGGGAGGCGCGGGCGGAGGGAGGCGGCGATGAGCTCGGGGCGGATGGGCGCACCAGGACAATGTCGGGATCCGGCCGACTCAGTGAGCATGGCGGGTGGCCGAGCTGCTGGCCGACCACCTCCATGGGTAACGCGGACGAGCAGGGACTTGGCGAGGGCAATGACGGCGTGAGGGCAGAGTCCATGGCTCTGGCCTCCACCATGAGCGGCACGTCGAGCAGGGGCATGGCTCTGGCCTCCTCTACGAGCGGCACGACGAACAGAGGCGACGAGCTCATGACCGCCACTGGCTTGGTCGACAACTGCGCAAGGGGGCGACGACAGCAGCGGCGGCGCGAGGGCCGGGGCCGCAGTTCGCGCCTCGCCCATGGGCGGCGCGAGCTGCAGGCAGGCCACTATCGCCGGCCATTGCCCCGGCGTCCGTACGGCGGGCGGAACGCCGCCAGGTGCCGATGTGCTGCCCGCAGCCGCGGATCCGAGCTCGCCGGCGCTGGATCCGGGGACCCCCAGCCGGAGCGGCAGCTGCACCTCACCGAAGGCCACGGCGATGTCGGTCGACGCGGGTGACGGCGTCTCCGCATGGGGGAGCTGAGGGGAGCAGGGAGAAGGGGAGGGAGAGGGGAAGAGGGGGAGGGGGGCGACCCCTCCGTCAGAAGTCGATCTTTATAATGTGCAACTAAATTTGGAATATATTCAATAGAAGCATCATAATCCATGGAAGAAACTTGCGGCCGTCGCATCTCCTAGGCCTTATGAGATTCATTCTCATACACGGCATGCCTCCTCAAGAGAGAGGGAGTGACGATACAGACAACGCAGACGAGGGGTGGACATGGACGTCTTCTATATCGAGCAGCGCCGTGGATCTGGCGCAGATAGGTGTCAAGGTGACGGTCAGCACGGCCGGGCGGTTGGCGGACATGAACGTTCGGAACAAGTCCGTCTTCGGCGAGCTCTCTTTGTCTCCGGTGTTCATCAATGACGTCGTCGCCTGTTACCTCGTCAACTTGGCAGCGCTAGAGGCGGCTACGGCTAGCACCGCCTCGAGCTATGCGTCTGATGGCTACGTCGTGAGCTCGTACATGTCGGTGCTGGCGATGCTCATGGACAGCGAGGAGGACGTGCACGAGCTCCGGAGGAGGGGCGTGCGGTGCAGCCACTTAAGCCACTTTTTTTTAGGACTTATTAGGAAGCAAACGATAAATTATTTAACTATACATACAAGTACAAAAAGAGGAAATAGTACATGACACAAATGATTTATGACATGACTCGAAAAAAACAACGCATCACACCTACTTGAGCTGCTCGTAACCTTTTCTGGAGTAGCCACGAACGAAGCTTTTAAGATGGGCCATCTGCTCAGAAGAAAGCTTACTAGACGTGGGCATGGCGAGGAACGTCCCTCGCCATGAGGGCCACCGTTGGGTACTCCGACATGTGAAGCTTCACCAGCCGAGAATGTCAAAATATTAATCCTGTGTGTCAGGGGCGACGTCATCTTCCAGGTAGCGATCCAGTTCCTTCTCAAAATCCATGTAGTTATTTACATTCCTCATCAATATGTCCCGTGGCATTCTGAAAGAATCTGCAGGAGCAAGAACGCTGCTGCCTTGTGCTGCCATCCCAGCAATGACAAGTTGTTCCGTATCGTGATTCATTTCTCGCTCGACACCCCACTGATTCCGTCTTCAAACTGACATAATCTTCCACAGATTCGATCTTGATTCTTCTTGTTACGTTGGAGATGCTCTGTGCAGCCTTGGATGAAGTATATGCCCTCTGGAAGGCGAATTTTATGTATGTGAGCTTGTATCTGGGGTCTACCACTAGTGGTGGTGAGTGGTGACCATACAGGGCATGCCGGTTCTATCAACTTCTCTAGAATGCATTTGCAGTGGAAAGAGCATCTGCTGCATCATCCTTTCCTACACCAGGTTCTGACTGGACGACTTCGTTCAACTTAAACAACTCTATAAGAACAAGTTTTGATGCGGGACTGTTGGGGGCAGGAATTCTTTGAATGCCGTGATACAGTCCATCCCAAACCTTGTAAATTACTGCCTCTGTTAATTCTGTATCCATGTCTGAAATTGTGCTAGAAAGTAGAATCATCATTCCGAAGAAATTTCAAGGAACAGAAGATGCACTACTTTGTAAATTTGGGAGGATTATTAATCACAAACATAGGAGTTATTAATTACTTTTGAGTGAAAAGGAGTTATTAATTATTGTATATAAATTTATATTATATACTTGGTAATGTCCCTGTGATTGACTCTCGTTATAGATAGAATGCCATTATTATTAGACATGGAATTCGGAAATAATATAAGGAAGTCATCAATGGCTATCAGCATAAAATTGATCAGGACTAAACTCATAGCATCTACTAGATGTAGTAATTTATATTCCACTAGAGATATGCATCGGAATTATGTGAACTATTTTGTGATTTTGGAGGATCATTAATCACAAGCCTAGGAGTTATTAATTATATTTTAATGTATAGAATATCGTTACCATCTATATATAGAACATTGTGCAGGATGTGTATGTTTATAGGACACGCATACCTACACATAGAAGCTCCCCCCATATATACACCGTGATTGCTGTGATGGAGGGAAGAATGGCTACTGTAGTTGTCATGCTTATCCTGGGATGTTTCGTGGCTCTCTCACAATGTAAGTGCACATCAAAAAATCTGTGAACTTCCAATTTTCTGGAATTTTGAAAGATATATTTTTCTAGTGTATATATATAAAGAGACCATTGTGCTTGCTCTCCTAACTATTTATACCCCTCTTGATGCTTGACGGGTTATTCATCTTACAATAACAATTTACTACTGTGCAGCTCAACACGCAAATCCAGTCGAACCTCGTTGTTATTGCCAACGCTACATCTGCTATAACGATAAGTGCTTCTGCTGCCATGGCCTTGGCGCCCCGAGCCCTGGAAGACTATGCTACAAGACGGAAGATGAATGTAACAGAAATTGCTCATGCCGAGCACCAGAAAGCGCCCCGACACCGGCAATAACTGATAAGTCCTTTTAGATAATGGAAAGTATACGATCGACTTCATTCAGAAAAAAAAGAAGCAGACGAAAAGTTGTCAAATTTTGACCAGATAGGACAATTAATAATGAGTATCATGGATGAATGCGATCACTAAATGTCCATTTTGTCCAGTGATAATAAATATGAGATTGCTAAAATATTCTTATCTTAACGGCTCAATTTAGACTCCCTATATACTCTTCGTACACACGTGTAGACAAAACATGCCGACCAACAACCCCACCTCCGGTGGAACCTCCTCTCGCCACCGTCCGCAGCTCCGCGCCATGCCCCTGCGCTTGTCCCGGTCCTTGTGCCTCCACTGCTGCCGCCTATTCTCTTCCATGATGCCCACATGGGACACCTGCCAGTTGAACCACATTTGAAGATCCTCCCGGTCCACGTCTTTGTCGCCTAGGTCTACTTTTGCGTTGCGGTACTTTGGGTTGACCGTTGGCGCTAGGGAAATTCAGGCGGGAAATCTTCCGCGCCCACCAGGGTGGCGCCTAGCCGGCTGCCGACCACCCCACCTCCATGTCGCTCATGCATTGTTCTTCTTCAACCTTGCGACGCGATTTCAGCCCAGCGCGGCCCATCGTGGCCCACCACCGAGCTCCTCTCCCTGCGATGCCCAGCGCCTCTACCGCGCCGGCGACCTAGGGGTTTCGGCAAGCTCATCCCTCGTCGGCGACCTCACCCCCACCTCCATCTCCATTCCCCGGGTATAGAATGGCCGGCCGGTCGGGGGGAGGTAGGGAAGACAGGTGGTGGGGATGCAGGCGGGTAGCTTAGGGTGCCCTGGTGGTGGGGGACGGCGGTCGGGCCAGGCTAGGGCGGGGGCGAGCATGACCATGGCGGCGGCGGCGGGAATGGGGGTGGGAAGGGTAAGATGGCGGCCGCCGCGGTCCGGCGGACCCTAACCCCCGCAGCGGGGCGGTGGATGGCTAGGCGGCGGGACAGTGCCGGCGCGAGGAAGAAGAACGGTGCAGCGTCGGGGAAGGGTCGAGGAAGAAGAAGCCTGGTGCGGTTGATGCTTGATGGGCCACGGAGATCGCCCATTTCGAGGTGGTCGGCGAGATTTGGCAATTGGGGTGGTCGGCGTGTAGCATGACCCAATTCAGACGGGGTCATTCAATCTTTGATTTGCTGAACTTTTGTGATACTAGTTTAAACGCCTACGAAATGAGAGAATGCGGAGGCAAAACTTAATTGTAATATTCAAACCTCCCGGACATGCGCTTGGCGTTTTGTAAACCTATCCTACTTAATACAATGATGCCCAAACCTTTGAGAATAAAAAATAATAGCTTAATTCCTTTTGAATTGAACTAGAGGTCCCGGTTCAAGTTTCCAGTTTCTAGTATCTGATTTCCTCTGTTCTTAAATGTAGCTTCTTGCTCTTTTCCACAGCACTTAATGTTCTCGTGTGATCCAAATTTCTGTTTTCGCTGTGTTTGAAAATTTTCTAATTGTTCCTAGGGTCAACATATCACAAGTTGGTACGTGTGATCAAAACAACGAAAAGAGTCAAGTGGATTGAATTTGGGATGTAGGCTAAGTTGGTTCTCCCCGAGATTTTTACTGGCCCCTATTCCGCGCCCCTTTTGGTCGTCTACTCTGTCCTTCAATATATAGCTGAATGTCGAAACATTTGCCGAGCTACGCTCTTTTCAAATGTTCCACAAAAAATAAACCAATAATCTGTCGTAATCTCGCCGTCATCAAGTCAAGGCTGTCGACGTGATACGAGTATGACATGCTTCTGCTAGCCGCCTGCTATTCGTGCATACTGTACTGCGCTTCCAGGGGTTGCAATAGTCGTTGCGATTGTCAAATGATATTTATTGTATTGACAAATCCTGATATTGACATTGTCATGTTCCCCGATATTGCAGGCCACAAATATATGCTTGAGATGTTCACCTTCTATAAATGTGGTGGGGGTGTTGAAGCTTGTAACGGCAGATAGTGCCATGGAGTGCCTTCCCTGTTTGCTCTTCTGAACTTGGCCATCGTCCTCCAGTTCACATACACTACCAGTAGCAGCTCCAACATTTCAAACAACGACCTCCGCATCCTCCTGTCGTTCAGATCATTGATAACAAAAGATCCCTCGAGTGCACTGTCATCCTGGAACGCCGACAGCAACAGCACCTCCCATGGATTCTGTGGATGGACCGGGGTGACATGCAGCGGCCACCCGAGCCCTGGGCGTCATGTCACCGCCTTGCGTCTGAGAGGTCTTGGCCTCATCGGCACCATGTCACCACACCTAGGTAACCTCACCCAGCTTCGTGTGCTTGATTTTTCGGACAACAAGCTTCAAGGCAACATCCCTCCTTCCCTTGACAACTGCTTGGCACTACATGAGCTTAACCTGAGCACCAATATTCTGACTGGCACCATTCCTCCCTCCATGAGTCACTTGTCAAAGCTTGTTGTTTTCAACATAGCCAAAAACAACATCTCGGGCCTTGTCCCTTCTTCATTTGCAAACCTCACCGCGATCACTATGTTCAGTGTTTATGATAACTATGTGCATGGGAAGATCCCACCATGGCTGGGGAACATGACCAGGCTAACATATTTGAACTTTGCTGCGAACATGATGAGTGGCCATGTCCCACCAGCTTTGTCAAAGCTAGCCTACCTTGAGCAGCTACGTATAAGTTCCAACAATCTACAAGGTTCCATTCATCCATCCTTGTTTAACATGTCACGTCTTGAAGGCTAAGCTGTCAGGTTTTCTGCCTCCAGATTTGGGCTTTACACTCCCCAATCTAAAGGAATTTAAAGTATTCTACAACAGCTTTGAAGGCCAAATTCCAGCTTCCCTTGCAAATATGTCCCTTCTTGAAATGTACAACCTCCATGGAAACAGATTCCGTGGACGAATTCCACCAAACCCTGGTGTGAATGGCCGTTTGACGGTGTTTGAAGTGGGTAAAAATGAGCTCCAAGCTACAGAGCCAAGGGACTGGGATTTCCTTACTTCCTTGGTTAACTGCAGCAATTTGATGTCCTTCAATATTCAAGAAAATAACCTTTCTGGCGTTCTTCCAAGCACAGCTGCCAATCTCTCACAAGAGCTTCAACATCTTTTAATGGGAGGAAACAGAATTTTTGGGAATATACCAGCTGGAATAGGAAGGTATTACAAACTCAGATTCCTAGAGTTCTCAGCGAACCTCTTCACAGGAACCATACCTAGGGATATCGGAAAACTTCGCGACCTCCACCTACTTTTGCTAGATCAAAATAAACTATATGGGGAAATTCCATCGCTGTTAAGCAATCTTACACAAGTGAATTTATTTAATTTGTCTAACAATTATCTGGAAGGCAGAATTCCAACAACTCTTAGGAATCTTAGCATGTTGAACTCCTTTGATATCTCCAATAATCACCTTAGTGGACCAATCCCACAAGAGATCATCAGCATTTCGTCCCTAACTCAAATATTTGACCTCTCCAACAATGCACTAACTGGTCGCATTCCTCAGCAGATCAGGCAGTTGGTTAATATTGTTAAAATTGATCTCTCATCAAATAGATTATCAGGATACATTCCAAGAGCACTTGGTAGTTGCATTGTGTTGCAGTTCTTGTACTTGCAGGGCAATTTTCTACAAGGACAAATCCCAGAAGACCTCAGCAGGCTACAAGGTTTACAAGTGTTAGATCTCTCTGCCAACAAATTGTCGGGACCCATCCCTGAACTCCTTGACAGCTTTAAGGCTCTAACAATGCTAAACCTCTCATTCAACCAATTATCTGGTCCGGTGCCAAATAAGGGAATTTTCACTAATGCAAGTGCTGTATCACTCAAAGGTAACATTCAATTGTGTGGAGGCCCTCTGTTCTTTCATTTACCAGCATGCCAATCACTGTCTCCAAATAGCCTTGTACGACATCCACTGCTGCACAATTGATCTTTTCTATTGTGGGGAGGATTTTTCTTTCTTCTTGTTTGCATTTCTGCCTGCTACTATGTTAAGAAGCTAAGAACAAACCCAGAAAGTGCTAATCGAGATCAGGGTAACACATTTCTAAGGATTTCATATCCTGAGTTGTATGTAGCAACGAATTCATTCTCTGCACAAAATTTGATTGGCCGAGGGAATTTCAGTAGTGTATATAAAGGAACGTTGGCAAGTGGAGAACATTCAAGTAGTGTAGCAGTGAAGGTTCTTGATCTCCGATGTCAAGGAAGCAGTGGATGTTTCATGTCTGAGTGCAATATACTGAAAAGGATTCGTCATCGGAAACTAGTCAAGGTTATAACTATGAGTGACAGTTTAGACCACAATGGTGATCAATTTAGGGCACTTGTGTTGGAGTTTATCTCCAATGGAAGCCTAGATAAGTGGTTACATCCAACCACAGAAAACTCTGATGGGGACAACCTTGGAATGCTAAGCCCTGTGCGCAGGTTAAGCATTGCACTTGATGTTGCTGAGGCACTGGAGTATCTTCACCATCATACTTACCCTTCTATTGTGCACTGCGATATTAAACCAAGCAACATCCTTCTCGATGATGATATGACTGCACATATCGGTGATTTTGGTTTAGCAAAGGTAATCAGTGTAGAAGCGAGCGGTCAATCCTTAGCTGATGGTATCTCAGTTGGAATCAAAGGCACAATTGGGTATGTTGCACCAGGTATGTAAGTATCCATGCGTAGTTTCAAGTTCATAATTCTATTATATATAATTGTTGTGCTACTTGTTTCAGTTGAGAAAATGAGAAGTTTACAAATGTGCCAGAAAGTGCATAATGCTTAACTGAGACTACATTTGTTAAATCTATGTGTTGGTGTAGTATTACTACAACGCTAATTCAGAGTCTTTTTTATTGATAGAGTATGGCATGGGAACTAAAATTTCTACAAAAGGCGATGTGTTCAGCTATGGTGTACTGTTGCTGGAGATTTTGACTGGTAGAAGACCAACTGACGCATCAATTCATGGTGCTACAAGTCTGCCCAAGTTTGTCGTGAAGTCCTATCCTGATAAGCTATTGGAATTGATGGACAATAACATGCCACAAAATGGAATGAACACCCAGGAGATAATAGATTTTTTCATTGCTCCGGTTTCAAGACTCGGTTTAGCATGTTGTAGAGAATTTCCAATGCAAAGAATGAACATGGGTGAAGTTGTGAAGGAATTGAGTGGCATAAAGAAGGCGTACGAGTCGAGATTTAATCAAATACAAAGTGCCTAGCATGAAATCATCTGTTACAGCTCCACTCATGTAGTTTCAGGTGCCTATTTAATACAAGCTTGCAGTGGTGGCCTAAGACTTTGTTCATCCATTTATAGGGTGTTTTGTTCGAGAAATAAGTCGTCATTTTCTCACTTCTCACATTTTTTTGTTTGATTTGTGAAATAGAATGAGTTGATCCATACGAGGAACTGAGTCATTCCACCATTTGAGGAATCGAATGGACTCATGATGCACCACATCACATAGAACTGGACGATTCTAAAAATATACTTTATTATGGAGCATTCTCTTAATTGGACTTTGACACTATATAAATTCCATAATCACTATTCATTCCATACAATGTATGGACGTTATAGTAATTATAATAATCAATACCACACATAATATTAAAAAATATAAATAGTATTATAGTAATCAACCTATAAATTATAGCAAAAGAAGCTTTCAGACTAGTAGTTAAGCCACATAATACTAACTTTAAGGTTGCAATAATACACTACCACACATAATATCAAAAAATATAAATAACATTATAGTAATTAACCGATAAATTATAGCAAAAGAAGCTTTCACACTAGTAGTTACCTTCTATACATTCCCACTGCGGTTACGGTCCTCCATCTTGTGAAAGCGAATGATCACATCATCAAGTAGAACAGTGGCTAGAAATTCTTGTTCCACGTATGCATCATTCATAAATCCATCTCCAAATACGATTTCGTAATATTATCTTCACAATTTTCATTTGCCGGAGGCGGTTTCCTTCCAAAGATCGTTCCAGTATGGTTCGATTGCCTATCAAAATATAAATTAGTCACATAATTAAACTCTAAATTAAAGTAGATAGATATTGATGTGCTCACGTGCAAGCTCCCGTACATATGATTAAAATAAAATACCTGACATAGAGAATGTCCTGTCTCCAAAATTCAGAGGGCTGCGGTATCACTACCACCAGCTCCCACCGGTCGCCGGCAAAGGCGCCGTCGAGTCGCGACCTGCCCTGCCTGACGATCGCCGCCGGCCGCCGCCCTAGGTGCAGCCTGCAGTGGATTTGCGATGGGAGCTTTAGCGTCGGAGAGGAGGGCGAGTCGGTGGCGTCGAGGCCAACGACGTTTGGACTTCTGTGGTTTGCTGCTGTACAATCACGATGGCCATGGACAAATGGGCCTTCTGGGTGGGCTTATTAGCCTGAACATGATGCTGAACCATGGGCCGGAGTGCCAGGCTGCCAGGGTCGTATATGAACAAAAACAAAAAAGAAACAAAACAAAAACAAAAAAAAACCGTCGGTGTCGGTCAACACCAGCCGCTGAACGTAGAGGTCCATGGGACGATGCTACTTAGAGCTAGGCAAAGGGCAACTAGAGCTGCAATGTCTCGTTGTCTACGGTCCGGTAATTTTATTTTCAGGGGAACAATGCGCGCGCTGGATATCAGTTTTGTCGGCTGATTCATGTTGATTCAAATGCTTTGGCATAGTTTGATTTTTCTGGATTCATAAGAGGTTGTTACACAAGCATGCATGACTAAAATTGCAGTTCACTTCAAGGATATAGTCTATTTGCACTGATTCCTCTGCAAAAGACCATCCGTTGGAAGTTGGAACAGATCGAGGCATTGATTCCAAGCCTTATTCCTTGTCCAATCTTTGCTAACGTTTGATTCCAAGCTTCATTCTAGGCCCTCACATAGTCACATAACATATAGATGGTCCCCTGGTCTTTTGTTATATGTGGCTTGAAGATGACAAAATGTGTTGGTTTTTTTTTTTTTTTCTTCTCCAGGTTGTTACGTTTTTCCCCTATAGAAGAAGGGGCGAATACTTATCTGAATATCTGATGATTCACAATTGATCTGTCAATTGCCAAATCATGAAGTTTGGAACATTAAGCTTAAAACAAGATTAGTGAGGAATGCATGTAATGATGCATGCGGCGCGTTAACGTGAAGCTTGGAACTAGATGTTGGCAACGGTTTGAGCAAGGAATCCTTCTGGATAAGGGATTGATCATTACCATGATTCTGATTGGAAAAGTGTAAAAGTATGCTTCTCGTCTATCACTCAGCAGATGACAGCCTGACGCAACTTGAGACGTACTGCACTGGAGTTTGGCTTTGGCAAAGGTATTCCTAGTGAAGAATCATATATGCATAGCCCAAGCATATATATAAGCTCTACGTGCATGACGCTTGTGAAACCTCGAAATCACCACTACCAGAGCAGTGTTTGGCGCCATGGACACAAGCAAAACACTCCTCATTCGTGGTGACTCAACCCATGAAATAGTACTAGCCATCGACGAGAAGACGGCGACGGCGAACGAGAGGCTCAAGTCCCAGTTCTCCAAAGTGGACACCAAGATCCACCGGTTCCCGCGAGGGCTCCAGGGGATCGGCGGCGACGGCGACCGCTACATCGTGCCGAGCGTGGTGGCGATCGGGCCGTACCACCATGGCTCGCCGCACCTGCAGAAGATGGAGGAGGTCAAGCTCGCCGCAGCCTACGACCTTTGCAAATACTCGGGTCGCTCTTCGTCCATGGAGATCTACGAGAAGATCTTGTCCATCGTCGGTGATGCCCGTGGATGTTACGACGCCGATGACCCGTCGGTGGCGGGCCTCAGCGACGCCGACTTCGCGACCATGATGTTCCTCGACGGCTGCTTCCTGCTGCAGTACATGGTGGTCGGCGGCGAGAGGGAGAGCGAGCGCATGCTGCAGAACCGGATGACGCTGTCCACGGGGCTAAGCATCCAGAGGGACATCTTCCTTCTCGAGAACCAGATCCCGTGGCTGGTGCTCCAGGTGCTCATGGAGTTCATGCCCGTCGATGTGCCAAGGTTTGTCGCCGGAATGCAGGACAAGTTTCACCACGGGAAGGCGAAGGAAAAGGACCGGCGGTGCATGTGCGTGCGTTGGGGATGCACACCTATGCCGCCCGATGAAAAAGGAAGGGGGCGTGGCGCCGACGACTACACGCCGCCGCATCTCCTTGGTCTGCTCTGGTACACCCAGGTCGGCAGCATGCCGGATGACGTGAAGAACTACAGGGGCTTCGTGTCGTCGCTCAAGTCCAGCAGCGCCGTGGAGCTCGCGGAGATCGGTGTCAAGCTGAGACCGAGCACGAAGCCGTGGTTTGCGGACATGAGCTTCCGCCATTGCCACCTGTTTGGCGGTGAACTGTCCCTGTCGCCGGTGTTCCTGAACGACATCACCGCGTGCTGGCTCGTGAACATCGCGGCGCTGGAGGCGAGCACCTCCGGCGCGAGCGAGGAGTCCGATGGCTACACCGTGAGCTCCTACCTGTCGGTGCTGGCGATGCTCATGGACAGGGAGGAGGACGTGCAGAAGCTGCGGGCCAAGACACTGCTGTACAGCACCTTCAGCGACAAGCAGGCTCTAGGCTTCTTCAAAGGGCTCGCCCAGCACCTGCGCTTTGGCGACCGCTACTTCGCCACCCTGGAAGCCATCTACTCGTACAGGCGCCGTTGTCCGGTGCTCATCTTTGTCCATCGCCACCTCTACAATGGCTACAAGGCCATGACCATCGCCACCCTCTTCTCCATTGTCGGCGTGCTCGTTGGAATCTTCAAAACTATGCTCTCCAAAAAATAGTAACTTAATTGTACAAGGTACCCATAGCTTTAGCTTTAAGACTAATCATTTTTAAGCACATGACAAGATTACGGTATGAACTCATTGCCAAAATTATAAAATATTGACCAGCGCACTTATGAAGTCCCTTGTAGTAGCAATGTCTTGGAGGTGTGATATGATAATCCTCCATCCAGCCTACAGTGTCTGCTAACTTGCAGATGATTGTAATCAGACATCAGACAATAATATAATGAATGAAGCTCCTGATTTCCCCAAAAACACTAAGATAGGCTTTGTTTGCTAAGATTAGTTAGTTATATCAAGCAAGGATTGTTTCCCATCTGAAGACGTTCATTTGTTAACATTGTGTGTTAGAGCAACTTCAATAGACTTTTTATTTCCCAACATGTATTCCAATTTAGAAACTTTAGACACATTTGACGGCACATTCCCTTCTCTCCGATAGCAATCCCCTAATTTAGAACATAGCCATGGGCTCTCCCTTAATTTTCGCTAGCCAAATAAAGTCACAGTGCTGCTTGCATCCCCTCTTCCCCGCGCGCTTTGGCCCATTCCTGCCGTCCCCCGCACCATCTTTCATCACCTAGCCTTGCTATTGCCTTCAGATTTGACGAGATCGACTATGTCACCTAGGTCAGCGCTAGTAAAATGAACAGTGGTGGCAGCATTACGTGGGCCAAGGAGGGAGTGGTATCCATCTCTCTAGTAGTTTTCCACTCGTGCTCATGAAATTGAAAATGTTGCAAAGCCTTTGGTTATGTTTTCAACACCTTGCAAACTCAAACAACGGTCATTGCCAATGCCAAGCGCCAAGCACCAAACACCAGCTCAGCCCAGCCCACAGTCTAGGTCTTGATCCAAACATGCAAGAACCGTACTGTGGTAATGTAGATGGTTGCTTGGTGGCATGTGTGACTTGGTTGTACGTATTACGTGTGTAAGTTTTTTTTCAAAAATATGTCCGTTGACATGCTTTCATTATATAAAAGGAAGAGTAGTCATTTTGGAACATCTACGGATGCTGAAACTTTATTCCATTATTGAAAAATAAGAGGAAGAGTACGTATTAAGTCTATGAGAAAACTAAGATTTTTCTTTCCGTTTCTTGAAAAACTGGTGCACTCTAGCTAGCAGGTGTTGGAGGAAACACAAATAATGGCTTGAATGAGGGAGGAAGATGAATGGCATGTTTTTCACGACCCGGAGCTGCCAGCAGCTGGCCAGTGACCCCTGACGACGACAGTCAGCTGTGTCTCGACTGGCGACAGCAAGATATTTATAGGAATTGCCTCTCTGCGCTGCTCACCCGGCCGACCACATGCGAGATGGCACTCCGCTTGTCCATATCTACGCAGCATCGTAGTGCTAAGTACAAAACATTGTGTACAGCAGTGTTGATGATAGGAAATGGAAGGCTCAACCTCCACCGGCGACGTTCGGATCCTGTCCAGGCGCCTCGTCCGACCAGAGGCAGCCGTGGGCTCGCCGGACGACGGCAGAGTGCCGTCGTCGGAGCCGGAGACCATGCACTTGACCCCGTGGGATCTCCGTATGATCACGGGGGACTACGTCCAGAAGGGAC
Organism: Bothriochloa decipiens; assembly: GCA_023333625.1. Taxonomy (NCBI): domain Eukaryota; kingdom Viridiplantae; phylum Streptophyta; class Magnoliopsida; order Poales; family Poaceae; genus Bothriochloa; species Bothriochloa decipiens. The sequence continues at coordinate 36,412,701 of CM041645.1, forward strand.
TGCTCCTGCCCAAGCCCCCGGCACAGGAGGCAGAAGTCGTGGACAGCCTCGCTTCGTCCTTGGCGCGCGCTCTGGCCCGCTTCTACCCGCTGGCCGGACGCCTCGCCGTCACCGCCACGGATGATGATGCCACCGGCGGTCCGACTCCGGGCATCATAGTCTCGCTGCGCTGCAACGGCGAAGGCGCCGAGTTCGTCCACGCCGAGGCGCCGGCGGTCACCGTCAGTGACATTATCGCGCCCATCTCGTTGGTGTGGTCGTTGTTCCCGCTGAACGGCCTGCTTAGCGCGGACGCGGCCCTGGACCACGACGGCGGCGGCGGCTCACGGCCGCCACTTCTAGCGGCACAGGTCACCGAGCTCGCCGACAGCGTATTCGTCGCCATGTCGCTCAACCACGCCGTCGCCGACGGGGCCACGTTCTGGCACCTGTTCAACACCTGGTCGGAGATCAGCCGGCGGACGAGCGAGAGCGACGACGACGGCTGTGGGCTCTCCACGCCGCGGCCGGTGCTGGACAGGTCGTTCGTCGAGACCAGCCCGGTGCCCATCCCTCTGCCCTTCGCCAAGCTGGAGGACATCGTCCGGCGGCCCGTGTACCCGCCGGTGCGGGAGGGTTTCTTCCACTTCTCGGCGGAGAGCGTGAGGAAGCTCAAGGCGCAGGCGAACACCGAGATGGCCGGCACGGCCACGGCCACGGTGTCGTCTCTGCAGTCCCTGCTCGCGCACGTGTGGCGAGCGGCGTGTCGCGCCCGGGAGCTCGCGCCGGACAGGAAGACCGCCTACACCATCGTCGTCGGATGCCGTGGAAGGGTGAAATGCATTCCGCAGACGTACGCGGGTAACACCGTGGCGTTCGCCGTCGCCAGGTCGACCGCCGGCGAGCTGCTGAGAAATGGGTTCGGATGGACGGCGTGGCTCATGAACCGCGCCGTGGCGTCGTTCGACGAGGCGAGCATGAGGGAGGACCTCGCGTCGTGGCCGCGGGATCCCAGGTTCCTGTACTTGTCGCAGCCCAGCAGGGAGAAGGAGCCCGCGGCGGTGCTCAGCACCGGGAGCTCGCCGCGGTTCGACGTCTACGGCGACGATTTTGGGTGGGGCCGGCCGGTGGCCGTCCGTAGCGGCGCCGGGAATAAGCTGGACGGGAAGGTGACCGTGTATGAGGGGCGCGAAGGCGGGGGAAGCATGGCGCTGGAGGTGTGCCTGGCGCCCAAGGCGCTCGCCAGGCTCGTTGCCGACGAGGAGTTCATGGAGGCGGTGAGCGCCGCCACGGCCTGATCGTAGTGTACTCACTCCGCCACGCCGTAGGTAGCTGTGGCCGTGGCTGTGTTGAGAGCCACGTGTACCATTAGGCTAGGTTGCAATCTTGAAAGATTTCTTCCTCTCTTTTTTTTGAAACGAACCTCTCTTTTGTTAGAAGTAGTCATTTGATTTGACGAACATTTGATTTGATCTGATTTGATGAACTAGACATTTGCACGAGATTCCACAGTGACACTTATTTTTGGTTGAGGAAAGTAGCAAGAATAAGTCCTATTTAGCATAGACAAGGACACAAGGTAACATCACAAATTTAGCATAGATTCAATTATAATTTGAGCTAAGAGTGTTTCTTCAAGCTACTCCGTATTTTATAGGATAACAGTTTCTACCTCACTGATAAATTACTGCCCGGCAACAGGAAACTTTCCCCCAAAAAAATCGTGGATCGTGCACTCGTGGTCAAATCTTGTGCTGAAATCACGGCGCCTCCACTCACGTCAACAGCCCGCCTCGTACATCTCATGCCGGTGAAGAAAACTGCCCGCCCCGACGCCGTATGCACACCGCCGGACGCGCCGGACGCGACGCGGCCTCAATGCCACCGTCGGACGGGCCGCCGCCGTACGTATGCGACGCCACAGCAGGACGTGACGCCGCCGTGCGTACGCGACGCTACAGCCGGGTACGACGCCGCTCAATGCATCTGTCCTACTTGTACAAAGCTGGGTGCCCTCCCTGTTGCCCCACGCCCGAGTTGGCGCGGCTCTCCTGCTGCTAGGCTCCAAGACGAGGCGAGGCTCCCGCAGCCCCAGTTCTGGCATATTTGCCATCGTGCTCGTTCAGGGATGGCTCAAAGGAGATCTGGCCGAATCCATCTCAGTTGCGATGGCTCAAACTGAGTCTTTGCCTATAGATTTTTTTTTAGTTATTATTATATATTATGTGAATTTAAGTATATTGTTTACTTTGATCTTGACAACAATGACCACTGCGATCTTATGTTGTCAACAGAAACTTTTCAGGTAAGTCAGACACATAGCAGTTCTCCTTGCAAGTTCAGGCTATCTGAATCGTACCCTGAAACTGATGCGTGGAGCCAGATTGGATAAGATCTGTGCAACCTGTTTTATGTAGAATACTTCAGAAATTAATATTCTCTCTTAGTGTCAACGGTACATGCAAACTGAAGTTCTTTTCGTCGGTCACTTTCCGAAGTTCCTGACAGCTAATTTGTGAAACTGCGGTCGTTCTATGATGTTCAGGCTTGGGAATTGGGATATGACCATGTTCAGGCTTGTGAATTATGAGGAGATACTAATGCTGAATCAGGTATTTCTTTCCTTATATAATTATGCTGTTTTAGATGACATTCTTAAATAATTCAAACCCATGGACAGTTACATTAGTATCTCCTTCCGTTCCATGGACATCCTTAAAACTAGAGTCATTGGCCATATTTTGGTAATCAGTTATCTGAACATGCACAACCCTAAATTTTATGTGTCGTACTGCCGTCACATGATATGTGGATCCATTATCATATAAATGTTGTTAATATGAGTTGAGCGTATCTGTGATCCATTTTCTATCAAATAACAATATAATAGTATACAAAATTATATTCATGATTGATCTTGTGGCTACATGCAAAACATTAATCAACTTGCAGACCTGACTTTTTAGTTGTCCGTAAGTCAGATTTGACTGTTACGGACGAGCCCGTTTGTGGGTCAACATGCCAAGAGATTTAGTAGTTAGTGTTGAATTTATGTATACGTTTTATTACAAGATAAGAAATAACAAGTAGTCATCATGCTTACACCTATCTTTTTATATGTTGGTTGAAAGAAGTATGGCTTGCATCAAAATTTTGAGTTATACATATCATTCATGAAGAGTTATGGAATAACAATGTTTCAAATATTACGATTGAGGTATCTAATTTAGGTACCAATATAACACACGCTCGTACATACTCTTTCTGTTCTAAATTACAGTTCACTTTGATTTTTTTAATGCATATATTTTGTTATGTTATCGCAATATTATGTGTCCCCATTACAATACAAACATCACTCATGCATATGTTGTCGTAGTATTACGTGTTCTCGTCGTCATGACGCACGGGCATTTATGATAACAAATCGGGAAAAAAATCACGTCTCCACACGCTGGCCGCAGGTTCCGCTTCCCTCCGACCGACGCCGACACCATGGGCTCAGGCGACGACAACGACCGCGACCTGGACCGGCGTCGAGACCGAGACCGGGACCGGGACCGCGACCGCTCCTCCTCTCGCCACCACCGCGACAGGCACCACGAGCGCTCCTCCTCCCGCTACCGTCGCGACGACAGGGACTTTGATCGAGACCGGGGCCGGGATCGCCACCACAGTGGGGAGAAGGACCGGGACCGCGAGGAGAGGGAGCGGGCGCGGTGGCGCGAGGAGAGGAGGGATAGGGAGAGGTCGAGGCGGCGGGGTGCGGATGTGGAGGACGAGGACGGCGGCCACGACCCCAAGCGCCGCCGCGTGTCCTCGCACCACCGCCGCCAGGACGCGGAGCCGGATGCGGCGCCCACTACCAGGGACCACGAGGGGGACATGGGTGCCAAGCAGCAGCGGCTCGAGGACGAGATGGAGCGCTGCCGCATCCGCGTCAAGGAGTGACAGGAGAAGCGCCACGCCCGCGAACAACAGGGTGCCACCGAGCCCGACGAGGCCGAGGCCGAGGCAGGTGGCGGTGCCGGGGTGGGGAAGAAGTGGACGCTGGATGGCGAGGACTCTGACGAGGAAGAGGATGGCATGAATTTGGGCAGAATCAGTGCCATGGATGTCGATTGCAACAATGGGGGTAATGCTACCAGTGGCCCTACAGATGTGGAGGAGGAAGAGATTGACCCGCTTGACGCGTTCATGAACACCATGGTGCTGCCGAAGGTTGCAAAGCTGGAGAGCAATGCTGTCAGTACTGGGGGTCAGAAAGGGTTGAAGAAGGCGATGGGGAGAATCATGCAAGGGGATGGCTCAGACTCAGATTATGATGATGATGGGGATGATGGTGGTGCTGAATTGGAGGATGAGGACGATGATGAATGAGTTCATGAAGCGCGTCAAGAAGACAAAGGTGGAGAAGCTGGCTGTTGTGGACCATTGAAAGATTGACTACCAGCCGTTCCGGAAGAACTTCTACATTGAGGCAAAGGACATCAGGGAGATGACATCCGGGGAAGTGGCCGTTTACAGGAAGGAATTGGAGCTCAAGGTGCACGGGAAAGATGTGCCCAAGCCAATTAAGACATGGTTACAGAGTGGGCAGACCAGCAAGGTCCTTGACACCATCAAGAAGCTTAGTTTCGAGAAACCCATGTCTATACAAGCGCAAGCATTGCCGGTCATCATGAGTGGCCGTGACTGTATTGGTGTTGCAAAAACTGGATCTGGCAAAACGCTTGTGTTTCTCCTTCCTATGCTCAGGCAAGTCAAAGACCAGCCACCTGTTGCTCCTGCAGATGGTCCTATTGGGCTCATTGTGGCTCCTACAAGGGAGCTTGTGGTGCAGATACACTTGGACATTAAGAAGTTCTCTAAGGTGCTTGGCATTAGTTGTGTTGCTGTCTATGGAGGTTCAGGGGTTGCCCAGAAGATCAATGAACTGAAACGAGGTGCTGAAATCGTCGTTTGCACACCAGGAAGGATGATCGATATCCTCTGTACTAACAATGGGAAAGTCACTAACCTTCGGAGAGTGACATTCTTGGTGATGGATGAAGCTGATAGGATGTTTGACATGGGGTTTTGAGCCTCAAATTACTAGGATAATTCAGAACACCTGGCGAGATAGGCAGACAGTGCTTTTCTCAGCCACTTTTCCACGGCAAGTAGAGATGCTGGCACGCAAGGTGCTGATCAAGCCCGTTGAGATTCTGGTGGGTGGGAGGAGTGTGGTAAACAAAGATGTCACACAAGTAGTCGAGGTGCAGCCAGAAAGTGAGAGGTTCTTGAGGCTGTTAGAGTTGCTTGGGGAGTGGTGTGATAAGGGGAAGATTCTTGTTTTTGTCCACACTCAAAGATAAATGTGATTGCTTAAAAACTTGCTCCAGCATGGATATCAGTGTCTGTCTCTACATGGTGGTAAAGATCAAGCTGACCGTGAATCAACTATTGCTGATTTCAAGAGCAATATCTGTAGCTTGCTGATTGCTACTAGTGTTGCTGCTAGGGGTTTAGATGTGAAAGAACTTGAGTTGGTTGTCAACTATGATGTCCCTAACCACTATGAGGACTATGTTCATCGTGTTGGGCGAATAGGCCGTGCTGGTAGAAAGGGCTCTGCTGTGACTTTTATTTCAGAGGAAGAGGAGTGATATGCGCCAGACCTTGTTAAGGCGCTGGAGCTCTCTGAACAGACTGTTCCAGAGGACCTGAAAGCTTTAGCTGATCGGTTTATGGCAAAGGTGAAGCAGGGAACAGAGCGGACCCATGGCTCTGATTATGGTGGAAGCAGCTTCAAGTTCAATGAGGAAGAGGATGAAGCACGAAAGTCCACAAAGAAGGCTCAGGCAAGGGAATATGGATATGAGGAGGAGAAATCATATTCATATTTTGATGAGGAAGAGGTACATAAGGCAGGAACCTTGACTTGCAGGCGGTGGGTGAGCCAAGCACAAAAGATGAAGCTAGGCTTCATGCTCTTGAGGCTTTGGTACGGATAAAGCGCCATGCGGTTCCTGATCACTACGAGTCTGAGCTTGAGATTAATGATTTCCCATAGTCTGCGCGCTGGAGGATCACTCACAAAGACACATTGGGTCCTATTCAGGAAGGTGGTGTTGCTATCACTATAAGGGGAACATATATTGCTCAAGGAAAAATTGTTGGTGCCAATGAGCGCAAACTGTACCTCTTTATTGAGGGCCACTCAGAGTCTTGTGTGAAGAGGCAAAAGCGGAGTTGAAACGTGTCCTTGAGGATTGTGTCAACCAGGTTCCCAATCTACCCAAATCTGCTCCAACTAAAAAATACTCAGTTATTTGAAGCAGGTATGGATGGTATCGTTTACATATTCATAGGTGTATGGGCACAAGAGGCAAAAAGGTGCCTGTCATTTCATTTTGTTACTGTTAGGTGTGCTCACTGTACATCTTACCCAATCAATGTATTCTGGTTCCTCTATCTTATATTTTGACTGTCACATTATTATTAGTTCTATGATGTTCACTGTATGTTATTCACTAACAATTCTATGCTATTTTGTGTTGCAGATGTACAATGGTTTCCATAGCACTATGGTGTCGTTGGCCTGCTACTTCCAATATTCAGATTGTCCAGGGCTGTGCAACTCTTTTTCCTAACGTAGTCTTTTCTTTATAAAGCAGCTAATGTTTACTTGGTGTCATATGGTTAGTAGTGAAACTATGTAATTACGTTGAATTGCTATGTTTTTTTAAAAAAAAGGCGTACCCAGTGTCATAGGCTCCCGCACTGCGGGGTCTGAGGAAGAAAAAATAGCCAACAGTCATCCCTGTACAAATGTGCAGAGGCTGGGGCTTGAACCCTGGACCTCTTGGTCACAGATGGTAAAGCTCTACCGCTTGCACCAGGGCCGCCGTTCTGAATTGCTATGTTTCTAAAAGTGCTATTAATGAGTTCTGGTTGCCTTTGGACAGAAGTCTTATAAACTCATACTGGTGGTTGCTGGCCTGTTATTGCTGAGGAAAGACGTCGCTTTTAGAATTGTTGATTGGTTTATGGCACCTTGAAAACGTATATTGCTTTCTATTTACTTATGGAATATGTGTTACTCTTATATGAAGACAGTTCGAAGATTGTGTGACCATGGTCTATTTAATCTAGGTGTATTTACTGATTTGCCCTCCCAGGAGAGAATAACTGAAGGAGTGATAGTTTTATCTTTTGGTTTGGTTCCATTTACCCTTCATTACTTCTGCTCTCTGATTCTAGTCTCTTATATATGTTAAAAAGGTACTGTGATGTAGTTGTTTTGATTCTAGTCACTTAGCTAGCTTCATCCATGGAGTAATGTTTTTTCTTGCTTATATTTCTAATAAATAAAACAGTGCTCATGAATAGGGCTTGAACAGAAGGGCAGAAGATCGTGGAGAAACTAAAAATTCAGGCGGGTGCTCTGGAACAGCTGCTGCCCACACGATACCAAGTAAGCCGTGCGGCCCGTGCAGAGAACTGGGCTGCTGCTTTTTTCTTTCTTTTGAACTTTGACACGTGTTCCCGGGATTTTGTTTAGCTAGATTTATGGAGAAATGCGGTCATTTGCTCAGGGTTGGATCTGGTTACTACTGATTGGCTAACCATTTTGGTTAATCGAGTGTGTGTTCCTTATGACAAGAGTTTTTTTTTTTTTTTTTTTTTTTTTTGTGAAAAGCGTTTGTTTGCCTAGTTCTTGCCTTTATCTAGGTTGAAAGCAGAGCACAGCCGCTGTTTTTGGATTAGGCAAGATTAACAAAGAAACCACCACAACCATAGGTCTTCAGGTGCTGGGTCAGCTACTGTTAACACTATTCCCAGTCAAACAAGGCATCTATCTTTCTATATCATTATAGGAGGATAATTATATGAATGAAGCAGTTTAACTACTGAATTTACCATTCTAAGATTGAAATATATGTTTCTCTTAAGTGCAGTGGAAGAGAAGAAAAAGGTACAGGATAGTACCTCAAGGTGGCTAAGCTACGGCGCGCATGTTCCACTTGAGCTCATTGTGGCATTAACTATGATTCTAGTTAAGTCTCTGGTCTATAAATGTGACGAGATCTAGCACTCGTGGTCGTGGAAAGTTCATGGCATGGCAACCGCACGAAGTTTGGCCTTGCCAATCAGGAATTCATGTCGCTCAAGCAGACAAGCACCAAACATTTGAATTGGACAGGTTTCGCCCCATATCCATTATACTCTGTGATGCAATGGATTTTTCATCTTTACAAAATCAATTAAAAACAAGAGGAAAAGCAAAGACGAAAGGTCCATCTCAAAAGTAATTAAATTAAACATCAACTTAATTATACTTGGAACTTAACGGAGCAGCCTATTAAAACGATACGAATACATTTGGGGTCGAGGCAAAACTGCTCATCGAAAAGAGACAACGGACACGAAACGCCTTGTCCATAAAACGACACGCTAACGCTTCCGGTTGCCGACAAGCTAAGCGACCGACCCCTGGTTTTGGATAAGTTCAAGGGAAGCGTAAGAAACAAACCACCGTCAACACTCTCTAAGTAACACTTGCTACCTACTGTACTCTCTCCATGCAAAAAAAAAAAAAAGAAAAAGAAGAAGATTGCGGTTAAACTAAGTTAACTTTCTCTTTCTAGCAGATTTCAGCATTTATACATCTAAAAAATAGCAGGTTTACAAGGGAAAAACTGTTCTGTAATTAGTCATCCTTATTATTTACTAAATGTTAGCTGTAGTTTTCCTGTATTTCACTACTAGAAAAACGATACTTTAAGTAAATCGTCATCATCCTTATTAAAAAAGAAGAACCGTCACCAGAATCGATCCGTTTCTGTGTGCTGAAAGCCAAAAGCACGAAAGGAAACGTTTTCTACCACAACAAACTGTGTGCGGAAAAGAGGAAAACCGTGAGTAGTCTCTGACACGTGGGTTTGCCAGCTCCAGGTAATCGATCTCAACAACCCGATCGTATTTTGGCGTGAGCGATAAACTAAATCCTACGCGTCATTCTCATCCTCCTGCTTTGCCTTATCCACAGCACCACCACCAATCACAGCCCGCCAAGTGTCCACCAGCCACCGCCTGTCCACACCACCCCCGTTCCGTTGGCCACAGACGATCCCGATCCCCATCCACAACACCCCGCGGCCCAATTCGTTCCCTCCCGAGCAGCAAAACCCTAACTCCAACGCCGGCCCGGTCCAAACGCCGCACATCCCGAGGCAGCGGCGGCCCAACACCACCATCCCTCCCTCACCGACACGCGGGACCCAGATCCAGCCTCTTCCCACGTGTCAGTGAGCCGTTGGTGTTCCCAGCTGACCCGAGCCGGCCGATTCGCGCGGACAGCACCAGCCGCCAGGTGGAGAGAGACCCGGGATAGGGATCCGCGACCCGGAGCAGACCATCGGGCCGCGCAGGCCCACAACGCAGGCTCAATGACGCGCGGGCCTAGAAAGGAGGACGTGTCCCGCGGCGGGACCCACGACCCACGCCCGCCGCACGCCTCCGTATAAAACGCCAGCGCCTCGCCGGTCCCTAATCTTTCTTCCCGTCACACTCGCGTCGCCGTCCCCTGTCTTTCTTCTCTCTCATCAGGGGAGTGGAGAGAGAAAGAAGAAAAAATTATCCGAACACACGCTCGCACACAAATCTCGCGCACGCGTTCGGGGGCCGCCGCCGGCTCGATCCGCGGCGGAAACCCTAGGTACGGTACGGGCGGCAGAAACCCTATCCTCTTCCTCCTCTTCCTCTTCCTCCTCCGCCTCGCTCGAGCCGCGCCTCCTGTCATTCCGGCTTCGCTGACGCGCGCGGGCGCTGCTGTTTCGTTGTTGTTGTTGCTGTTCTCTGCAGGTGGTGATTACGGTGGTGGTGCTGGAGGAGGAGGAGGAGGGCTGGGAGGGATGACGTCGCCGAGGATGGACAGGGGGTTCCTGACGCAGGACCAGCGGGAGAAGCTGCGGATCGCGGTGCAGAACGCGGATGCGCAGTCGCTCGCCTCCCCGCGCTCGCCCATGGGAGGGACCACCTCCGCGCTGCTGCAGCAGTACGAGCAGCAGATGCTCGAGCAGAAGCGCGCCGCAGCAGCAGCAGCAGCTGCTGCTGCTGCCGGGAGGGGCGGCTGCGGCGGCGGGGGAGGGGGAGGTGGGGGTGGGCCCAGGCACGTGCGCCGGTCGCATTCCGGGAAGACCATCAAGGTGAAGAAAGGTGAGGTGGCGCTGCTCGATCTATTTACGCCTGCTATGTTTGTTTTAGTACCTTGCTTGTTTGTTTAGGATAGGATTTGATAGGATTGGCTGGTTTGTGTGAATGATGTCCTGCTGGTATTAATTTGCTGCCTTGCTTTCGTTGATTAGGGTGTACTGCTAATTGTGGCGTCATCATGTTTTTGTTTATGCTGCTACGAATGTAGGTTCGGCAGCTCTGCTTCATATAGCTCTCCTTGTTTATTAGGGATGTACCTTTTTTGTGGGGTCTCTTTGCTGCCATAGTTCTGGATTTGTAGTGTTCTGCTAGTCTGTGGCTCATGAAATTGGGCCACCATGGATGGTGGGCTCTTGTTTGAAGACGGTGTAGCTTGGGTTTAGAGATAAATTAATGCAGAAAAGTAGCATTGATGCAATTTATTGTGTACAAACATGGATGCTTTTTTAGCTGCTTATATCTATCTGCCCAACTGAAATTGCTGTTGTAGGTTGGTTAAGTATATAAGCACTTTATTTAAAATATTCTGTGCTATATCTGCATGCTTGTTATGTAGACGGTTAGCTTTAGTGTGCGTGCAGGTTAACTTAGTCTGAGCTGTCAATATGGGATTCGCTGGTTGTTCAGCCACCCATAAGGGAATGATTTAGTTGGACCATGACATTTTTATATTTAGTTGTGTATTGATTTCTATCAAAATGTCAGATCATTTTAGGTACTATGTTTGTTCTATCTTCATTCGCCAGTCTTTTAGCTATTTTTGTCGCTACCATACTCTTTTGTTGTATATCTGTGTAACTGTAACCGTACTCTTTTGTCGTATATCTATGCAACCGTACAAATTGTTCTTAGGTCAAAATATGGTAACGTAAAATTGACTGCACATTGTGCCCTTTGTTGTATATCTGTGTAACCGTAACCGTACTCTTTTGTCGTAAATCTGTGCAACCGTACAAATTGTTCTTAGGTCAAAATATGGTAACGTAAAATTGACTGCACATTGTGCCCTTGGTTCTGATAACCAGCTTTCAGTTGATTGAACCACCGACTTGGCCTGTGGGTGGGTATGATGTGAACCATTTTCCACATTCTAGCTGCTAATTTGAGTGACCACTTGCTCCTGTGGGTACCATGTAGGACGTGCTGTATGTGATTTCTTTTATGAAGTACGGCTACTTCATTTGCTTATTATTTATCAATCACCAATTTGCCCAATTGTGTCCTGAACTCCTATTTGGAGTTCAGTATAGCATCCTTTAGCTTGAGCAACTTATTCATTCAGAATTGTTCTGTTCCTTTCAGTTGCCAATTTTAGCTGATGATATTTGGACTTTGTCTAAGCATATGTGTGTGCAACTTGCATGTTTGAAAGTGGGCTGAGCGGAGAATCCATACCTCTCTTATAGCGTGTCTTCCATTGCCTTTATTTAAATTTAAATGACAATTCTTGTTTTCAGTGATCACATCACAGTATTGCATTGCTTCGCAATAGCTGCATCCTTGATGCTGCCACCTATCTATTCACATCAAAACATGGTCTGCAGTGTTGTTATGGCCGTACTTTCAACCATTTCCTTTTTTTTTTTAGAAACTTTGGTTAGAATGTGATCTTATCTTTTTATC
>CM041645.1:36436000-36447929 GCA_023333625.1 Bothriochloa decipiens
CATGATTGAACTCTAGGGTTTTGTTATGGATTACACTAACCAAACCAAACTAATTCTGATAAAATTACTGTGATAGGCAAATCTCCCACAAATAAAAAGAGTGAAACAAGGACACTGTTACAAAAACATCGCTCCGTCGTCCAGCCCTTGATGCGATCGCTACCCCGCCCCTTCCGTAAAAAAATTTGCGATCAGGCATCCTCCATAATGAGCCGTGTAACACCTCTGGTGTTATATTAACTAAAACATGCCATGTCATCCTATGCACTGCAAAGCATTCATGTTTAAGTTCACCTTAATGTGCATCCACTAAAATAAGTTTACATTATATAGGTTGATTGAGCTTTTGTAATGTTTGATCACATGAAATAATAAAACCCTATTTTCGAATGCCATTACAAATGCTTAATTTATACTCTATGTACTGGAGGTGTAAACTGTGTTTACACTAGTGCCAAGCATAGTGTATAAGTCTAAGTTCAACCCTAAAAATGATTTTCATATTTGAAATTTAATTTGGATTCCAAAGCTTATTTATAAGCCTGGCAATTCAAATTAAATGCCAAATTGGGAATGCTATAAAAGGTTTTTCAAAAGTCAACTTGGTCAACCAAGGGTGTCATTAGGTCAATGACCTAAAAATGTCCTTGGATGATGTTTGTGATCAATAATAACCAACCAATTAAGTTAGAAACCGAATTGAGTTTAAACTCCATTTCAAAAACCCTTTATTTCCAACCCTAGTTTTATCCCCTTTTCTCTAATTCAAATTCTATAAGGAATTTAGAGATACTCTAAAAAGATAGTTTGTAGATCTTGATAAGAGCTACAAAGTTGTTATAGAAAGTTTTTCAAGTTTCTAAAAGTAATTTCAAATTAATTTGAAAATACAGTTTTTAGCATTTATCCCCTTTTGATCTTAAAACCACAATTCAAAAATTATGCATAATTTGAGAAAACTTTGTACATGAAAAATGTTTGGTTTGACAAACTCAACATTTCATAGTTTTGAATATTTTCAAGTTTTATTGAAAAATCAAAAGTAATTTTAAATGCTTGTTTCTAGGGTTTTATCCCCTTTTCAAATCTGAATTCAAATTTCAAAATCCAGACAGAATTTGAAGATGTCCATTAAAGGAAAAGTGTATCTCTTGAAAAGTTATGCAAATGATATTTTTGGAGATTTTTAAGTTCTTATATAAATTTGGGAGTAATTTGTATTTTAAACCGAGTGGCAATTCTGTAAATAGTTTGAACAGCACCTAACCCTATCGGCGCCCGCCATGGCCGGCTTCACATCGCGCGCCGCCGTCCACCGCCGCGCCTTCCCGGCCAACCGAGCGCTCTTGGACGCGAGAGACTTCGTCGTCGTCGTGTCGCCTGCTCCTTCATCAACTCCAAGCTATAAATAGCCGTCGGTCGACGCTGTTCTTCTCCTTTCTTCCTCCCGCCGCCGTCGCCGACGACCTCGCTCCGCCGTCGAAATTCGCCGCTGACGCTCAACCTCTGTCCAATTGCTCTCGCTCAAAGCTTCGCCACTTCATCACGGTTCTTTTGGGCCAGTTCAAGCTCGCTCTCATCGCCCGAGTCACTCACACTCGACTTTCTTCTCCGCGGCCGGTCAGCCGAGCCGCCGCCGCCATCTCCGCCGTTTGCCGTCGCCGGAGGTGAAAATATTTTACCTTCGACCTCATAATCGTGTTCTCCATGTTATCCTGCGGCTGATGCGCACCTTGGTTTGGGCAGCGCATTGCTGGTGACCGCCGTGACGCCGTCGTGCCATCGGAGCGCCGCCGCCGCCATCACCGCCGTCGACCGCCGCTCAACCCGGCCATTCCGGACCTCCATTAACGTGCGCATCCGTTCCGCGGTGAGCTCCTGCATCTATCCGTGCCATCAATTTCACTCATCCTGCACCGTAGCCGCCGGTAGCCGTAGCTCGTCGCCGGCGCAGTGCTGCCGCTCCGCCGCGCGCGTTGCTACCCTAGCTAGGAACCCGGAGCCGATGCCATCAAGTGATCAAATCTGTCCATTTAAGTGTCCTGCGTAGGTTCGTGTGGTCGCCGTCGCCGAAAATCACTCCGGTGAGCAACTCCGCCGCGCCCGACCTCCGCCGCGCCGCCATCGCCACCGGCGTGGGTGCCGCCGCCGCTCCTGCGCGCCGTTAGCTAGCTCGCTGGACTCCCCGTACTGTGCTGAGTCTGATGGACCAACCCATGTCGCCGGAGACCTCACCGACGGCGAGGAATCGGCGGTCAACCGCCGCGCGGCCGTCGGTCAGCGCGGGGTTACTGTGCCGATTTTCCTTTTTCCATTTTCAGAAAATGATTTAAATGTTATTTTCTTTAAAAATTCATAGTAATTCATTTATAGCTCCAAAAATTCTGAAAATTTTTGTGAATGTTCCTTATGAAGTCATCTACCTAGGAAAAATATGAAATGCCAAAATTGAGTACTTTTTGCATATGTTAAAATTAGCCCTTTTAATTAAAAAATGGACCTTCAATGATTTTTAATAATTAAAATAATTGGCTTTAATTCTGAAATTTGTTTTGCCATCTAATTAGGCTAAGATATTTCTAAAATAAAATTTTTAGCTTAATTTGACAACTTTAGTTTTTATGCCTTTATTTAATGCTTTTAAATAATTAATTAACCCCTTTTAATTAACTTAATCATTATAGGGGTTGTGTGACTTTGGGATTGAATGATGACCTTAGGTCATTAACCCTAATGACCTTTGGCACTTTAATTAATTGTTTGCGCTTACCTTAATCATGTCATTAGGGCTCAATTAACGTTATTTTATGTGTTTAATTAATTACAAAAGTGGCGTAGTTAACCCTAATCAGTTATATAAGCGAAGTTTTGTTAGCTTGCAACTTTATCGTGAAGAAAAGTTGTACTTGATCCCTTAATCTGATCATTGCATCCATCGAGCATCATGTTTACTATTCCATCATGTAAAGCATATTAATTATCGAGTAGTTTCCGTTAACGGAGAGTTAACGTATCACTCAGATCTGAAGGACGAGCAGATTCAAGAATCGGGAGTTGATCCAGATTTCGAGACCGTCTACCCCGAACATCAAGGCAAGCCCCGGATACATTTAAACCTTATTCTATTTATAAAAGTTTTACCGCTTCAGCACTGATATGATGCATTAAGTGATAGGAGTTGAGTGAAAACCCACAAATTGCATTACCTGTCTTATTTCCTTAATCCTTGTTACCTACTTGGAAGATGAGTAGTAACGCTTAGCCATGCTTATTTATTTAACTGTTCAAAGACAAAAGAATGAAAAAGATGAGATTGATTTCTTTATGGTAATCTTGATAATAGTAATAAATCGAGTCCGGACGGCGAACTTGCACTGGGAATGGAGTCCCTCTGTAGTGTTCTCGTCTGTTGATGCCCTAGGTCCCGTCCGTTGGTGAACTGGTGATATCGAGAAATTAGAAAATCCACATGCATGAAGTGGTATACGGATGGTTGGAGCCGTGTATGCCATGGAGTGACCTAGCGTGGGGTCAGAGAATCCCATCTGCTGTCATAGTGTGTTTTACTGTGGGGTTTAAGTTCCCATGTATCTCGGTACGCTGGGCCGCAGAGCTCACGTGTATCATGTGGTGATATACGGCTGAGGTTGTTATCCCGGTATATCGGTGCACCTGGGGTGCTTCGGAGTTAAAGTCTCCGGTATGCTCAGTCACCTAGGTCCCAGCTGGGTATGAAAATGGATTCGAATCGCCGTTGTTTCTCGGAGAAGAAGACTCGATCGGTGTTCATCATCGTAGTAACAACTGGAACAACAATTAAGGTTAATAATGGAGTTGGTTGGTAATGGGAGATAGTCCCAGCAACTTCTCTTTCTGTAAAGCTTTTCTATAAAATTTCTTATCTCTTACAATCCTTACCTTGTCCCTCTAGCCTGCATATCTTGAGTCTCTACCCTTCTCTTTCGTCGGGTCAGTCTTGTTGAGTACTGTTGTACTCAGGGTTTGTTGAACCCCTGTTGCAGGTGAGCTTCATGAGCAGGAGTGTTATGCATCCTGCTGCATGACAGTCGTCGAGGAAAGCGACGACGAATAAAGATGTTAAGCTCTGGGGCAGAGCTTTTGTGTAATATTGTAATCTACTGCTACTCCACTACTATTATGGTTTGTATAACTTAAACCTATCATTGTAAATATTTGAAACTCAGAGTTTGTAAATGTATGTTATTATAAGTCTTCCGCTGTTTTACTCTGTGGTATTTTATTTATATGAAACTGTTGTAATACTGCAATGTCTCTCCACAATGATTGATCCTGCTCGGAGAATCGTGGATGATTCGGGATTTACCCGACAGACTTTTTAAGTCGTATGGAACACAGTCATGATTATTTGGAGTCTGTTTAGACAATAATCATACGTGTGGGCCATATGATTTAGGAGGTTCTGCCACAAGCCGGCACACCAACTTGATTATGACATGGTTTGGACGATAGAAGGCAACGTGCAAATCTACCCAGAACTTTGTTTTGCCTTCTGTTACTTCTGTCGATGGCCTGCAACATGAACTTATTCTTTCTTTTTGTATTTTGCGGTATTTGGCGGGCAAGGAGATGAAGGTGGTGATGATGGAGTGCAGTTACCTAAAAACCCGTACCAGTATACCTATACCTGATGGTATGCAAGCTGCATCAACAAATGTAGGATTGGAGGTAATGCAAATCGATGCTGTGGATGGAGAATTAAACACAAGGAGTGTAAGCAGATGTTGCCGATGGCCTGCAAGGTGCATCAACACATGGAGGTTGGTTTAATTACACATATGCCTCTGTTCAGGGTTGGTTTCATTACACATATGCCTCTGTTCAGTTTTCAGAGTACACATTAAGGTTTCAGATTTTTAGCTTCTCAGTGTACACATTAAGAAGGGGAAGTAAAACTCGAGATCTAGATCCGACTAACAGTTCTCTCTTTTCCCTAACAAAACTTATGAGTGACTTCTGGGAGGGAGCGTCGATGAAAACCTTCGCGTCGGCAATAAGATTTGATCTGGCGCCGACTGTTATTGCCATGCAGCCGCACGGCAATGGCGAAAGGCCCGGGTATGGCCGGGACCGTGAGGGTTTTGGCCACAACCGGGATGGATTTGGGCAAGGGCGTGGAAGAGATGGGCGTGGCGGCGGTGGCAATGGAAGATTCGATAGAGGTCATGGGGAATCAAGGTCGAATACCTGGCGCCGTAAAGAAGGAGATCTGAAGGTAGATGAGGTAAACAACCAAGATTCAGGCAACGGAGATACACATCCACAGTGGGACAGCAAGGTGTCTAAGGAGGTTAATCCAGTTAAATGGGGGCCGAAGAACACAGAAGATGGTGCAGAGGAGTCACACAAGCATGAAGGCAACTCTATTGTGTCAAGCAAGAAGGCTGATGATGCTACTGGAGTTGGGAATCATATGGAAGGTACATCTCTGAACCATAATACAGCTGGTATTCATGAGGATCATGGCAAGAAAATCCCATGCGGTAATTGTGGGTACTACAATCACGCCACAAAGGAGTATAGATGGGTTAAGTGTTTGATCTATGGTCTGGGGCATGCCACCATCGATTGCAACATAATTTTGGCTTGGAATCATGGTCCTGAATTATGTGTAGTTCAAGCTGAGGGTCAGAGCTTCTTCTATATAGAGGAGTGTATTGATACCAATGTGGCTAAAGACAAGGCAAGTACTACAATGATCACTATTCTCAAAGGTCATGCTACTACCAAGCAAATTGAGAATGAGTTCATGAATTTAGTAGGGGTGGAATCTTGGCAATGGAGAGCCAGACAAGTGGCTAATGATAGGTTCATGCTGAGATTCCCCACAGCAAAACTTGCTACTCAGTGGTGTTATTTGAAGAATATGACTCTGAAAAATGAAGCTCAGGTAAGAATTGAGGCTTGGGTCCCTACAACTAAGGTGAAGGGAGAGTTAGAGTCTGCATGGTTCAGAGTTAGTAACATCCATGCAGACCAAAGATCCTTAATGACATTGGCAAGAGTCAGAGGATTGGTAGGGAAGGTCATTGAGTATGATGAAGGTACTAGGTATAGGTATGATTATGTGAGGCTTAGAATTTCATGCAGGGACATCACCAAAGTCCCTAGGACTGCTGAAGCTGCTTTGGGATCCAAGCTCATTGATTTTGGCTTTGAAAGAGAGATCAGTGAAGAAGAAGGGAACAAAACTTTAAAGAGTGGTATAGTGGTGACTGATGACAGCCAAACTTCATCTAAAAGGCACAAAGCTGGACCTCCTCCAAGGCATACTGGATCTAGTGGCAGTAAAATTGATGAAAAAATTCAAGGTTCTAGCAAGAAGTCTTCTGAAGGTCCAAATCCCAAGGATTCTGAGAAAGAAGGTAAACTCAAAGAACCAGCCTGGTCTGCCCCTCCAAAGATTGACTTCAAATCTAGAAGTCAAGTCAAGCTATTAAATGATGCTAAAAAAGCCTTCAAAGGAACATTGGCCAAGAATGATAAGGAAGAAATGGAAGACAAAGTCTATATTCCAGACACTCTGACTACCTCTGACTTAGATAGTGATTCTTTCACTACAAAAGTCCAACAAATCACTGGTATGGATGTTGGTCAATAAGGAAAAAGGAATGATGATGAAAACCCTAAACATGCTTGGTTTATGACTCAGACTATTGAAAATGCCAATGCAGTACTGAAAGAGAATAGCAAATCCGAGTTAGAGCTGCTGCTTAAATGCCACAACAATGAGGCAACTGAGAAGACTGAGGACAAGTTGGCCTACCTTAACAAAGATAGATCTGCAATTGTTGAGGTGGAAGGATCTCTATAAGTCTTCATATCTGATGATAACATAATCAATACTCAGGAAAGTACAAACATTAATTATACCACCCAAGTTGCTTTACCAGACATCCTCAATAGGGGCACTGATGAAGACAAGTCTCTGGATTCCATCTCTGCTAGAGTGTATAATGACTCTTTCATTCATGAGAGCAATTAGGGCTCACAAAGAACGCTTCCTGCCAATGATCAGCTAGATGCTATCATCCCCAACACTCACAACATTGCAGTTGTTGCTCCAGCTATGAAGAGAAAGTCTAAAAGATTAAAGAAAGACACTAATCTAAAGACTCAAGACAAAGTGGAAAAAATGGCTACTAAAAGGAACCTAGAAGGTAATTCATCCAGTATGTTTTCTGCTTTAAGTAATGATGAAATTTCGCAATCTACTTTAAATATGGGTGTTTATATTAAAAAGGATGATTTTGCTACTTTTGATTTGCTTAAGTCTCTTGACTCAGCTAGAGAGGATCTGTATACTAAACAATGTGAAAAAGGAAAACAAATAACTGTTGTTGAAATAGAGGGTACTAGTCAAATTGATAATGTTGTCCCACAATTGGAGTGGTTACAAGAAGATGACTCTGACATTGATAATTTCATTCTAGTTGAGTCAAAAAAAGAAAAAAAGAGAGAAAAGAAGAAGTATGAAAAGTTGTTCTAGTGGTAAAATTTTATTGCAAGATCCAACTATATCTGGGGCACCAAAAAGAAAGAGAGGGAGGCCTTGTAATGTCTACTCTCTTAAATCCCAGAAAAATCCTATTAAATGAGTATGCAAGGCCTAATTTGGAACTGTAGAGGCATTAGGAAAAAGGGTGTCTCTACTTTCCTCCAAAATCTGATTCATCAATATAATTTCCATTTTATTGGCATTCAGGAAACTATGGTTAAGTTATGTGATGAAAAAATTACTAGAAAATTTGATAGCCAACAAGATTATTTGTGGCTGAGCAATCCATCCAGAGGAAAAATCTAGTGAAATCCTGGTTGGTATTAAACTTGGGTTCTATGATGTGGGTGCTTTTCAACAAGGAGATTTCATGATTATGCTAAACCTATGGGATAAAGTGAACAAGCTTAAATGGAATCTGATAGTAGTTTATGGTGCTGCTCAAGATGAGCACAAGACTGCTTTCTTAACTAAATTATCTGCCTTCTGCTCAAGAAATAAAAATCCTCTTATCATTGGGGGAGATTTCAACATTATTAGATATGCAATGGAAAGGAATAAAGTTAGAAATATGTCCAAGTTTTCTGATATGTTCAATACCCTCATCAATTTTCATGAGCTGAGAGAAATCATAATGACAGGGGGCTATACACCTGGTCCAACAACCAGGAAGGCCCTACCCTAGAAAAGTTAGATAGAATTCTGGTTACTAAATACTAGGAAGATCTTTTTCCAAACCCAATGGTCAAAAAGCTCCAGAGAAGTCTGTGACCACAATCCTTTAATCTTGACAGTGGATCCTTGTAAGACCATCAAACACTTAAAATTTCGGTTTGAAGAAAGCTGGCTTAGTAATCCAGATTTTATTCCCACTGTTAAAAAGATATGGGAGAAGCCTTGTAATGCTAAAACTACACTGGATAAGATCCAACAAAAGATAAAATTATGCAAACAATTCCTTAAAGGTTGGGGTTTCAACCTGCAAGGTGAGTTAAAAAAGAGAAGGATCACAATCATTGATGAGCTCACTGATCTAGAGTCTGTTGAAGAGAATTTTGGACTTGATGATGAACAATTCATTAATAAAAAGAATCTAGCAATAGAAAATATGAAACTACTAACAAGAAGATGCTTATTGGTTCACCAGAAGCCATGAATGGTGGCTACTTAAAGGTGATATCAACAATAGCTATTTTCACAGAATTGCCAATGGCAGAAAAAGAAAAACAACATCATCTCCTTCAACAATGATGGTCAAGTGATTGAAGGAGATGAGAACTTATTAAAACATGCCACTGAGTATTGTACTAAATTATTTGGACCTGAGCCAAATTATGATATCCACATAGGAAATGAGGTGTGGCAAGGTCTGACCAATGTATCTGTAACAAAAAATGAAGAGCTTTGTAAACCTTTCTATGAAGATGAAATAAAATCTACCTTGTTTCAGATGGAAAAGAATAAAGTTGCTGGGTCTGATAAGATGCCCATTGAGTTTTATCAATCATGTTGGGACATTGTTAAAACAGATATCTTGCAACTTTTTACTAAATTTCATGAAGAGAAAGTAGACATCAGCAGACTCAATTATGTTATCATTACCTTGTTACCAAAAAAATCTGATGCTTCTACCATCCAACAATATCGTCCTCTATGTTTATTAAACTGCTTATACAAGCTCATAACAAAAGTTCTTACTCTAAGAATAGAGAAAGTTGCTAATAAGCTAATTCATTATAACCAGTCTGCTTTTATGAAGAACAGAAATATAATGAATGGCATTATGATTCTTCATGAGGTGCTGCATGAAATCAAAAAACATAAACAGGTTGAAATTGTGCTTAAGTTGGATTTCGAAACAGCTTATGATAAAGTCAAATGGAACTTTCTGTTTGAATGTTTAGAAGCAAGAGGCTTTAGTCCAAAGTGGTGTAGATGGATTAGACAAGTGGTGTCAGGTGGCACAGTTAGTGTTAAACTTAACATTCTAATTGGTACCTATATCAAGAGTTTCAAAGGGGTAAGACAAGGGGGTCCCTTGTCAAAAATCCTTTTTAATTTTGTAGCTGATGGTTTATCTAGGATGGTAATTCAAGCACAAAATAATAACCTTATGTGTGGTCTGATTGATCATATTGTTAACAAAGGAGTGGCGGTGTTGCAATATGCTGATGACACAGTAATATGTCTCAAACATGATTTGGAAGGTGCTAAAAACCTAAAAATGCTATTATATTGGTATGAATTAATGTCTTACTTGAAAATCAAATTTAATAAGAGTGAAATCATGGTCATCAATGACTGTGAAGACTGGGCATCTATCTATGCTGATATTTTCAACTGTGAGGTTGGTTACTTACCTATGAAATACTTGGGTGTTCCTGTAAGCCCATCCAGACTGCATATAGCTGACTGGCTCCATCTTATTGAAAAAAGAAAGAAGAAGCTTGACATTTGGAAAGGGGGTTCCATGTCTATAGCTGGAAGGAAGACTCTGATTGATTCTAGTCTAAACAATGCCCCCATCTATCAAATGTCCATATACTTACTACCAAAGACTGTTGTTAACAGTCTGGACAAAATCAGAAGATCCTTTTTTTGGCAAGGAGGTGGCACCAAGAAGAAATACCATCTAGTAAAATGGGTCAAGATTTGTAAGAGCAAGAAAAAAGGCAGTTTGGGTATTAAGGATCTCAGAAGAATGAATGTAAGCCTCCTTAGTAAATGGTTATGGAATCTTGAATCTGAAAAAGGTCTATGGTAAGATATCATTAAATATAAATATCTAAAGAAAGAATTAATTTGTAATGTCAAACATAGACAGGCCGATTCTCCTGTTTGGTCAGATCTCCTCAAAATTAGGCATGTGTACTTGCAAGGGAGGGGATTTTGGTTGGTAATGGGAAAAAAGTTTTATTCTGGAAAGATAGATGGTTTTATGAACATTCTTTGGCCAATCTCTTTCCTAATCTTTTTGATATGGCCATCCATAAAGATATAACTGTAGCAGAAGCCAAAATGGATCCTAGCAAACTAACCTTCTCCAGATGGCTAGTAGATGAATGGAAAAACCAATGGAATTCCATCACCCC
This sequence comes from Bothriochloa decipiens, assembly GCA_023333625.1. NCBI lineage: Eukaryota > Viridiplantae > Streptophyta > Magnoliopsida > Poales > Poaceae > Bothriochloa > Bothriochloa decipiens. Next base: position 36,446,630 of record CM041645.1, read on the forward strand.
TGCAATAAACAGTTTGCAACTTTCTAAAGATGAGGATGTTATAACTTGGAATCTTGGTAACAAAAATAAAATTACTGTTAACTCTATGTACAATGCCTTATCTATGAATGAAAGTGGTACCTATCAGAAAAAGATTTGGAAGAGTAAAATTCCAGCCAAGATTAAAATCTTTCTCTGGCTCATTCTCAACAATGTTATTCTCACCAAAGACAATTTACTCAAAAGGAAGTGGGTGGGTGACCCTGCTTGTTATTTCTGTTCTGAAGATGAAAACTCACAACATCTCTTCTTTACTTGCAATGTTGCTAAAACTGCATGGGCTACTTTTGCTACATGTATAGGGGCAAGTAATGTACCTACATCTTTTGATCAAGCTTGGGTCTGGTGTGAGAAATGGCTCCCTAATAATCATAACTTCCATGCATTGGGTATTTCTGCTATTTGTTGGGCAATGTGGAAAGCAAGAAATAAAATGTGTTTTGAAAACAAAACAATTCATAGCCCTGTTGACATTGTTTATCATGCATGCACCCTAATAAGTTACTGGGCAGGTCTATATCCAAAAATTGACCAGGAGACTCTGGAGTCAGGAATCAACTTCATGCTCCGCTATGCCACCAACATGCTCAACAAAAAGGCCAAGAAGAAGTCAACACTGACGATCGAAGACATCACGGAGGACCAACCTGAAGATTGAAGAACAAGTAATACAAGGCTGGAGAGCATTCTGGTTGTGTGGTAAATCTCTTGTGGACCTGGGAGTCAATTCTGTTAGCTCAACTTCGAGCTCAAACTCGTTTTGCTGTTATCTCTAAACTGTCTAGTAGTCTGCTCAGCAACCCGATTAGCCTCCGATGGATGTAGGGGTAGTTTATCTGCAGTAGGTTCGGTCTGGTCTTGCATGACCGTTTTGGTTCTCTGTTTTTCTGTCTTGACTCTAAATTTCTGTTCCATACGCTATCTTTGTATTTCCATTATGATGAGTAATGGAAATGGGGTTATCCTCGGTTCAAAAAAAGCTTCTCAGTGTATTGTCAGAGGATGAATAGTATGCATATTTATCTTCAGGTTTTTGGTTTATCGTTGGGTAGCATTCAGGTTTCTATGAAATGTTTGTATTCATCAGGTTTCATAGATCAAGGAAAGATAATCTTGAACACTGACCTTTTCACTTCTTCAATGTTCTCATGGTTATATGCTTCATCTGGGATCATTGCCAATCCATAGCCATGAACCATCCCACGGCCGATCCAAAAAAAGAGTTACTGCAGCATCGTTCACAACCTCATCTTTGGAACCA